>CATKUP010000100.1:1552500-2027472 GCA_949786385.1 Onychomys leucogaster | reverse complement strand
GACCTTATCTAGTTGAACTCTGCTTGTGAAACTGTAACTAACCACCGCATCTCTTACATAGATGCTCTTTAGTTTATATTGAAAAACGAGTGGGGTTAGTGAACTGGGCAAATTCATTTGAGCCCTAAAATCACTGGGTTTTCCGGAAATGAACTCTTGCTTGTAGGAAGATACAGAGCCTTTTGTTTAACTCCGTTTGTGAAGGGAAATTCAGACCAGTGTTCTCATCCATGAAACATCCTCTGTTTTAACGCAAGAAGCATCCTCTTCTTTCCAGAGTTGCAATACAGCAAGAAATATGAGCAGGTCCATAATAAAAGAACTGTATTTCTTCCTCATATGGACCATATCTAGTTGAACTCTGCTTGTGAAACTGTAACAAACCACAGCATCTCTTACATAGATGCTCTTTAGTTTATAGTGAAAAACGTGTGGGGTTCCTGAACTGGGCAAATTCATTTGAGCCCTAAAATCACTGGGTTTTCCGGAAATGAACTCTTACTTGTAGGAAGATACAGAGCCTTTGGTTTAATTCCGTATGTGAAGGGAAATTCAGACCAGTGTTCTCATCCATGAAACATACTCTGTTTTATCGCAAGAAGCATGCTCTTCTTTCCAGCATCTCCAATACAGCAAGAAACATGAGCATGCCCAGAAAAAACGAACTGTGTTTCTTACTCATACGGACCATATCTAGTTAAACTCTGCTTGTGAAACTGTACCAAACCACAGCATCTCTCACATTGATGCTCTTTAGTTTATAGTGAAAAAAGTGTTGGATGCGTGAACTGGGTAAATTCTTTTGAGCCGAAAAATCACTGGGATTTCGGGAAAGGAACTCTTGCTTGTAGGAAGACACAGAGCCTTTGGTTTAACTCCGTTTGTGAAGGGAAATTCAGACCAGTGTTCTCATCCATGAAACACACTCTGTTTTAACGCAAAGAGCATGCTCTTCTATCCAGAGTCTCTAATACAGCAAGAAACATGAGCATGCACAGAAAAAAAGAACTCTGTTTCCTACGAATACTGACCATATCTAGTTGAATTCTGCTTATGAAACTGTAACAAACCACAGCATCTCTTACATAGATGCTGTTTAGTTTATAGTGAAAAACGTGTTGGGTTCGTGAATTGTGTAAATTCATTTTAGCCGAAAAATCACTGGGTTTTCAGGAAATGAACTCTTGCTTGAAGGAAGACATAGAGACTTTGGTTTGACTCCGTTTGTGAATGGAAATTCAGGCCAGTGTTCTCATCCATGAAACATACTCTGTTTTAACGCAATAAGCATGCTCTTCTTTCCAGCGTCTCCAAAACAGCAAGAAACATCTGCATGCCCAGAAAAAACGAACTGTGTTTCTTACACATACGGACCATATCTAGTTAAACTCTGCTTGTGAAACTGTAACAAATCACAGCATCTCTTACTTAGATGCTCCTTAGTTTATAATGATAAACGTGTTGGGTTCGTGAACTGTGTAAATTCATTTGAGCCGAAAAATCACTGGGATTTCCGGAAATGAACTCTTGCTTGTAGGAAGACACAGAGCCTTTGGTTTAACTCCGTTTGTGAAGGGAAATTCAGACCAGTGTTCTCATCCATGAAACACACTCTGTTTTATCGCAAATAGCATGCTCTTCTATCCAGAGTTTCTAATACAGCAAGAAACATGAGCATGCCCAGAAAAAAAGAACTCTGTTTCCTACGAATACTGACCATATCTAGTTGAACTCTGCTTATGAAACTGTAACAAACCACAGCATCTCTTACATAGATTCTCTTTAGTTTATAGTGAAAAACGTGTTGGGTTCGTGAATTGTGTAAATTCATTTTAGCCAAAAAATCACTGGGTTTTCCGGAATTGAACTCTTGCTTGTAGGAAGACACAGAGCCTTTGTTTTAACTCCGTTTGTGAAGGGAAATTCAGACCAGTGTTCTCATCCATGAAACATCCTCTGTTTTAACGCAAGAAGCATCCTCTTCTGTCCAGAGTTGCAATACAGCAAGAAATATGAGCATGTCCATAAAAAAAGAAGTGTATTTCCTACTCATACAGACCATATCTAGTTAAACTCTGCTTGTAAAACTGTAACAAATCACAGCATCTCTTACATAGATGCTCTTTAGTTTATACTGAAAAAGGTGTTGTGTGCGTGAACTCTGTAAAGTCATTTGAGCCGAAAAATCACTGGGAATTCCGGAAATAAACTCTTGCTTGTAGGAAGACACAGAGCCTTTGGTTTAACTCCGTTTGTGAAGGGAAATTCAGACCAGTGTTCTCATCCATGAAACATCCTCTGTTTTAACGCAAGAAGCATCCTCTTCTGTCCAGAGTTGCAATACAGCAAGAAATATGAGCATGTCCATAAAAAAAGAACTGTATTTCTTACATATACGCACCATATCTAGTTGAACTCTGCTTGTGAAACTGTAACAAACCACAGCATCTCTTACATAGATGCTCTTTAGTTTATAGTGAAAAACGTGTGGGGTTCCTGAACTGGGCAAATTCATTTGAGCCTTAAAATCACTGGGTTTTCCGGAAATGAACTCTTACTTGTAGGAAGATACAGAGCCTTTGGTTTAACTCCGTTTGTGAAGGGAAATTCAGACCAGTGCTCTCATCCATGAAACATACAGTGTTTTACCGCAAGAAGCATGCTCTTCTTTCCAGCATCTCCAATACAGCAAGAAACATGAGCATGCCCAGAAAAAACGAACTGTGTTTCTTACTGATACCGACCATATCTAGTTGAACTCTGCTTGTGAAACTGGAACAAACCACAGCATCTCTTACATATTTGCTCTTTAGTTTATAGTGAAAAACGTGTGGGGTGCGTGAACTCGGTAAATTCTTTTGACCCGAAAAATCACTGGGATTTCCGCAAATGAACTCTTGCTTGTAGGAAGACACAGAGCCTTTGGTTTAACTCCGTTTGTGAAGGGAAATTCAGACCAGTGTTCTCATCCATGAAACACACTCTGTTTTATCGCAAAGAGCATGCTCTTCTATCCAGAGTCTCTAATACAGCAAGAAACATGAGCATGCCCAGAAAAAAGAACTCTGTTTCCTATGAATACTGACCATTTCTAGTTGAACTCTGCTTATGAAACTGTAACAAACCACAGCATCTCTTACATAGATGCTCTTTAGTTTATAGTGAAAAACGTGTTGCGTTCGTGAATTGTGTAAATTCATTTTAGCCGAAAAATCACTGGGTTTTCAGGAAATGAACTCTTGCTTGAAGGAAGACATAGAGACTTTGGTTTAACTCCGTTTGTGAAGGGAAATTCAGGCCAGTGTTCTCATCCATGAAACATACTCTGTTTTAACGCAAGAAGCATGCTCTTCTTTCCAGCGTCTCCAAAACAGCAAGAAACATGAGCATGCCCATAAAAAACGAACTGTGTTTCTTATTCATGCCGACCATATCTAGTTAAATCTGCTTGTGAAACTGTAACAAATCACAGCATCTCTTACTACGATGCTCTTTAGTTTATAATGATAAACGTGTTGGGTTCGTGAACTGTGTAAATTCATTTGAGCCGAAAAATCACTGGGATTTCCGGAAATGAACTCTTGCTTGTAGGAAGACACAGAACATTTGGTTTAACTCTGTTTGTGAAGGAAAATTCAGACCAGTGTTCTCATCCATGAAACATCCTCTGTTTTAACGCAAGAAGCATCCTCTTCTGTCCAGAGTTGCAATACAGCAAGAAATATGAGCATGTCCATAAAAAAAGAACTGTATTTCTTACTCATACGGACCATATCTATTTGAACACTGCTTGTGAAACTGACACAAACCACAGCATCTCTTACATAGATGCTCTTTAGTTTATAGTGAAAAACGTGTGGGGTTCCTGAACTGGGCAAATTCATTTGAGCCCTAAAATCACTGGGTTTTCCGGAAATGAACTCTTACTTGTAGGAAGATAGAGAGCCTTTGGTTTAACTCTGTTTGTGAAGGGAAATTCAGACCAGTGTTCTCATCTATGAAACATACTCTGTTTTATCGCAAGAAGCATGCTCTTCTTTCCAGCATCTCCAATACAGCAAGAAACATGAGCATGCCAAGAAAAAACAAACTGTGTTTCTTACTCATACCGACCATATCTAGTTAAACTCTGCTTGTGAAACTGTTACAAACAATATTATCTCTTACATAGATGCTCTTTAGTTTATAGTGAAAAACATGTTGGTTTCGTGAACTGTGTAAATTCATTTGAGCCGAAAAATCACTGGAATTCCCGGAAATGAACTCTTGCTTGTAGGAAGACACAGAGCCTTTGGTTTAACTACGTTTGTGAAGGGAAATTCAGACCAATGTTCTCATCCATGAAACATCCTCTGTTTTAACGCAAGAAGCATCCTCTTCTGTCCAGAGTTGCAATACAGCAAGAAATATGAGCATGTCCATAAAAAAAGAACTGTATTTCCTACTCATACAGACCATATCTAGTTGAACTCTGCTTGTGAAACTGTAACAAACCACAGCATGTCTTACATAGAAGCTCTTTAGATTATAGTGAAAAACTTCTGGGGTTCGTGAACTGGGTAAATTCATTTGAGGCGAAAAATCACTGGGTTTTCCGGAAATGAACTCTTGTTGTAGGAAGACACAGAGCCTTTGGTTTAACTCCGTTTGTGAAGGGAAATTCAGACCAGTGTTCTCATCCATGAAACACCGTCTGTTTTAACACAGGTAGCATCCTCTTCTGTCCAGAGTTGCAATACAACAAGAAATATGAGCATGTCCATAAAAAAAGAACTGTATTTCCTACTAATACTGACCATATCTAGTTGAACTCTGCTTGTGAAACTGGAATAAACCACAGCATCTCTTACATAGATGCTCTTTAGTTTATAGTGAAAAACGTGTGGGGTGCGTGAACTCGGTAAATTCTTTTGAGCCGAAAAATCACTGGGATTTCCGGAAATGAACTCTTGCTTGTAGGAAGACACAGAGCCTTTTGTTTAACTCCGTTTGTGAAGGGAAATTCAGACCAGTGTTCTCATCCATGAAACACACTCTGTTTTATCGCAAAGAGCATGCTCTTCTATCCAGAGTTTCTAATACAGCAAGAAACATGAGCATGCCCAGAAAAAAAGAACTCTGTTTCCTATGAATACTGACCATATCTAGTTGAACTCTGCTTATGAAACTGTAACAAACCACAGCATCTCTTACATTGATGCTCTTTAGTTTATAGTGAAAAACGTGTTGGGTTCGTGAATTGTGTAAATTCATTTTAGCCGAAAAATCACTGGGTTTTCAGGAAATGAACTCTTGCTTGAAGGAAGACATAGAGACTTTGGTTTAACTCCATTTGTGAAGGGAAATTCAGGCCAGTGTTCTCATCCATGAAACATACTCTGTTTTAACGCAAGAAGCATGCTCTTCTTTCCAGCGTCTCCAAAACAGCAAGAAACATGAGCATGCCCATAAAAAACGAACTGTGTTTCTTACACATACGGATCATATCTAGTTAAACTCTGCTTGTGAAACTGTAACAAATCACAGCATCTCTTCCATAGATGCTCTTTAGTTTATAGTGAAAAACGTTTGGAGTTCGTGAACTCGGTAAATTCTTTTGAGCCGAAAAATCACTGGGATTTCCGGAAATGAACTCTTGCTTGTAGGAAGACACAGAGCCTTTGGTTTAACTCCGTTTGTGAAGGGAAATTCAGACCAGTGTTCTCATCCATGAAACATACTCTGTTTTAACGCAAGAAGCATGCTCTTCTTTCCAGCGTCTCAAAAACAGCAAAAAACATGAGCATGCCCAGAAAAAAACGAACTGTGTTTTTGACACATACGGACCATATCTAGTTAAACTCTGCTTGTGAAACTGTAACAAATCACAGCATCTCTTACATAGATGCTCTTTAGTTTATACTGAAAAACGTTGGATGCGTGAACTGTGTAAAGTCATTTGAGCCGAAAAATCACTGGGAATTCCGGAAATGAACTCTTGCTTGTAGGAAGACACAGAGCCTTTGGTTTAACTCCGTTTGTGAAGGGAAATTCAGACCAGTGTTCTCATCCATGAAACATCCTCTGTTTTCACGCAAGAAGCATCCTCTTCTGTCCAGAGTTGCAATACAGCAAGAAATATGAGCATGTCCATAAAAAAAGAACTGTATTTCTTACTCATACGGACCATATCTATTTGAACTCTGCTTGTGAAACTGTAACAAACCACTGCATCTCTTACATAGATGCTCTTTAGTTTATAGTGAAAAACGTGTGGGGTTCGTGAACTGGGCAAATTCATTTGAGCCCTAAAATCACTGGATTTTCCGGAAATGAACTCTTACTTGTAGGAAGATACAGAGCTTTTGGTTTAACTCCGTTTGTGAAGGGAAATTCAGACCAGTGTTCTCATCCATGAAACATACTCTGTTTTAATGCAAAGAGCATGCTCTTCTTTCCAGAGTCTCTAATACAGCAAGAAACATGTGCATGCCCAGAAAAAAAGAACTGTGTTTCCTACTAATACTGACCATATCTACTTGAACTCTGCTTATGAAACTGTAACAAACCACAGCATCTCTTACATAGATGCTCTTTAGATTATAGTGAAAAACATGTTGGGTTCGTGAATTGTGTAAATTCATTTTAGCCGAAAAATCACTGGGTTTTCCGGAATTGAACTCTTGCTTGTAGGAAGACACAGAGCCTTTGTTTTAACTCCGTTTGTGAAGGGAAATTCAGACCAGTGTTCTCATCCATGAAACATACTCTGTTTTATCGCAAGAAGCATGCTCTTCTTTCCAGCATCTCCAATACAGCAAGAAACATGAGCATGCCCAGATAAAACGAACTGTGTTTCTTACTCATACCGACCATATCTAGTTAAACTCTGCTTGTGAAACTGTAACAAACAACATCATCTCTTACATAGATGCTCTTTAGTTTATAGTGAAAAACGTGTTGGGTTCGTGAACTGTGTAAATTCATTTGAGCCGAAAAATCACTGGGATTCCTCGAAATGAACTCTTGCTTGTAGGAAGACACAGAGCCTTTGGTTTAACTACTTTTGTGAAGGGAAATTCAGACCAATGTTCTCATCCATGAAACATCCTCTGTTTTAACGCAAGAAGCATCCTCTTCTGTCCAGAGTTGCAATACAGCAAGAAATATGAGCACGTCCATAAAAAAAGAACTGTATTTCCTACTCATACGGACCATATCTAGTTGAACTCTGCTTGTGAAACTGTAACAAACCACAGCATGTCTTACATAGAAGCTCTTTAGTTTATAGTGAAAAACTTCTGGGGTTCGTGAACTGGGTAAATTCATTTGAGCCAAAAAATCACTGGGTTTTCCGGAAATGAACTCTTGCTTGTAGGAAGACACAGAGCCTTTGGTTTAACTCCGTTTGTGAAGGGAAATTCAGACCAGTGTTCTCATCCATGAAACACACTCTGTTTTAACGCAAAGAGCATGCTCTTCTTTCCAGTGTCTCTAATACAGCAAGAAACAAGAGCATGCCTAGAAAAAACGAACTGTGTTTCTTACACATACGGACCATATCTAGTTTAACTCTGCTTGTGAAACTATAACAAATCACAGCATCTCTTACATAGATGCACTTTAGTTTATACTGAAAAACGTGTTGGGTGCGTGAACTGTGTAAAGTCATTTGAGCCGAAAAATCAGTGGGTATTCCGGAAATGAACTCTTGCTTGTAGGAAGACACAGAGCCTTTGGTTTAACTCCGTTTTTGCAGGGTAATTCATACCAGTGTTCTCATCCATGAAACATCCTCTGTTTTAACGCAACAAGCATCCTCTTCTGTCCAGAGTTGCAATACAGCAAGAAATATGAGCATGTCCATAAAAAAGAACTGTATTTCCTACTCATACGGACCTTATCTAGTTGAACTCTGCTTGTGAAACTGTAACAAACCACCGCATCTCTTACATAGATGCTCTTTAGTTTATAGTGAAAAACGTGTGGGGTTCGTGAACTGGGCAAATTCATTTGAGCCCTAAAATCACTGGGTTTTCGGAAATGAACTCTTGCTTGTAGGAAGATACAGAGCCTTTTGTTTAACTCCGTTTGTGAAGGGAAATTCAGACCAGTGTTCTCATCCATGAAACATCCTCTGTTTTAATGCAAGAAGCATCCTCTTCTGTCCAGAGTTGCAATACAGCAAGAAATATGAGCATGTCCATAAAAAAAGAACTGTATTTCTTACTCATACGGACCATATCTAGTTGAACTCTGCTTGTGAAACTGTAACAAACCACAGCATCTCTTACATAGATGCTCTTTAGTTTATAGTGAAAAACGTGTGGGGTTCGTGAACTGGGCAAATTCATTTGAGCCCTAAAATCACTGGGTTTTCCGGAAATGAACTCTTACTTGTAGGAAGATACAGAGCCTTTGGTTTAACTCTGTTTGAAGGGAAATTCAGACCAGTGTTCTCATCCATGAAACATACTCTGTTTTAACGCAAAGAGCATGCTCTTCTTTCCAGAGTCTCTAATACAGCAAGAAACATGAGCATGCCCATAAAAAACGAACTGTGTTTCTTACTCATACGGACCATATCTAGTTAAACTCTACTTGTGAAACTGTAACAAACAACAGCATCTCTTACATAGATGCTCTTTAGTTTATAGTGAAAAAAGTGTTGGGTTCATGAACTGGGTAAATTCATTTGAGCCGAGAAATCACTGGGATTTCCGGAAATGAACTCTTGCTTGTAGGAAGACGAAGAGCCTTTGGTTTAACTCCTTTTGTGAAGGGAAATTCAGACCAGTGTTCTCATCCATGAAACACCGTCTGTTTTAACACAGGAAGCATCCTCTTCTGTCCAGAGTTGCAATACAGCAAGAAATATGAGCATGTCCATAAAAAAAGAACTGTATTTCCTACTAATACAGACCATATCTAGTTGAACTCTGCTTGTGAAACTGGAATAAACCACAGCATCTCTTACATAGATGCTCTTTAGTTTATAGTGAAAAACGTGTGGGGTGCGTGAACTCGGTAAATTCTTTTGAGCCGAAAAATCACTGGGATTTCCGGAAATGAACTCTTGCTTGTAGGAAGACACAGAGCCTTTGGTTTAACTAGGTTTGTGAAAGGAAATTCAGACCAGTGTTCTCATCCATGAAACACACTCTGTTTTATCGCAAAGAGCATGCTCTTCTATCCAGAGTTTCTAATACAGCAAGAAACGTGAGCATGCCCAGAAAAAAAGAACTCTGTTTCCTACGAATACTGACCATATCTAGTTGAACTCTGCTTATGAAACTGTAACAAACCACAGCATCTCTTACATTGATGCTCTTTAGTTTATAGTGAAAAACGTGTTGGGTTCGTGAATTGTGTAAATTCATTTTAGCCGAAAAATCACTGGGTTTTCAGGAAATGAACTCTTGCTTGAAAAGACATAGAGACTTTGGTTTAACTCCATTTGTGAAGGGAAATTCAGGCCAGTGTTCTCTTCCATGAAACATACTCTGTTTTATCGCAAGAAGCATGCTCTTCTTTCAAGCGTCTCCAAAACAGCAAGAAATATGAGCATGCCCATAAAAAACGAACTGTGTTTCTTACACATACGGATCATATCTAGTTAAACTCTGCTTGTGAAACTGTAACAAATCACAGCATCTCTTCCATAGATGCTCTTTAGTTTATAGTGAAAAACGTGTGGGGTGCGTGAACTCAGTAAATTCTTTTGAGCCGAAAAATCACTGGGATTTCCGGAAATGAACTCTTGATTGTAGGAAGACACAGAGCCTTTGGTTTAACTCCGTTTGTGAAGGGAAATTCATACCAGTGTTCTCATCCATGAAACATACTCTGTTTTAACGCAAGAAGCATGCTCTTCTTTCCAGCGTCTCCAAAACAGCAAAAAACATGAGCATGCCCAGAAAAAAACGAACTGTGATTCTGAAACATACGGACCATATCTAGTTAAACTCTGCTTGTGAAACTGTAACAAATCACAGCATCTCTTACATAGATGCTCTTTAGTTTATACTGAAAAACGTGTTGGGTGCGTGAACTGTGTAAATTCATTTGAGCCGAAAAATCAGTGGGTATTCCGGAAATGAACTCTTGCTTGCAGGAAGACACAGAGCATTTAGTTTAACTCCGTTTTTGCAGGCAAATTCATACCAGTGTTCTCATCCATGAAACATCCTCTGTTTTAATGCAACAAGCATCCTCTTCTGTCCAGAGTTGCAATACAGCAAGAAATATGAGCATGTCCATAAAAAAGAACTGTATTTCCTACTCATACGGACCTTATCTAGTTGAACTCTGCTTGTGAAACTGTAACAAACCACCGCATCTCTTACATAGATGCTCTTTAGTTTATACTGAAAAACGTGTGGGGTTCGTGAACTGGGCAAATTCATTTGAGCCCTAAAATCACTGGGTTTTCCGGAAATGAACTCTTGCTTGTAGGAAGATACAGAGCCTTTTGTTTAACTCATTTTGTGAAGGGAAATTGAGACCAGTGTTCTCATCCATGAAACATACTCTGTTTTAACGCAAAGAGCATGCTCTTCTTTCCAGAGTCTCTAATACAGCAAGAAACATGAGCCTGCCCAGAAAAAACGAACTGTGTTCCTTACTCATACGGACCATATCTAGTTAAACTCTGCTTGTGAAACTGTAACAAACAACAGCATCTCTTACATAGATGCTCTTTGGTTTATAGTGAAAAAAGTGTTGGGTTCATGAACTGGGTAAATTCATTTGAGCCGAAAAATCACTGGGATTTCCGGAAATGAACTCTTGCTTGTAGAAAGACACAGAGCCTTTGGTTTAACTCCGTTTGTGAAGGGAAATTCAGACCAGTGTTCTCATCCATGAAACACACTCTGTTTTATCGCAAAGAGCATGCTCTTCTATCCAGAGTTTCTAATACAGCAAGAAACATGAGCATGTCCATAAAAAAAGAACTGTATTTCCTACTCATACGGACCATATCTAGTTAAACTCTGCTTGTGAAACTGTAACAAATCACAGCATCTCTTACATAGATGCTCTTTAGTTTATACTGAAAAACGTGTTTGGTGCATGAACTCTGTAAAGTCATTTGAGCCGAAAAATCACTGGGAATTCCGGAAATAATCTCTTGCTTGTAGGAAGACACTGAGACTTTGGTTTAAATCCGTTTGTGAAGGGAAATTCAGACCAGTGTTCTCATCCATGAAACAACTCTGTTTTAACGCAAGAAGCATGCTCTTCTTTCCAGCGTCTCCAAAACAGCAAAAAACATGAGCATGCCCAGAAAAAAACGAACTGTGTTTCTGACACATACGGACCATATCTAGTTAAACTCTGCTTGTGAAACTGTAACAAATCACAGCATCTCTTACATAGATGCTCTTTAGTTTATAGTGAAAAACGTGTGGGGTTCCTGAACTGGGCAAATTCATTTGAGCCCTAAAATCACTGGGTTTTCCGGAAATGAACTCTTACTTGTAGGAAGATACAGAGCCTTTGGTTTAACTCCGTTTGTGAAGGGAAATTCAGACCAGTGTTCTCATCCATGAAACATACTCTGTTTTATCACAAGAAGCATGCTCTTCTTTCCAGCATCTCCAATACAGCAAGAAACATGAGCATGCCCAGATAAAACGAACTGTGTTTCTTACTCATACCGACCATATCTAGTTAAACTCTGCTTGTGAAATTGTAACAAACAACATCATCTCTTACATAGATGCTCTTTAGTTTATAGTGAAAAACGTGTTGGGTTCGTGAACTGTGTAAATTCATTTGAGCCGAAAAATCACTGGGATTCCTGGAAATGAACTCTTGCTTGTAGGAAGACACAGAGCGTTTGGTTTAACTACGTTTGTGAAGGGAAATTCAGACCAATGTTGTCATCCATGAAACATCCTCTGTTTTAACGCAAGAAGCATCCTCTTCTGTCCAGAGTTGCAATACAGCAAGAAATATGAGCATGTCCATAAAAAAAGAACTGTATTTCCTACTCATACGGACCATATCTAGTTGAACTCTGCTTGTGAAACTGTAACAAACAACAGCATCTCTTCCATTGAAGCTCTTTAGTTTATAGTGAAAAACTTCTGGGGTTCGTGAACTGGGTAAATTCATTTGACCCGAAAAATCACTGGGTTTTCCGGAAATGAACTCTTGCTTGTAGGAAGACACAGAGCCTTTGGTTTAACTCCGTTTGTGAAGGGAAATTCAGACCAGTGTTCTCATCCATGAAACACACTCTGTTTTAACGCAAACAGCATGCTCTTCTTTCCAGTGTCTCTAATACAGCAAGAAACAAGAGCATGCCTAGAAAAAACGAACTGTGTTTCTTACACATACGGACCATATCTAGTTTAACTCTGCTTGTGAAACTGTAACAAATCACAGCATCTCTTACATAGATGCACTTTAGTTTATACTGAAAAACGTGTTGGGTGCGTGAACTGTGTAAAGTCATTTGAGCCGAAAAATCAGTGGGTATTCCGGAAATGAGCTCTTGCTTGTAGGAAGACACAGAGCCTTTGGTTTAACTCCGTTTTTGCAGGGTAATTCATACCAGTGTTCTCATCCATGAAACATCCTCTGTTTTAACGCAACAAGCATCCTCTTCTGTCCAGAGTTGCAATACAGCAAGAAATATGAGCATGTCCATAAAAAAGAACTGTATTTCCTACTCATACAGACCTTATCTAGTTGAACTCTGCTTGTGAAACTGTAACAAACCACCGCATCTCTTACATAGATGCTCTTTAGTTTATAGTGAAAAACGTGTGGGGTTCATGAACGGGGCAAATTCATTTGAGCCCTAAAATCAATGGGTTTTCGGAAATGAACTCTTGCTTGTAGGAAGATACAGAGCCTTTTGTTTAACTCCGTTTGTGAAGGGAAATTCAGACCAGTGTTCTCATCCATGAAACATCCTCTGTTTTAATGCAAGAAGCATCCTCTTCTGTCCAGAGTTGCAATACAGCAAGAAATATGAGCATGTCCATAAAAAAAGAACTGTATTTCTTACTCATACGGACCATATCTAGTTGAACTCTGCTTGTGAAACTGTAACAAACCACAGCATCTCTTACATAGATGCTCTTTAGTTTATAGTGAAAAACGTGTGGGTTTCGTGAACTGGGCAAATTCATTTGAGCCTTAAAATCACTGGGTTTTCCGGAAATGAACTCTTACTTGTAGGAAGATACAGAGCCTTTGGTTTAACTCTGTTTGAAGGGAAATTCAGACCAGTGTTCTCATCCATGAAACATACTCTGTTTTAACGCAAAGAGCATGCTCTTCTTTCCAGAGTCTCTAATACAGCAAGAAACATGAGCATGCCCATAAAAAACGAACTGTGTTTCTTACTCATACGGACCATATCTAGTTAAACTCTACTTGTGAAACTGTAACAAACAACAGCATCTCTTACATAGATGCTCTTTAGTTTATAGTGAAAAAAGTGTTGGGTTCATGAACTGGGTAAATTCATTTGAGCCGAGAAATCACTGGGATTTCCGGAAATGAACTCTTGCTTGTAGGAAGACGAAGAGCCTTTGGTTTAACTCCTTTTGTGAAGGGAAATTCAGACCAGTGTTCTCATCCATGAAACACCGTCTGTTTTAACACAGGAAGCATCCTCTTCTGTCCAGAGTTGCAATACAGCAAGAAATATGAGCATGTCCATAAAAAAAGAACTGTATTTCCTACTAATACTGACCATATCTAGTTGAACTCTGCTTGTGAAACTGGAATAAACCACAGCATCTCTTACATAGATGCTCTTTAGTTTATAGTGAAAAACGTGTGGGGTGCGTGAACTCGGTAAATTCTTTTGAGCCAAAAAATCACTGGGAATTCCGGAAATGAACACTTGCTTGTAGGAAGACACAGAGCCTTTGGTTTAACTCCGTCTGTGAAGGGAAATTCAGACCAGTGTTCTCATCCATGAAACACACTCTGTTTTATCGCAAAGAGCATGCTCTTCTATCCAGAGTTTCTAATACAGCAAGAAACGTGAGCATGCCCAGAAAAAAAGAACTCTGTTTCCTACGAATACTGACCATATCTAGTTGAACTCTGCTTATGAAACTGTAACAAACCACAGCATCTCTTACATTGATGCTCTTTAGTTTATAGTGAAAAACGTGTTGGGTTCGTGAATTGTGTAAATTCATTTTAGCCGAAAAATCACTGGGTTTTCAGGAAATCAACTCTTGCTTGAAAAGACATAGAGACTTTGGTTTAACTCCATTTGTGAAGGGAAATTCAGGCCAGTGTTCTCTTCCATGAAACATACTCTGTTTTATCGCAAGAAGCATGCTCTTCTTTCAAGCGTCTCCAAAACAGCAAGAAATATGAGCATGCCCATAAAAAACGAACTGTGTTTCTTACACATACGGATCATATCTAGTTAAACTCTGCTTGTGAAACTGTAACAAATCACAGCATCTCTTCCATAGATGCTCTTTAGTTTATAGTGAAAAACGTGTGGGGTGCGTGAACTCGGTAAATTCTTTTGAGCCGAAAAATCACTGGGAATTCCGGAAATGAACTCTTGCTTGTAGGAAGACACAGAGCCTTTGGTTTAACTCCGTTTGTGAAGGGAAATTCATACCAGTGTTCTCATCCATGAAACATACTCTGTTTTAACGCAAGAAGCATGCTCTTCTTTCCAGCGTCTCCAAAACAGCAAAAAACATGAGCATGCCCAGAAAAAAACGAACTGTGATTCTGAAACATACGGACCATATCTAGTTAAACTCTGCTTGTGAAACTGTAACAAACCACAGCATCTCTTACATAGATGCTCTTTAGTTTATACTGAAAAACGTGTTGGGTGCGTGAACTGTGTAAATTCATTTGAGCCGAAAAATCAGTGGGTATTCTGGAAATGAACTCTTGCTTGCAGGAAGACACAGAGCCTTTAGTTTAACTCCGTTTTTGCAGGCAAATTCATACCAGTGTTCTCATCCATGAAACATCCTCTGTTTTAATGCAACAAGCATCCTCTTCTGTCCAGAGTTGCAATACAGCAAGAAATATGAGCATGTCCATAAAAAAGAACTGTATTTCCTACTCATACGGACCTTATCTAGTTGAACTCTGCTTGTGAAACTGTAACAAACCACCGCATCTCTTACATAGATGCTCTTTAGTTTATACTGAAAAACGTGTGGGGTTCGTGAACTGGGCAAATTCATTTGAGCCCTAAAATCACTGGGTTTTCTGGAAATGAACTCTTGCTTGTAGGAAGATACAGAGCCTTTTGTTTAACTCATTTTGTGAAGGGAAATTGAGACCAGTGTTCTCATCCATGAAACATACTCTGTTTTAACGCAAAGAGCATGCTCTTCTTTCCAGAGTCTCTAATACAGCAAAAAACATGAGCATGCCCAGAAAAAACGAACTGTGTTCCTTACTCATACGGACCATATCTAGTTAAACTCTGCTTGTGAAACTGTAACAAACAACAGCATCTCTTACATAGATGCTCTTTGGTTTATAGTGAAAAAAGTGTTGGGTTCATGAACTGGGTAAATTCATTTGAGCCGAAAAATCACTGGGATTTCCGGAAATGAACTCTTGCTTGTAGAAAGACACAGAGCCTTTGGTTTAACTCCGTTTGTGAAGGGAAATTCAGACCAGTGTTCTCATCCATGAAACACACTCTGTTTTATCGCAAAGAGCATGCTCTTCTATCCAGAGTTTCTAATACAGCAAGAAACATGAGCATGCCCAGAAAAAAAGAACTCTGTTTCCTACGAATACTGACCATATCTAGTTGAACTCTGCTCATGAAACTGTAACAAACCACAGCATCTCTTACATAGATGCTCTTTAGTTTATAGTGAAAAACGTGTTGGGTTCTTGAATTGTGTAAATTCATTTTAGCCGAAAAATCACTGGGTTTTCAGGAAATGAACTCTTGCTTGAAGGAAGACATAGAGACTTTGGTTTAACTCCGTTTGTGAAGGGAAATTCAGGCCAGTGTTCTCATCCATGAAACATACTCTGTTTTAACGCAAGAAGCATGCTCTTCTTTCCAGTGTCTCCAAAACAGCAAGAAACATGAGCATGCCCATAAAAAACGAACTGTGTTTCTGACACATACGGATCATATCTAGTTAAACTCGGCTTGTGAAACTGTAACAAATCACAGCATATCACTTAGATGCTATTTAGATTATAATGATAAACGTGTTGGGTTCGTGAACTGTGGAAATTCTTTTGAGCCGAAAAATCACTGGGATTTCCGGTAATGAACTATTGCTTGTAGGAAGACACAGAGCCTTTGGTTTAACTACGTTTGTGAAAGGAAATTCAGACCAGTGTTCTCATCCATGAAACACACTCTGTTTTAACGCAAAGAGCATGCTCTTCTTTCCAGAGTGTCTAATACAGCAAGAAACATGTGCATGCCCAGAAAAAAAGAACTGTGTTTCCCACTAATACTGACCATATCTAGTTGAACTCTGCTTATGAAACTGTAACAAACCACAGCATCTCTTACATAGATGCTCTTTAGTTTATAGTGAAAAACGTGTTGGGTTCGTGAATTGTGTAAATTCATTTTAGCCGAAGAATCACTGGGTTTTCCGGAATTGAACTCTTGCTTGTAGGAAGACACAGAGCCTTTGTTTTAACTCCGTTTGTGAAGGGAAATTCAGACAAGTGTTCTCATCCATGAAACATCCTCTGTTTTAACGCAAGAAGCATCCTCTTCTGTCCAGAGTTGCAATACAGCAAGAAATATTAGCATGTCCATAAAAAAAGAACTGTATTTCCTACTCATACGGACCATATCTAGTTAAACTCTGCTTGTGAAACTGTAACAAATCACAGCATCTCTTACATACATGCTCTTTAGTTTATACTGAAAAACGTGTTGGGTACGTGAACTCTGTAAAGTCATTTGAGCCGAAAAATCACTGGGAATTCCAGAAATAAACTCTTGCTTGTAGGAAGACACAGAGCCTTTGGTTTAACTCCGTTTGTGAAGGGAAATTCAGACCAGTGTTCTCATCCATGAAACATCCTCTGTTTTAACACAAGAAGCATCCTCTTCTGTCCAGAGTTGCAATACAGCAAGAAATATGAGCATGTCCATAAAAAAAGAACTGTATTTCTTACATATACGGACCATATCTAGTTGAACTCTGCTTGTGAAACTGTAACAAACCACAGCATCTCTTACATAGATGCTCTTCAGTTTATAGTGAAAAACGTGTGGGGTTCCTGAAGTGGGCAAATTCATTTGAGCCCTAAAATCACTGGGTTTTCCAGAAATGAACTCTTACTTGTAGGAAGATACAGAGCCTTTGGTTTAACTCCGTTTGTGAAGGGAAATTCAGACCAGTGTTCTCATCCATGAAACATACTCTGTTTTATCGCAAGAAGCACGCTCTTCTTCCCAGCATCTCCAATACAGCAAGAAACATGAGCATGCCCAGAAAAAACGAACTGTGTTTCTTACTCATACCGACCATATCTACTTGAACTCTGCTTATGAAACTGTAACAAACCACAGCATGTCTTACATAGATGCTCTTTAGTTTATATTGGAAAACGTGTTGGGTTCGTGAACTGGGCAAATTCATTTGACCCGAAAAATCACTGGGTTTTCCGGAATTGAACTCTTGCTTGTAGGAAGACACAGAGCCTTTGTTTTAACTCCGTTTGTGAAGGGAAATTCAGACCAGTGTTCTCATCCATGAAACATCCTCTGTTTTAACGCAAGAAGCATCCTCTTCTGTCCAGAGTTGCAATACAGCAAGAAATATGAGCATGTCCATTAAAAAGAACTGTATTTCCTAATCATACGGACCATATCTAGTTGAACTCTGCTTGTGAAGCTGTAACAATCCACAGCATCTCTTACATAGATGCTCTTTAGTTTATAGTGAAAAACGTGTGGGGTTCGTGAACTGGGCAAATTCATTTGAGCCCTAAAATTACTGGGAATTCCGGAAATGAACTCTTGCTTGTAGAAAGACACAGAACCTTTGGTTTAACTCCGTTTGGGAAGGGAAATTCAGACCAGTGTTCTCATCCATGAAACATACTCTGTTTTAACGCAAAGAGCATGTTCTTCTTTCCAGAGTCTCTAATACAGCAAGAAACATTTGCATGCCCAGAAAAAAAGAACTATCTTTCCTACTAATACTGACCATATCTACTTGAACTCTGCTTATGAAACTGTAACAAACCACAGCATCTCTTACATAGATGCTCTTTAGATTATAGTGAAAAACATGTTGGGTTCGTGAATTGTGTAAATTCATTTTAGCCGAAAAATCACTGGGTTATCCGGAATTGAACTCTTGCTTGTAGGAAGACACAGAGCCTTTGTTTTAACTCCGTTTGTGAAGGGAAATTCAGACCAGTGTTCTCATCCATGAAACAACTCTGTTTTAACGCAAGAAGCATGCTCTTCTTTCCAGCGTCTCCAAAACAGCAAAAAACATGAGCATGCCCAGAAAAAAACGAACTGTGTTTCTGACACATACGGACCATATCTAGTTAAACTCTGCATGTGAAACTGTAACAAATCACAGCATCTCTTACATAGATGCTCTTTAGTTTATACTGAAAAACGTGTTGGATGCGTGAACTGTGTAAAGTCATTTGAGCCGAAAAATCACTGGGAATTCCGGAAATGAACTCTTGCTTGTAGGAAGACACAGAGCCTTTGTTTTAACTCCGTTTGTGAAGGGAAATTCAGACCAGTGTTCTCATCCATGAAACATGCTCTGTTTTAACGCAAGAATCATCCTCTTCTGTCCAGAGTTGCAATACAGCAAGAAATATGAGCATGTCCATAAAAAAAGAACTGTATTTCCTACTCATACGGACCATATCTAGTTAAACTCTGCTTGTGAAACTGTAACAAATCACAGCATCTCTTACATACATGCTCTTTAGTTTATACTGAAAAACGTGTTTGGTGCGTGAACTCTGTAAAGTCATTTGAGCCGAAAAATCACTGGGAATTCCGGAAATAATCTCTTGCTTGTAGGAAGACACAGAGCCTTTGGTTTAACTCCGTTTGTGAAGGGAAATTCAGACCAGTGTTCTCATCCATGAAACATCCTCTGTTTTAACGCAAGAAGCATCCTCTTCTGTCCAGAGTTGCAATACAGCAAGAAATATGAGCATGTCCATAAAAAAAGAACTGTATTTCTTACATATACGGACCATATCTAGTTGAACTCTGCTTGTGAAACTGTAACAAACCACAGCATCTCTTACATAGATGCTCTTTAGTTTATAGTGAAAAACGTGTGGGGTTCCTGAACTGGGCAAATTCATTTGAGCCCTAAAATCACTGGGTTTTCCGGAAATGAACTCTTACTTGTAGGAAGATACAGAGCCTTTGGTTTAACTCCGTTTGTGAAGGGAAATTCAGACCAGTGTTCTCATCCATGAAACATACTCTGTTTTATCACAAGAAGCATGCTCTTCTTTCCAGCATCTCCAATACAGCAAGAAACATGAGCATGCCCAGATAAAACGAACTGTGTTTCTTACTCATACCGACCATATCTAGTTAAACTCTGCTTGTGAAACTGTAACAAACAACATCATCTCTTACATAGATGCTCTTTAGTTTATAGTGAAAAACGTGTTGGGTTCGTGAACTGTGTAAATTCATTTGAGCCGAAAAATCACTGGGATTCCTGGAAATGAACTCTTGCTTGTAGGAAGACACAGAGCCTTTGGTTTAACTACGATTGTGAAGGGAAATTCAGACCAATGTTGTCATCCATGAAACATCCTCTGTTTTAACGCAAGAAGCATCCTCTTCTGTCCAGAGTTGCAATACAGCAAGAAATATGAGCATGTCCATAAAAAAAGAACTGTATTTCCTACTCATACGGACCATATCTAGTTGAACTCTGCTTGTGAAACTGTAACAAACAACAGCATCTCTTACATTGAAGCTCTTTAGTTTATAGTGAAAAACTTCTGGGGTTCGTGAACTGGGTAAATTCATTTGAGCCGAAAAATCACTGGGTTTTCCGGAAATGAACTCTTGCTTGTAGGAAGACACAGAGCCTTTGGTTTAACTACGTTTGTGAAGGGAAATTCAGACCAGTGTTCTCATCCATGAAACACACTCTGTTTTAACGCAAAGAGCATGCTCTTCTTTCCAGTGTCTCTAATACAGCAAGAAACAAGAGCATGCCTAGAAAAAACGAACTGTGTTTCTTACACATATGGACCATATCTAGTTTAACTCTGCTTGTGAAACTGTAACAAATCACAGCATCTCTTACATAGATGCACTTTAGTTTATACTGAAAAACGTGTTGGGTGCGTGAACTGTGTAAAGTCATTTGAGCCGAAAAATCAGTGGGTATTCCGGAAATGAACTCTTGCTTGTAGGAAGACACAGAGCCTTTGGTTTAACTCCGTTTTTGCAGGGTAATTCATACCAGTGTTCTCATCCATGAAACATCCTCTGTTTTAACGCAACAAGCATCCTCTTCTGTCCAGAGTTGCAATACAGCAAGAAATATGAGCATGTCCATAAAAAAGAACTGTATTTCCTACTCATACAGACCTTATCTAGTTGAACTCTGCTTGTGAAACTGTAACAAACCACCGCATCTCTTACATAGATGCTCTTTAGTTTATAGTGAAAAACGTGTGGGGTTCGTGAACTGGGCAAATTCATTTGAGCCCTAAAATCACTGGGTTTTCGGAAATGAACTCTTGCTTTTAGGAAGATACAGAGCCTTTTGTTTAACTCCGTTTGTGAAGGGAAATTCAGACCAGTGTTCTCATCCATGAAACATCCTCTGTTTTAATGCAAGAAGCATCCTCTTCTGTCCAGAGTTGCAATACAGCAAGAAATATGAGCATGTCCATAAAAAAAGAACTGTATTTCTTACTCATACGGACCATATCTAGTTGAACTCTGCTTGTGAAACTGTAACAAACCACAGCATCTCTTACATAGATGCTCTTTAGTTTATAGTGAAAAACGTGTGGGGTTCGTGAACTGGGCAAATTCATTTGAGCCCTAAAATCACTGGGTTTTCCGGAAATGAACTCTTACTTGTAGGAAGATACAGAGCCTTTGGTTTAACTCTGTTTGAAGGGAAATTCAGACCAGTGTTCTCATCCATGAAACATACTCTGTTTTAACGCAAAGAGCATGCTCTTCTTTCCAGAGTCTCTAATACAGCAAGAAACATGAGCATGCCCATAAAAAACGAACTGTGTTTCTTACTCATACGGACCATATCTAGTTAAACTCTACTTGTGAAACTGTAACAAACAACAGCATCTCTTACATAGATGCTCTTTAGTTTATAGTGAAAAAAGTGTTGGGTTCATGAACTGGGTAAATTCATTTGAGCCGAGAAATCACTGGGATTTCCGGAAATGAACTCTTGCTTGTAGGAAGACGAAGAGCCTTTGGTTTAACTCCTTTTGTGAAGGGAAATTCAGACCAGTGTTCTCATCCATGAAACACCGTCTGTTTTAACACAGGAAGCATCCTCTTCTGTCCAGAGTTGCAATACAGCAAGAAATATGAGCATGTCCATAAAAAAAGAACTGTATTTCCTACTAATACTGACCATATCTAGTTGAACTCTGCTTGTGAAACTGGAATAAACCACAGCATCTCTTACATAGATGCTCTTTAGTTTATAGTGAAAAACGTGTGGGGTGCGTGAACTCGGTAAATTCTTTTGAGCCGAAAAATCACTGGGATTTCCGGAAATGAACTCTTGCTTGTAGGAAGACACAGAGCCTTTGGTTTAACTCCGTTTGTGAAGGGAAATTCAGACCAGTGTTCTCATCCATGAAACACACTCTGTTTTATCGCAAAGAGCATGCTCTTCTATCCAGAGTTTCTAATACAGCAAGAAACGCGAGCATGCCCAGAAAAAAAGAACTCTGTTTCCTACGAATACTGACCATATCTAGTTGAACTCTGCTTATGAAACTGTAACAAACCACAGCATCTCTTACATTGATGCTCTTTAGTTTATAGTGAAAAACGTGTTGGGTTCGTCAATTGTGTAAATTCATTTTAGCCGAAAAATCACTGGGTTTTCAGGAAATGAACTCTTGCTTGAAAAGACATAGAGACTTTGGTTTAACTCCATTTGTGAAGGGAAATTCAGGCCAGTGTTCTCATCCATGAAACATCCTCTGTTTTAACGCAAGAAGCATCCTCTTCTGTCCAGAGTTGCAATACAGCAAAAAACATGAGCATGCCCAGAAAAAAACGAACTGTGTTTCTGAAACATACGGACCATATCTAGTTAAACTCTGCTTGTGAAACTGTAACAAATCACAGCATCTCTTACATAGATGCTCTTTAGTTTATACTGAAAAACGTGTTGGATGCGTGAACTGTGTAAAGTCATTTGAGCCGAAAAATCACTGGGAATTCCGGAAATGAACTCTTGCTTGTAGGAAGACACAAAGCCTTTGGTTTAACTCCGTTTGTGAAGGGAAATTCAGACCAGTGTTCTCATCCATGAAACATCCTCTGTTTTCACGCAAGAAGCATCCTCTTCTGTCCAGAGTTGCAATACAGCAAGAAATATGAGCATGTCCATAAAAAAGAACTGTATTTCTTACTCATACGGACCATATCTATTTGAACTCTGCTTGTGAAACTGTAACAAACCACTGCATCTCTTACATACATGCTCTTTAGTTTATAGTGAAAAACGTGTGGTGTTCGTGAATTGGGCAAATTCATTTGAGCCCTAAAATCACTGGGTTTTCCGGAAATGAACTCTTACTTGTAGGAAGATACAGAGCCTTTGGTTTAACTCCGTTTGTGAAGGGAAATTCAGACCAGTGTTCTCATCCATGAAACACACTCTGTTTTAACGCAAAGAGCATGCTCTTCTTTCCAGAGTCTCTAATACAGCAAGAAACATGTGCATGCCCAGAAAAAAAGAACTGTGTTTCCTACTAATACTGACCATATCTACTTGAACTCTGCTTATGAAACTGTAACAAACCACAGCATCTCTTACATAGATGCTCTTTAGATTATACTGAAAAACAGGTTGGGTTCGTGAATTGTGTAAATTCATTTTAGCCGAAAAATCACTGGGTTTTCCGGAATTGAACTCTTGCTTGTAGGAAGACACAGAGCCTTTGTTTTAACTCCGTTTGTGAAGGGAAATTCAGACCAGTGTTCTCATCCATGAAACACACTCTGTTTTAACGCAAAGAGCATGCTCTTCTTTCCAGTGTCTCTAATACAGCAAGAAACAAGAGCATGCCTAGAAAAAACGAACTGTGTTTCTTACACACACGGACCATATCTAGTTAAACTCTGCTTGTGAAACTGTAACAAATCACAGCATCTCTTACATAGATGCTCTTTAGTTTATACTGAAAAACGTGTTGGGTGCGTGAACTGTGTAAATTCATTTGAGCCGAAAAATCAGTGGGTATTCGGGAAATGAACTCTTGCTTGTAGGAAGACACAGAGCCTTTAGTTTAACTCCATTTTTGCAGGCAAATTCATACCAGTGTTCTCATCCATGAAACATCCTCTGTTTTAATGCAACAAGCATCCTCTTCTGTCCAGAGTTGCAATACAGCAAGAAATATGAGCATGTCCATAAAAAAGAACTGTATTTCCTACTCATACGGACCTTATCTAGTTGAACTCTGCTTGTGAAACTGTAACAAACCACCGCATCTCTTACATAGATGCTCTTTAGTTTATAGTGAAAAACGTGTGGGGTTCGTAAACTGGGCAAATTCATTTGAGCCCTAAAATCACTGGGTTTTCCGGAAATGAACTCTTGCTTGTAGGAAGATACAGAGCCTTTTGTTTAACTCATTTTGTGAAGGGAAATTGAGACCAGTGTTCTCATCCATGAAACATACTCTGTTTTAACGCAAAGAGCATGCTCTTCTTTCCAGAGTCTCTAATACAGCAAGAAACATGAGCATGCCCATAAAAAACGAACTGTGTTTCTTACTCATACGGACCATATCTAGTTAAACTCTGCTTGTGAAACTGTAACAAACAACAGCATCTCTTACATAGATGCTCTTTGGTTTATAGTGAAAAAAGTGTTGGGTTCATGAACTGGGTAAATTCATTTGAGCCGAAAAATCACTGGGATTTCCGGAAATGAACTCTTGCTTGTAGAAAGACACAGAGCCTTTGGTTTAACTCCTTTTGTGAAGGGAAATTCAGACCAGTGTTCTCATCCATGAAACACCGTCTGTTTTAACACAAGAAGCATCCTCTTCTGTCCAGAGTTGCAATACAGCAAGAAATATGAGCATGTCCATAAAAAAGTACTGTATTTCCTACTAATACTGACCATATCTAGTTGAACTCTGCTTGTGAAACTGGAACAAACCTCAGCATCTCTTACATAGATGCTCTTTAGTTTATAGTGAAAAACGTGTGGGGTGCGTGAACTCGGTAAATTCTTTTGAGCCGAAAAATCACTGGGATTTCCGGAAATGAACTCTTGCTTGTAGAAAGACACAGAGCCTTTGGTTTAACTCCATTTGTGAAGGGAAATTCAGACCAGTGTTCTCATCCATGAAACACACTCTGTTTTATCGCAAAGAGCATGCTCTTCTATCCAGAGTTTCTAATACAGCAAGAAACATGAGCATGCCCAGAAAAAAAGAACTCTGTTTCCTACGAATACTGACCATATCTAGTTGAACTCTGCTCATGAAACTGTAACAAACCCCAGCAACTCTTACATAGATGCTCTTTAGTTTATAGTGAAAAACGTGTTGGGTTCTTGAATTGTGTAAATTCATTTTAGCCGAAAAATCACTGGGTTTTCAGGAAATGAACTCTTGCTTGAAGGAAGACATAGAGACTTTGGTTTAACTCCGTTTGTGAAGGGAAATTCAGGCCAGTGTTCTCATCCATGAAACATACTCTGTTTTAACGCAAGAAGCATGCTCTTCTTTCCAGTGTCTCCAAAACAGCAAGAAACATGAGCATGCCCATAAAAAACGAACTGTGTTTCTGACACATACGGATCATATCTAGTTAAACTCTGCTTGTGAAACTGTAACAAATCACAGCATATCACTTAGATGCTATTTAGATTATAATGATAAACGTGTTGGGTTCGTGAACTGTGGAAATTCTTTTGAGCCGAAAAATCACTGGGATTTCCGGTAATGAACTATTGCTTGTAGGAAGACACAGAGCCTTTGGTTTAACTATGTTTGTGAAAGGAAATTCAGACCAGTGTTCTCATCCATGAAACACACTCTGTTTTAACGCAAAGAGCATGCTCTTCTTTCCAGAGTGTCTAATACAGCAAGAAACATGTGCATGCCCAGAAAAAAAGAACTGTGTTTCCTACTAATACTGACCATATCTACTTGAACTCTGCTTATGAAACTGTAACAAACCACAGCATCTCTTACATAGATGCTCTTTAGTTTATAGTGAAAAACGTGTTGGGTTCGTGAATTGTGTAAATTCATTTTAGCCGAAAAATCACTGGGTTTTCCGGAATTGAACTCTTGCTTGTAGGAAGACACAGAGCCTTTGTTTTAACTCCGTTTGTGAAGGGAAATTCAGACAAGTGTTCTCATCCATGAAACATCCTCTGTTTTAACGCAAGAAGCATCCTCTTCTGTCCAGAGTTGCAATACAGCAAGAAATATGAGCATGTCCATAAAAAAAGAACTGTATTTCCTACTCATACGGACCATATCTAGTTAAACTCTGCTTGTGAAACTGTAACAAATCACAGCATCTCTTACATACATGCTCTTTAGTTTATACTGCAAAACGTGTTGGGTACGTGAACTCTGTAAAGTCATTTGAGCCGAAAAATCACTGGGAATTCCAGAAATAAACTCTTGCTTGTAGGAAGACACAGAGCCTTTGGTTTAACTCCGTTTGTGAAGGGAAATTCAGACCAGTGTTCTCATCCATGAAACATCCTCTGTTTTAACACAAGAAGCATCCTCTTCTGTCCAGAGTTGCAATACAGCAAGATATATGAGCATGTCCATAAAAAAAGAACTGTATTTCTTACATATACGGACCATATCTAGTTGAACTCTGCTTGTGAAACTGTAACAAACCACAGCATCTCTTACATAGATGCTCTTTAGATTATACTGAAAAACAGGTTGGGTTCGTGAATTGTGTAAATTCATTTTAGCCGAAAAATCACTGGGTTTTCCGGAATTGAACTCTTGCTTGTAGGAAGACACAGAGCCTTTGTTTTAACTCCGTTTGTGAAGGGAAATTCAGACCAGTGTTCTCATCCATGAAACACACTCTGTTTTAACGCAAAGAGCATGCACTTCTTTCCAGTGTCTCTAATACAGCAAGAAACAAGAGCATGCCTAGAAAAAACGAACTGTGTTTCTTACACACACGGACCATATCTAGTTAAACTCTGCTTGTGAAACTGTAACAAATCACAGCATCTCTTACATAGATGCTCTTTAGTTTATACTGAAAAACGTGTTGGGTGCGTGAACTGTGTAAATTCATTTGAGCCGAAAAATCAGTGGGTATTCCGGAAATGAACTCTTGCTTGTAGGAAGACACAGAGCCTTTAGTTTAACTCCGTTTTTGCAGGCAAATTCATACCAGTGTTCTCATCCATGAAACATCCTCTGTTTTAATGCAACAAGCATCCTCTTCTGTCCAGAGTTGCAATACAGCAAGAAATATGAGCATGTCCATAAAAAAGAACTGTATTTCCTACTCATACGGACCTTATCTAGTTGAACTCTGCTTGTGAAACTGTAACAAACCACCGCATCTCTTACATAGATGCTCTTTAGTTTATAGTGAAAAACGTGTGGGGTTCGTAAACTGGGCAAATTCATTTGAGCCCTAAAATCACTGGGTTTTCCGGAAATGAACTCTTGCTTGTAGGAAGATACAGAGCCTTTTGTTTAACTCATTTTGTGAAGGGAAATTGAGACCAGTGTTCTCATCCATGAAACATACTCTGTTTTAACGCAAAGAGCATGCTCTTCTTTCCAGAGTCTCTAATACAGCAAGAAACATGAGCATGCCCATAAAAAACGAACTGTGTTTCTTACTCATACGGACCATATGTAGTTAAACTCTGCTTGTGAAACTGTAACAAACAACAGCATCTCTTACATAGATGCTCTTTGGTTTATAGTGAAAAAAGTGTTGGGTTCATGAACTGGGTAAATTCATTAGAGCCGAAAAATCACTGGGATTTCCGGAAATGAACTCTTGCTTGTAGAAAGACACAGAGCCTTTGGTTTAACTCCTTTTGTGAAGGGAAATTCAGACCAGTGTTCTCATCCCTGAAACATCCTCTGTTTTAACGCAAGAAGCATCCTCTTCTGTCCAGAGCTGCAATACAGCAAGAAATATGAGCATGTCCATTAAAAAGAACTGTATTTCCTAATCATACGGACCATATCTAGTTGAACTCTGCTTGTGAAGCTGTAACAATCCACAGCATCTCTTACATAGATGCTCTTTAGTTTATAGTGAAAAACGTGTTGGGTTCGTGAATTGTGTAAATTCATTTTAGCCGAAAAATCACTGGGTTTTCAGGAAATGAACTCTTGCTTGAAGGAAAACACAGAGCCTTTGGTTTAACTCCGTTTGTGAAGGGAAATTCAGACCAGTGTTCTCATCCATGAAACATACTCTATTTTAATGCAAGAAGCATGCTCTTCTTTCCAGCCTCTCCAAAACAGCAAAAAACATGAGATGCCCAGAAAAAAACGAACTGTGTTTCTGACACATACGGACCATATCTAGTTAAACTCTGCTTGTGAAACTGTAACAAATCACAGCATCTCTTACATAGATGCTCTTTAGTTTATACTGAAAACGTGTTGGATGCGTGAACTGTGTAAAGTCATTTGAGCCGAAAAATCACTGGGAATTCCGGAAATGAACTCTTGCTTGTAGGAAGACACAGAGCCTTTGGTTTAACTCCGTTTGTGAAGGGAAATTCAGACCAGTGTTCTCATCCATGAAACATCCTCTGTTTTCACGCAAGAAGCATCCTCTTCTGACTTGAGTTGCAATACAGCAAGAAATATGAGCATGTCCATAATAAAAGAACTGTATTTCTTACATATACGGACCATATCTATTTGAACTCTGCTTGTGAAACTGTAACAAACCACTGCATCTCTTACATAGATGCTCTTTAGTTTATAGTGAAAAACGTGTGGGGTTTGAGAACTGGGCAAATTCATTTGAGCCCTAAAATCACTGGGAATTCCGGAAATGAACTCTTGCTTGTAGGAAGACACAGAGCCTTTGGTTTAACTCCGTTTGTGAAGGGAAATTCAGACCAGTGTTCTCATCCATGAAACATACTCTGTTTTAACGCAAAGAGCATGTTCTTCTTTCCAGAGTCTCTAATACAGCAAGAAACATTTGCATGCCCAGAAAAAAAGAACTATGTTTCCTACTAATACTGACCATATCTACTTGAACTCTGCTTATGAAACTGTAACAAACCACAGCATCTCTTACATAGATGCTCTTTAGATTATAGTGAAAAACATGTTGGGTTCGTGAATTGTGTAAATTCATTTTAGCCGAAAAATCACTGGGTTATCCGGAATTGAACTCTTGCTTGTAGGAAGACACAGAGCCTTTGTTTTAACTCCGTTTGTGAAGGGAAATTCAGACCAGTGTTCTCATCAATGAAACATCCTCTGTTTTAACGCAAGAAGCATCCTCTTCTGTACAGAGTTGCAATACAGCAAGAAATATGAGCATGTCCATAAAAAAAGAACTGTATTTCCTACTCATACGGACCATATCTAGTTAAACTCTGCTTGTGAAACTGTAACAAATCACAGCATCTCTTACATAGATGCTCTTTAGTTTATACTGAAAAACGTGTTGGGTGCGTGAATTGTGTAAATTCATTTTAGCCGAAAAATCACTGGGTTTTCAGGAAATGAACTCTTGCTTGAATGAAGACACAGAGACTTTGGTTTAACTCCGTTTGTGAAGGGAAATTCAGACCAGTGTTCTCATCCATGAAACACCGTCTGTTTTAACACAAGAAGCATCCTCTTCTGTCCAGAGTTGTAATACAGCAGAAATATGAGCATGTCCATAAAAAAAGAACTGTATTTCCTACTAATACTGACCATATCTAGTTGAACTCTGCTTGTGAAACTGGAACAAACCACAGCATCTCTTACATAGATGCTCTTTAGTTTATAGTGAAAAACGTGTGGGGTGCGTGAACTCGGTAAATTCTTTTGAGCCGAAAAATCACTGGGATTTCCGGAAATGAACTCTTGCATGTAGGAAGACACAGAGCCTTTGGTTTAACTCCGTTTGTGAAGGGAAATTCTGACCAGTGTTCTCATCCATGAAACATACTCTGTTTTAACGCAAGAAGCATGCTCTTCTTTCCAGCGTCTCCAAAACAGCAAAAAACATGAGCATGCCCAGAAAAAAACGAACTGTGTTTCTGACACATACGGACCATATCTAGTTAAACTCTGCTTGTGAAACTGTAACAAATCACAGCATCTCTTACATAGATGCTCTTTAGTTTATACTGAAAAACGTGTTGGATGCGTGAACTGTGTAAAGTCATTTGAGCCGAAAAATCACTGGGAATTCCGGAAATGAACTCTTGCTTGTAGGAAGACACAGAGCCTTTGGTTTAACTCCGTTTGTGAAGGGAAATTCAGACCAGTGTTCTCATCCATGAAACATCCTCTGTTTTCACGCAAGAAGCATCCTCTTCTGACTTGAGTTGCAATACAGCAAGAAATATGAGCATGTCCATAATAAAAGAACTGTATTTCTTACATATACGGACCATATCTATTTGAACTCTGCTTGTGAAACTGTAACAAACCACTGCATCTCTTACATAGATGCTCTTTAGTTTATAGTGAAAAACGTGTGGGGTTCGTGAACTGGGCAAATTCATTTGAGCCCTAAAATCACTGGGAATTCCGGAAATGAACTCTTGCTTGTAGGAAGACACAGAGCCTTTGGTTTAACTCCGTTTGTGAAGGGAAATTCAGACCAGTGTTCTCATCCATGAAACATACTCTGTTTTAACGCAAAGAGCATGTTCTTCTTTCCAGAGTCTCTAATACAGCAAGAAACATTTGCATGCCCAGAAAAAAAGAACTATGTTTCCTACTAATACTGACCATATCTACTTGAACTCTGCTTATGAAACTGTAACAAACCACAGCATCTCTTACATAGATGCTCTTTAGATTATAGTGAAAAACATGTTGGGTTCGTGAATTGTGTAAATTCATTTTAGCCGAAAAATCACTGGGTTATCCGGAATTGAACTCTTGCTTGTAGGAAGACACAGAGCCTTTGTTTTAACTCCGTTTGTGAAGGGAAATTCAGACCAGTGTTCTCATCCATGAAACATCCTCTGTTTTAACGCAAGAAGCATCCTCTTCTGTACAGAGTTGCAATACAGCAAGAAATATGAGCATGTCCATAAAAAAAGAACTGTATTTCCTACTCATACGGACCATATCTAGTTAAACTCTGCTTGTGAAACTGTAACAAATCACAGCATCTCTTACATAGATGCTCTTTAGTTTATACTGAAAAACGTGTTGGGTGCGTGTACTATGTAAAGTCATTAGAGCCGAAAAATCACTGGGAATTCCGGAAATGAACTCTTGCATGTAGGAAGACACAGAGCCTTTGTTTTAACTCCGTTTGTGAAGGGAAATTCAGACCAGTGTTCTCATCCATGAAACATCCTCTGTTTTAACGCAAGAAGCATCCTCTTCTGTCGAGAGTTGCAATACAGCAAGAAATATGAGCATGTCCATAAAAAAAGAACTGTATTTCTTACATATACGGACCATATCTAGTTGAACTCTGCTTGTGAAACTGTAACAAACCACAGCATCTCTTACATAGATGCTCTTTAGTTTATAGTGAAAAACGTGTGGGGTTCCTGAACTGGGCAAATTCATTTGAGCCCTAAAATCACTGGGTTTTCCGGAAATGAACTCTTACTTGTAGGAAGATACAGAGCCTTTGGTTTAACTCCGTTTGTGAAGGGAAATTCAGACCAGTGTTCTCATCCATGAAACATACTCTGTTTTATCGCAAGAAGCATGCTCTTCTCTCCAGCATCTCCAATACAGCAAGAAACATGAGCATGCCCAGAAAAAACGAACTGTGTTTCTTACTCATACCGACCATATCTAGTTAAACTCTGCTTGTGAAACTGTAACAAACAACATCATCTCTTACATAGATACTCTTTAGTTTATAGTGAAAAACGTGTTGGGTTCGTGAACTGTGTAAATTCATTTTAGCCGAAAAATCACTGGGATTTCCGGAAATGAACTCTTGCTTGTAGGAAGACACAGAGCCTTTGGTTTAACTCCGTTTGTGATGGGAAATTCAGACCAGTGTTCTCATCCATGAAACATACTCTGTTTTATCGCAAGAAGCATGCTCTTCTTTCCAGCATCTCCAATACAGCAAGAAACATGAGCATGCCCAGAAAAAACGAACTGTGTTTCTTACTCATACCGACCATATCTAGTTAAACTCTGCTTTTGAAACTGTAACAAACAACATCATCTCTTACATAGATGCTCTTTAGTTTATAGTGAAAAACGTGTTGGGTTCGTGAACCGTGTAAATTCATTTTAGCCGAAAAATCACTGGGATTTCCGGAAATGAACTCTTGCTTGTAGGAAGACACAGAGCCTTTGGTTTAACTACCTTTGTGAAGGGAAATTCAGACCAATGTTCTCATCCATGAAACACACTCTGTTTCAACGCAAAGAGCATGCTCTTCTTTCCAGAGTCTCTAATACAGCAAGAAACATGTGCATGCACAGAAAAAAAGAACTGTGTTTCCTACTAATACTGACCATATCTACTTGAACTCTGCTTATGAAACTGTAACAAACCACAGGATCTCTTACATAGATGCTCTTTAGTTTACATTGAAAAACGTGTTGGGTTCGTGAATTGTGTAAATTCATTTTAGCTGAAAAATCACTGGGTTTTCCGGAATTGAACTCTTGCTTGTAGGAAGACACGCAGCCTTTGCTTTAATTCCGTTTGTGAAGGGAAATTCAGACCAGTGTTCTCATCAATGAAACATCCTCTGTTTTAACGCAAGAAGCATCCTCTTCTGTCCAGAGTTGCAATACAGCAAGAAATATGAGCATATCCATAAAATAAGAACTGTATTTCCTAATCATACGGACCATATCTAGTTGAACTCTGCTTGTGAAACTGTAACAAAGCACAGCATCTCTTACAGAGATGCTCTTTAGTTTATAGTGAAAAACGTGTTGGGTTCGTGAATTGTGTAAATTCATTTTAGCCGAAAAATCACTGGGTTTTCAGGAAATGAACTCTTGCTTGTAGGAAGACACACAGCCTTTGTTTTAACTCCGTTTGTGAAGGGAAATTCAGACCAGTGTTCTCATCCATGAAACATCCTCTGTTTTAACGCAATAAGCATCCTCTTCTGTCCAGAGTTGCAATACAGCAAGAAATATGAGCATGTCCATAAAAAAAGAACTGTATTTCCTAATCATACGCACCATATCTAGTTGAACTCTGCTTGTGAAACTGTAACAAATCACAGCATCTCTTACATAGATGCTCTTTAGTTTATACTGAAAAACGTGTTGGGTGCGTGAACTCTGTAAAGTCATTTGAGCCGAAAATCATTGGGAATTCCGGAAATAAACTCTTGCTTGTAGGAAGACACAGAACCTTTGGTTTAACTCCGTTTTTGAAGGGAAATTCAGACCAGTGTTCTCATCCATGAAACATCCTCTGTTTTAACGCAAGAAGCATCCTCTTCTGTCCAGAGTTGCCATACAGCAAGAAATATGAGCATGTACATAAAAAAAGAACTGTATTTCTTACATATACGGACCATATCTAGTTGAACTCTGCTTGTGAAACTGTAACAAACCACAGCATCTCTTACATAGATGCTCTTTAGTTTATAGTGAAAAACGTGTGTGGTTCCTGAACTGGGCAAATTCATTTGAGCCCTAAAATCACTGGGTTTTCCGGAAATGAACTCTTACTTGTAGGAAGATACAGAGCCTTTGGTTTAACTCCGTTTGTGAAGGGAAATTCAGACCAGTGTTCTCATCCATGAAACATACTCTGTTTTAACGCAACAAGCATGCTCTTGTTTCCAGCGTCTCCAAAACAGCAAGAAACATGAGCATCCCCAGAAATAAACGAACTGTGTTTCTTACACATACGGACCATATCTAGTTAAACTCTGCATGTGAAACTGTAACAAATCACAGCATCTCTTACATAGATGCTCTTTATTTTATAGTGAAAAACGTGTTGGGTGCGTGAACTGTGTAAAGTCATTTGAGCCGAAAAATCACTGGGAATTCCGGAAATGAACTCTTGCTTGTAGGAAGACACAGAGCCTTTGGTTTAACTACGTTTGTGAAGGGAAATTCAGACCAGTGTTCTCATCCATGAAACATCCTCTGTTTTAACGCAAGAAGCATCCTCTTCTGTCCAGAGTTGCAATACAGCAAGAAATTTGAGCATATCCATAAAAAAAGAACTGTATTTCCTACTCATACGGATCATATCTAGTTGAACTCTGCTTGTGAAACTGTAACAAACCACAGGATGTCTTACATAGAAGCTCTTTAGTTTATACTGAAAAACGTGTTGGGTGCGTGAACTGTGTAAAGTCATTTGAGCAGAAAAATCAGTGGGTATTCCGGAAATGAACTCTTGCTTGTAGGAAGACACAGAGCCTTTGGTTTAACTCCGTGTTTGCGGGGAAATTCATACCAGTGTTCTCATCCATGAAACATCCTCTGTTTTAACGCAACAAGCATCCTCTTCTGTCCAGAGTTGCAATACAGCAAGAAATATGAGCATGTCCATAAAAAAAGAACTGTATTTCTTACTCATACGGACCATATCTAGTTGAACTCTGCTTGTGAAACTGTAACAAACCACAGCATCTCTTACATAGATGCTCTTTAGTTTATAGTGAAAAACGTGTGGGGTTCCTGAACTGGGCAAATTCATTTGAGCCCTAAAATCACTGGGTTTTCCGGAAATGAACTCTTACTTGTAGGAAGATACAGAGACTTTGGTTTAACTCCGTTTGTGAAGGGAAATTCAGACCAGTGTTCTCATCCATGAAACATACTCTGTTTTAACGCAAGAAGCATGCTCTTCTTTCCAGCGTCTCCAAAACAGCAAGAAACATGAGCATGCCCAGAAAAAAACGAACTGTGTTTCTGACACATACGGACCATATCTAGTTAAACTCTGCTTGTGAAACTGTAACAAATCACAGCATCTTTACATAGATGCTCTTTAGTTTATACTGAAAAACGTGTTGGATGCGTGAACTGTGTAAAGTCATTTGATCCGAAAAATCACTGGGAATTCCGGAAATGAACTCTTGCTTGTAGGAAGACATAGAGCCTTTGGTTTAACTCCGTTTGTGAAGGGAAATTCAGACCAGTGTTCTCATCCATGAAACATCCTCTGTTTTCACACAAGAAGCATCCTCTTCTGTCCAGAGTTGCAATACAGCAAGATTTATGAGCATGTCCATAAAAAAAGAACTGTATTTCTTACTCATAAGGACCATATCTATTTGAACTCTGCTTGTGAACCTGGAACAAACCACAGCATCTCTTACATAGATGCTCTTTAGTTTATAGTGAAAAACGTGTGGGGTGCGTGAACTCGGTAAATTCTTTTGAGCCGAAAAATCACTGGGATTTCCGGAAATGAACTCTTGCTTGTAGGAAGACACAGAGCCTTTGGTTTAACTCCGTTTGTTAAGGGAAATTCAGACCAGTGTTCTCATCCATGAAACACACTCTGTTTTATCGCAAAGAGCATGCTGTTCTATCCAGAGTCTCTAATACAGCAAGAAACATGAGCATGCCGAGAAAAAACGAACTCTGTTTCCTACGAATACTGACCATATCTAGTTGAACTCTGCTTATGAAACTGTAACAAACCACAGCATCTCTTACATAGATGCTCTTTAGTTTATAGTGAAAAACGTGTTGGGTTCGTGAATGGTGTAAATTCATTTTAGCCGAAAAAGCACTGGGTTTTCAGGAAATGAACTCTTGCTTGAAGGAAGACATAGAGACTTTGGTTTAACTCCGTTTGTGAAGGATAATTCAGGCCAGTGTTCTCATCCATGAAACATACTCTGTTTTAACGCAAGAAGCATGCTCTTCTTTCCAGCGTCTCCAAAACAGCAAGAAACATGAGCATGCCCATAAAAAACGAACTGTGTTTCTTACACATACGGATCATATCTAGTTAATCTCTGCTTGTGAAACTGTAACAAATCACAGCATCTCTTACTTAGATGCTCTTTAGTTTATAATGATAAACGTGTTGGGTTCGTGAACTGTGTAAAGTCATTTGAGCCAAAAAATCACTGGGATTTCCGGAAATGAACTCTTGCTTGTAGGAAGACACAGAGCCTTTGGTTTAACTACGTTTGTGAAAGGAAATTCAGACCAATGTTCTCATCCATGAAACACACTCTGTTTTAATGCAAAGAGCATGCTCTTCTTTCCAGAGTGTCTAATACAGCAAGAAACATGTGCATGCCCAGAAAAAAAGAACTGTGTTTCCTACTAATACTGACCATATCTAGTTGAACTCTGCTTATGAAACTGTAACAAACCACAGCATCTCTTACATAGATGCTCTTTAGTTTATAGTGAAAAACGTGTTGGGTTCGTGAATTGTGTAAATTCATTTTAGCCGAAAAATCACTGGGTTTTCCCGGAATTGAACTCTTGCTTGTAGGAAGACACACAGCCTTTGTTTTAACTCCGTTTGGGAAGGGAAATTCAGACCAGTGTTCTCATCCATGAAACATCCTCTGTTTTCACGCAAGAAGCATCCTCTTCTGTCCAGAGTTGCAATACAGCAAGAAATATGAGCATGTCCATAAAAAAAGAACTGTATTTCCTAATCATACGGACCATATCTAGTTGAACTCTGCTTGTGAAACTGTAACAAAGCACAGCATCTCTTACATAGATGCTCTTTAGTTTATACTGAAAAACGTGTTTGGTGCGTGAACTCTGTAAAGTCATTTGAGCCGAAAATCATTGGGAATTCCGGAAATAAACTCTTGCTTGTAGGAAGACACAGAGCCTTTGGTTTAACTACGTTTGTGAAGGGAAATTCAGACCAGTGTTCTCATCCATGAAACATCCTCTGTTTTAACGGAAGAAGCATGCTCTTCTTTCCAGCATCTCCAAAACAGCAAAAAACATGAGCATGCCCAGAAAAAAACGAACTGTGTTTCTGACACATACGGACCATATCTAGTTAAACTCTGCTTGTGAAACTGTAACAAATCACAGCATCTCTTACATAGATGCTCTTTACTTTATACTGAAAAACGTGTTGGATGCGTGAACTGTGTAAAGTCATTTGAGCCGAAAAATCACTGGGAATTCCGGAAATGAACTCTTGCTTGTAGGAAGACACAGAGCCTTTGGTTTAACTCCGTTTGTGAAGGGAAATTCAGACCAGTGTTCTCATCCATGAAACATCCTCTGTTTTAACGCAAGAAGCATCCTCTTCTGTCCAGAGTTGCATACAGCAAGAAATATGAGCATGTCCATAAAAAAAGAACTGTATTTCTTACTCATACGGACCATATCTAGTTGAACTCTGCTTGTGAAACTGTAACAAACAACAGCATCTCTTACATAGATGCTCTTTAGTTTATAGTGAAAAACATGTTGGGTTCGTGAATTGTGTAAATTCATTTTAGCCGAAAAATCACTGGGTTTTCCGGAATTGAACTCTTGCTTGTAGGAAGACACAGAGCCTTTGTTTTAACTCCGTTTGTGAAGGGAAATTCAGACCAGTATTCTCATCCATGAAACATCCTCTGTTTTAACGCAAGAAGCATCCTCTTCTGTCCAGAGTTGCAATACAGCAAGAAATATGAGCATGTCCATAAAAAAAGAACTGTATTTCCTACTCATACGGACCATATCTAGTTAAACTCTGCTTGTGAAACTGTAACAAATCACAGCATCTCTTACATAGATGCTCTTTAGTTTATACTGAAAAACGTGTAGGGTGCGTGAACTCTGTAAAGTCATTTGAGCCGAAAATCATTGGGAATTCCGGAAATAAACTCTTGCTTGTAGGAAGACACAGAGCCTTTGGTTTAACTCCGTTTGTGAAGGGAAATTCAGACCAGTGTTCTCATCCATGATACATCCTCTGTTTTAACTCAAGAAGCATCCTCTTCTGTCCAGAGTTGCCATACAGCAAGAAATATGAGCATGTACATAAAAAAGAACTGTATTTCCTACTCATACGGACCTTATCTAGTTGAACTCTGCTTGTGAAACTGTAACAAACCACAGCATCTCTTACAAAGATGCTCTTTAGTTTATAGTGAAAAACATGTGGGGTTCCTGAACTGGGCAAATTCATTTGAGCCCTAAAATCACTGGGTTTTCCGGAAATGAACTCTTACTTGTAGGAAGATACAGAGCCTTTGGTTTAACTCCGTTTGTGAAGGGAAATTCAGACCAGTGTTCTCATCCATGAAACATACTCTGTTTTATCGCAAGAAGCATGCTCTTCTTTCCAGCATCTCCAATACAGCAAGAAACATGAGCATGCCCAGAAAAAACGAACTGTGTTTCTTACTCATACCGACCATATCTAGTTAAACTCTGCTTGTGAAACTGTAACAAACAACATCATCTCTTACATAGATGCTCTTTAGTTTATACTGAAAAACGTGTTGGGTTCGTGAACTGTGTAAATTCATTTGAGCCGAAAAATCACTGGGATTCCCGGAAATGAACTCTTGCTTGTAGGAAGACACAGAGCCTTTGGTTTAACTACGTTTGTGAAGGGAAATTCAGACCAATGTTCTCATCCATGAAACACACTCTGTTTCAATGCAAAGAGCATGCTCTTCTTTCCAGAGTCTCTAATACAGCAAGAAACATGTGCATGCCCAGAAAAAAAGAACTGTGTTTCCTACTAATACTGACCATATCTACTTGAAATCTGCTTATGAAACTGTAACAAACCACAGCATTTCTTACATAGATGCTCTTTAGTTTATAGTGAAAAACGTGTTGGGTTCGTGAATTGTGTAAATTCATTTTAGCCGAAAAATCACTGGGTTTTCCGGAATTGAACTCTTGCTTGTAGGAAGACACAGAGCCTTTGTTTTAACTCCGTTTGTGAAGGGAAATTCAGACCAGTGTTCTCATCCATGAAACATCCTCTGTTTTAACGCAAGAAGCATCCTCTTCTGTCCAGAGTTGCAATACAGGAAGAAATATGAGCATGTCCATAAAAAAAGAACTGTATTTCCTAATCATACGGACCATATCTAGGTGAACTCTGCTTGTGAAACTGTAACAAACCACAGCATCTCTTACATAGATGCTCTTTAGTTTATAGTGAAAAACGTGTTGGGTTCGTGAATTCTGTAAATTCATTTTAGCTGAAAAATCACTGGGTTTTCAGGAAATGAACTCTTGCTTGAAGGAAGACACAGAGACTTTGGTTTAACTCCGTTTGTGAAGGGAAATTCAGACCAGTGTTCTCATCCATGAAACATACTCTGTTTTAACGCAACAAGCATGCTCTTGTTTCCAGCGTCTCCAAAACAGCAAGAAACATGAGCATCCCCAGAAATAAACGAACTGTGTTTCTTACACATACGGACCATATCTAGTTAAACTCTGCATGTGAAACTGTAACAAATCACAGCATCTCTTACATAGATGCTCTTTATTTTATAGTGAAAAACGTGTTGGGTGCGTGAACTGTGTAAAGTCATTTGAGCCGAAAAATCACTGGGAATTCCGGAAATGAACTCTTGCTTGTAGGAAGACACAGAGCCTTTGGTTTAACTACGTTTGTGAAGGGAAATTCAGACCAGTGTTCTCATCCATGAAACATCCTCTGTTTTAACGCAAGAAGCATCCTCTTCTGTCCAGAGTTGCAATACAGCAAGAAATTTGAGCATATCCATAAAAAAAGAACTGTATTTCCTACTCATACGGATCATATCTAGTTGAACTCTGCTTGTGAAACTGTAACAAACCACAGGATGTCTTACATAGAAGCTCTTTAGTTTATACTGAAAAACGTGTTGGGTGCGTGAACTGTGTAAAGTCATTTGAGCAGAAAAATCAGTGGGTATTCCGGAAATGAACTCTTGCTTGTAGGAAGACACAGAGCCTTTGGTTTAACTCCGTGTTTGCGGGGAAATTCATACCAGTGTTCTCATCCATGAAACATCCTCTGTTTTAACGCAACAAGCATCCTCTTCTGTCCAGAGTTGCAATACAGCAAGAAATATGAGCATGTCCATAAAAAAAGAACTGTATTTCTTACTCATACGGACCATATCTAGTTGAACTCTGCTTGTGAAACTGTAACAAATCACAGCATCTCTTACATAGATGCTCTTTAGTTTATAGTGAAAAACGTGTGGGGTTCCTGAACTGGGCAAATTCATTTGAGCCCTAAAATCACTGGGTTTTCCGGAAATGAACTCTTACTTGTAGGAAGATACAGAGACTTTGGTTTAACTCCGTTTGTGAAGGGAAATTCAGACCAGTGTTCTCATCCATGAAACATACTCTGTTTTAACGCAAGAAGCATGCTCTTCTTTCCAGCGTCTCCAAAACAGCAAGAAACATGAGCATGCCCAGAAAAAAACGAACTGTGTTTCTGACACATACGGACCATATCTAGTTAAACTCTGCTTGTGAAACTGTAACAAATCACAGCATCTTTACATAGATGCTCTTTAGTTTATACTGAAAAACGTGTTGGATGCGTGAACTGTGTAAAGTCATTTGATCCGAAAAATCACTGGGAATTCCGGAAATGAACTCTTGCTTGTAGGAAGACATAGAGCCTTTGGTTTAACTCCGTTTGTGAAGGGAAATTCAGACCAGTGTTCTCATCCATGAAACATCCTCTGTTTTCACACAAGAAGCATCCTCTTCTGTCCAGAGTTGCAATACAGCAAGATTTATGAGCATGTCCATAAAAAAAGAACTGTATTTCTTACTCATAAGGACCATATCTATTTGGACTCTGCTTGTGAACCTGGAACAAACCACAGCATCTCTTACATAGATGCTCTTTAGTTTATAGTGAAAAACGTGTGGGGTGCGTGAACTCGGTAAATTCTTTTGAGCCGAAAAATCACTGGGATTTCCGGAAATGAACTCCTGCTTGTAGGAAGACACAGAGCCTTTGGTTTAACTCCGTTTGTTAAGGGAAATTCAGACCAGTGTTCTCATCCATGAAACACACTCTGTTTTATCGCAAAGAGCATGCTGTTCTATCCAGAGTCTCTAATACAGCAAGAAACATGAGCATGCCGAGAAAAAACGAACTCTGTTTCCTACGAATACTGACCATATCTAGTTGAACTCTCCTTATGAAACTGTAACAAACCACAGCATCTCTTACATAGATGCTCTTTAGTTTATAGTGAAAAACGTGTTGGGTTCGTGAATGGTGTAAATTCATTTTAGCCGAAAAAGCACTGGGTTTTCAGGAAATGAACTCTTGCTTGAAGGAAGACATAGAGACTTTGGTTTAACTCCGTTTGTGAAGGAAAATTCAGGCCAGTGTTCTCATCCATGAAACATACTCTGTTTTAACGCAAGAAGCATGCTCTTCTTTCCAGCGTCTCCAAAACAGCAAGAAACATGAGCATGCCCATAAAAAACGAACTGTGTTTCTTACACATACGGATCATATCTAGTTAATCTCTGCTTGTGAAACTGTAACAAATCACAGCATCTCTTACTTAGATGCTCTTTAGTTTATAATGATAAACGTGTTGGGTTCGTGAACTGTGTAAAGTCATTTGAGCCAAAAAATCACTGGGATTTCCGGAAATGAACTCTTGCTTGTAGGAAGACACAGAGCCTTTGGTTTAACTACGTTTGTGAAAGGAAATTCAGACCAATGTTCTCATCCATGAATCACACTCTGTTTTAATGCAAACAGCATGCTCTTCTTTCCAGAGTGTCTAATACAGCAAGAAACATGTGCATGCCCAGAAAAAAAGAACTGTGTTTCCTACTAATACTGACCATATCTAGTTGAACTCTGCTTATGAAACTGTAACAAACCACAGCATCTCTTACATAGATGCTCTTTAGTTTATAGTGAAAAACGTGTTGGGTTCGTGAATTGTGTAAATTCATTTTAGCCGAAAAATCACTGGGTTTTCCCGGAATTGAACTCTTGCTTGTAGGAAGACACACAGCCTTTGTTTTAACTCCGTTTGGGAAGGGAAATTCAGACCAGTGTTCTCATCCATGAAACATCCTCTGTTTTCACGCAAGAAGCATCCTCTTCTGTCCAGAGTTGCAATACAGCAAGAAATATGAGCATGTCCATAAAAAAAGAACTGTATTTCCTAATCATACGGACCATATCTAGTTGAACTCTGCTTGTGAAACTGTAACAAAGCACAGCATCTCTTACATAGATGCTCTTTAGTTTATACTGAAAAACGTGTTTGGTGCGTGAACTCTGTAAAGTCATTTGAGCCGAAAATCATTGGGAATTCCGGAAATAAACTCTTGCTTGTAGGAAGACACAGAGCCTTTGGTTTAACTACGTTTGTGAAGGGAAATTCAGACCAGTGTTCTCATCCATGAAACATCCTCTGTTTTAACGGAAGAAGCATGCTCTTCTTTCCAGCATCTCCAAAACAGCAAAAAACATGAGCATGCCCAGAAAAAAACGAACTGTGTTTCTGACACCTACGGACCATATCTAGTTAAACTCTGCTTGTGAAACTGTAACAAATCACAGCATCTCTTACATAGATGCTCTTTACTTTATACTGAAAAACGTGTTGGATGCGTGAACTGTGTAAAGTCATTTGAGCCGAAAAATCACTGGGAATTCCGGAAATGAACTCTTGCTTGTAGGAAGACACAGAGCCTTTGGTTTAACTCCGTTTGTGAAGGGAAATTCAGACCAGTGTTCTCATCCATGAAACATCCTCTGTTTTAACGCAAGAAGCATCCTCTTCTGTCCAGAGTTGCATACAGCAAGAAATATGAGCATGTCCATAAAAAAAGAACTGTATTTCTTACTCATACGGACCATATCTAGTTGAACTCTGCTTGTGAAACTGTAACAAACAACAGCATCTCTTACATAGATGCTCTTTAGTTTATAGTGAAAAACATGTTGGGTTCGTGAATTGTGTAAATTCATTTTAGCCGAAAAATCACTGGGTTTTCCGGAATTGAACTCTTGCTTGTAGGAAGACACAGAGCCTTTGTTTTAACTCCGTTTGTGAAGGGAAATTCAGACCAGTATTCTCATCCATGAAACATCCTCTGTTTTAACGCAAGAAGCATCCTCTTCTGTCCAGAGTTGCAATACAGCAAGAAATATGAGCATGTCCATAAAAAAAGAACTGTATTTCCTACTCATACGGACCATATCTAGTTAAACTCTGCTTGTGAAACTGTAACAAATCACAGCATCTCTTACATAGATGCTCTTTAGTTTATACTGAAAAACGTGTAGGGTGCGTGAACTCTGTAAAGTCATTTGAGCCGAAAATCATTGGGAATTCCGGAAATAAACTCTTGCTTGTAGGAAGACACAGAGCCTTTGGTTTAACTCCGTTTGTGAAGGGAAATTCAGACCAGTGTTCTCATCCATGATACATCCTCTGTTTTAACTCAAGAAGCATCCTCTTCTGTCCAGAGTTGCCATACAGCAAGAAATATGAGCATGTACATAAAAAAAGAACTGTATTTCTTACATATACAGACCATATCTAGTTGAACTCTGCTTGTGAAACTGTAACAAACCACAGCATCTCTTACATAGATGCTCTTTAGTTTATAGTGAAAAACGTGTGGGGTTCCTGAACTGGGCAAATTCATTTGAGCCCTAAAATCACTGGGTTTTCCGGAAATGAACTCTTACTTGTAGGAAGATACAGAGCCTTTGGTTTAACTCCGTTTGTGAAGGGAAATTCAGACCAGTGTTCTCATCCATGAAACATACTCTGTTTTATCGCAAGAAGCATGCTCTTCTTTCCAGCATCTCCAATACAGCAAGAAACATGAGCATGCCCAGAAAAAACGAACTGTGTTTCTTACTCATACCGAACATATCTAGTTAAACTCTGCTTGTGAAACTGTAACAAACAACATCATCTCTTACATAGATGCTCTTTAGTTTATAGTGAAAAACGTGTTGGGTTCGTGAACTGTGTAAATTCATTTGAGCCGAAAAATCAATGGGATTCCCGGAAATGAACTCTTGCTTGTAGGAAGACACAGAGCCTTTGGTTTAACTACGTTTGTGAAGGGAAATTCAGACCAATGTTCTCATCCATGAAACACACTCTGTTTCAACGCAAAGAGCATGCTCTTCTTTCCAGAGTCTCTAATACAGCAAGAAACATGTGCATGCCCAGAAAAAAAGAACTGTGTTTCCTACTAATACTGACCATATCTACTTGAAATCTGCTTATGAAACTGTAACAAACCACAGCATTTCTTACATAGATGCTCTTTAGTTTATAGTGAAAAACGTGTTGGGTTCGTGAATTGTGTAATTTCATTTAAGCCGAAAAATCACTGGGTTTTCCGGAATTGAACTCTTGATTGTAGGAAGACACAGAGCCTTTGTTTTAACTCCGTTTGTGAAGGGAAATTCAGACCAGTGTTCTCATCCATGAAACATCCTCTGTTTTAACGCAAGAAGCATCCTCTTCTGTCCAGAGTTGCAATACAGCAAGAAATATGAGCATGTCCATAAAAAAAGACCTGTATTTCCTAATCATACGGACCATATCTAGTTGAACTCTGCTTGTGAAACTGTAACAAACCACAGCATCTCTTACATAGATGCTCTTTAGTTTATAGTGAAAAACGTGTTGGGTTCGTGAATTGTGTAAATTCATTTTAGCCGAAAAATCACTGGGTTTTCCGGAAATGAACTCTTGCTTGAAGGAAGACACAGAGACTCTGGTTTAACTCCGTTTGTGAAGGGAAATTCAGACCAGTGTTCTCATCCATGAAACATACTCTGTTTTAACGCAAGAAGCATGCTCTTGTTTCCAGCGTCTCCAAAACAGCAAGAAAAATGAGCATGCCCAAAAATAAACGAACTGTGTTTCTTACACATACAGACCATATCTAGTTAAACTCTGCATGTGAAACTGTAACAAATCACAGCATCTCTTACAGAGATGCTCTTTAGTTTATAGTGAAAAACGTGTTGGGTGCGTGAACTGTGTAAAGTCATTTGAGCCGAAAAATCACTGGGAATTCCGGAAATGAACTCTTGCTTGTAGGAAGACACAGAGCCTTTGGTTTAACTCCGTTTGTGAAGGGAAATTCAGACCAGTGTTCTCATCCATGAAACATCCTCTGTTTTAACACAAGAAGCATCCTCTTCTGTCCAGAGCTGCAATACAGCAAGAAATATGAGCATGTCCATAAAAAAAGAACTGTATTTCCTACTCATACGGACCATATCGAGTTGAACTCTGCTTGTGAAACTGTAACAAAACACAGCATGTCTTACATAGATGCTCTTTAGTTTATAGTGAAAAACGTGTGGGGTTCGTGAACTGGGCAAATTCATTTGAGCCCTAAAATCACTGGGTTTTCCCGAAATGAACTCTTGCTTGTAGGAAGATACAGAGACTTTTGTTTAACTCCGTTTGTGAAGAGAAATTCAGACCAGTGTTCTCATCCATGAAACATCCTCTGTTTTAACGCAAGAAGCATCCTCTTCTCTCCAGAGTTGCAATACAGCAAGAATTATGAGCATGTCCATAAAAAAAGAACTGTATTTCTTACTCATACGGACCATATCTAGTTGAACTCTGCTTGTGAAACTGTAACAAACCACAGCATCTCTTACATAGATGCTCTTTAGTTTATAGTGAAAAACGTGTGGGGTTCCTGAACTGGGCAAATTCATTTGAGCCCTAAAATCACTAAGTTTTCCGGAAATGAACTCTTACTTGTAGGAAGATACAGAGACTTTGGTTTAACTCTGTTTGTGAAGGGAAATTCAGACCAGTGTTCTCATCCATGAAACATACTCTGTTTTAACGCAATAAGCATGCTCTTCTTTCCAGCGTCTCCAAAACAGCAAGAAACATGAGCATGCCCAGAAAAAAACGAACTCTGTTTCTGACACATACGGACCATATCTAGTTAAACTCTGCTTGTGAAACTGTAACAAATCACAGCATCTCTTACATAGATGCTCTTTAGTTTATACTGAAAAACGTGTTGGATGCGTGAACTGTGTAAAGTCATTTGAGCCGAAAAATCACTGGGAATTCCGGAAATGAACTCTTGCTTGTAGGAAGACACAGAGCCTTTGGTTTAACTCCGTTTGTGAAGGGAAATTCAGACCAGTGTTCTCATCCATGAAACATCCTCTGTTTTAACGCAAGAAGCATCCTCTTCTGTCCAGAGTTGCATACAGCAAGAAATATGAGCATGTCCATAAAAAAAGAACTGTATTTCTTACTCATACGGACCATATCTAGTTGAACTCTGCTTGTGAAACTGTAACAAACAACAGCATCTCTTACATAGATGCTCTTTAGTTTATAGTGAAAAACATGTTGGGTTCGTGAATTGTGTAAATTCATTTTAGCCGAAAAATCACTGGGTTTTCCGGAATTGAACTCTTGCTTGTAGGAAGACACAGAGCCTTTGTTTTAACTCCGTTTGTGAAGGGAAATTCAGACCAGTATTCTCATCCATGAAACATCCTCTGTTTTAACGCAAGAAGCATCCTCTTCTGTCCAGAGTTGCAATACAGCAAGAAATATGAGCATGTCCATAAAAAAAGAACTGTATTTCCTACTCATACGGACCATATCTAGTTAAACTCTGCTTGTGAAACTGTAACAAATCACAGCATCTCTTACATAGATGCTCTTTAGTTTATACTGAAAAACGTGTAGGGTGCGTGAACTCTGTAAAGTCATTTGAGCCGAAAATCATTGGGAATTCCGGAAATAAACTCTTGCTTGTAGGAAGACACAGAGCCTTTGGTTTAACTCCGTTTGTGAAGGGAAATTCAGACCAGTGTTCTCATCCATGATACATCCTCTGTTTTAACTCAAGAAGCATCCTCTTCTGTCCAGAGTTGCCATACAGCAAGAAATATGAGCATGTACATAAAAAAGAACTGTATTTCCTACTCATACGGACCTTATCTAGTTGAACTCTGCTTGTGAAACTGTAACAAACCACAGCATCTCTTACAAAGATGCTCTTTAGTTTATAGTGAAAAACATGTGGGGTTCCTGAACTGGGCAAATTCATTTGAGCCCTAAAATCACTGGGTTTTCCGGAAATGAACTCTTACTTGTAGGAAGATACAGAGCCTTTGGTTTAACTCCGTTTGTGAAGGGAAATTCAGACCAGTGTTCTCATCCATGAAACATACTCTGTTTTATCGCAAGAAGCATGCTCTTCTTTCCAGCATCTCCAATACAGCAAGAAACATGAGCATGCCCAGAAAAAACGAACTGTGTTTCTTACTCATACCGACCATATCTAGTTAAACTCTGCTTGTGAAACTGTAACAAACAACATCATCTCTTACATAGATGCTCTTTAGTTTATACTGAAAAACGTGTTGGGTTCGTGAACTGTGTAAATTCATTTGAGCCGAAAAATCACTGGGATTCCCGGAAATGAACTCTTGCTTGTAGGAAGACACAGAGCCTTTGGTTTAACTACGTTTGTGAAGGGAAATTCAGACCAATGTTCTCATCCATGAAACACACTCTGTTTCAATGCAAAGAGCATGCTCTTCTTTCCAGAGTCTCTAATACAGCAAGAAACATGTGCATGCCCAGAAAAAAAGAACTGTGTTTCCTACTAATACTGACCATATCTACTTGAAATCTGCTTATGAAACTGTAACAAACCACAGCATTTCTTACATAGATGCTCTTTAGTTTATAGTGAAAAACGTGTTGGGTTCGTGAATTGTGTAAATTCATTTTAGCCGAAAAATCACTGGGTTTTCCGGAATTGAACTCTTGCTTGTAGGAAGACACAGAGCCTTTGTTTTAACTCCGTTTGTGAAGGGAAATTCAGACCAGTGTTCTCATCCATGAAACATCCTCTGTTTTAACGCAAGAAGCATCCTCTTCTGTCCAGAGTTGCAATACAGGAAGAAATATGAGCATGTCCATAAAAAAAGAACTGTATTTCCTAATCATACGGACCATATCTAGGTGAACTCTGCTTGTGAAACTGTAACAAACCACAGCATCTCTTACATAGATGCTCTTTAGTTTATAGTGAAAAACGTGTTGGGTTCGTGAATTCTGTAAATTCATTTTAGCTGAAAAATCACTGGGTTTTCAGGAAATGAACTCTTGCTTGAAGGAAGACACAGAGACTTTGGTTTAACTCCGTTTGTGAAGGGAAATTCAGACCAGTGTTCTCATCCATGAAACATACTCTGTTTTAACGCAACAAGCATGCTCTTGTTTCCAGCGTCTCCAAAACAGCAAGAAACATGAGCATCCCCAGAAATAAACGAACTGTGTTTCTTACACATACGGACCATATCTAGTTAAACTCTGCATGTGAAACTGTAACAAATCACAGCATCTCTTACATAGATGCTCTTTATTTTATAGTGAAAAACGTGTTGGGTGCGTGAACTGTGTAAAGTCATTTGAGCCGAAAAATCACTGGGAATTCCGGAAATGAACTCTTGCTTGTAGGAAGACACAGAGCCTTTGGTTTAACTACGTTTGTGAAGGGAAATTCAGACCAGTGTTCTCATCCATGAAACATCCTCTGTTTTAACGCAAGAAGCATCCTCTTCTGTCCAGAGTTGCAATACAGCAAGAAATTTGAGCATATCCATAAAAAAAGAACTGTATTTCCTACTCATACGGATCATATCTAGTTGAACTCTGCTTGTGAAACTGTAACAAACCACAGGATGTCTTACATAGAAGCTCTTTAGTTTATACTGAAAAACGTGTTGGGTGCGTGAACTGTGTAAAGTCATTTGAGCAGAAAAATCAGTGGGTATTCCGGAAATGAACTCTTGCTTGTAGGAAGACACAGAGCCTTTGGTTTAACTCCGTGTTTGCGGGGAAATTCATACCAGTGTTCTCATCCATGAAACATCCTCTGTTTTAACGCAACAAGCATCCTCTTCTGTCCAGAGTTGCAATACAGCAAGAAATATGAGCATGTCCATAAAAAAAGAACTGTATTTCTTACTCATACGGACCATATCTAGTTGAACTCTGCTTGTGAAACTGTAACAAATCACAGCATCTCTTACATAGATGCTCTTTAGTTTATAGTGAAAAACGTGTGGGGTTCCTGAACTGGGCAAATTCATTTGAGCCCTAAAATCACTGGGTTTTCCGGAAATGAACTCTTACTTGTAGGAAGATACAGAGACTTTGGTTTAACTCCGTTTGTGAAGGGAAATTCAGACCAGTGTTCTCATCCATGAAACATACTCTGTTTTAACGCAAGAAGCATGCTCTTCTTTCCAGCGTCTCCAAAACAGCAAGAAACATGAGCATGCCCAGAAAAAAACGAACTGTGTTTCTGACACATACGGACCATATCTAGTTAAACTCTGCTTGTGAAACTGTAACAAATCACAGCATCTTTACATAGATGCTCTTTAGTTTATACTGAAAAACGTGTTGGATGCGTGAACTGTGTAAAGTCATTTGATCCGAAAAATCACTGGGAATTCCGGAAATGAACTCTTGCTTGTAGGAAGACATAGAGCCTTTGGTTTAACTCCGTTTGTGAAGGGAAATTCAGACCAGTGTTCTCATCCATGAAACATCCTCTGTTTTCACACAAGAAGCATCCTCTTCTGTCCAGAGTTGCAATACAGCAAGATTTATGAGCATGTCCATAAAAAAAGAACTGTATTTCTTACTCATAAGGACCATATCTATTTGGACTCTGCTTGTGAACCTGGAACAAACCACAGCATCTCTTACATAGATGCTCTTTAGTTTATAGTGAAAAACGTGTGGGGTGCGTGAACTCGGTAAATTCTTTTGAGCCGAAAAATCACTGGGATTTCCGGAAATGAACTCCTGCTTGTAGGAAGACACAGAGCCTTTGGTTTAACTCCGTTTGTTAAGGGAAATTCAGACCAGTGTTCTCATCCATGAAACACACTCTGTTTTATCGCAAAGAGCATGCTGTTCTATCCAGAGTCTCTAATACAGCAAGAAACATGAGCATGCCGAGAAAAAACGAACTCTGTTTCCTACGAATACTGACCATATCTAGTTGAACTCTCCTTATGAAACTGTAACAAACCACAGCATCTCTTACATAGATGCTCTTTAGTTTATAGTGAAAAACGTGTTGGGTTCGTGAATGGTGTAAATTCATTTTAGCCGAAAAAGCACTGGGTTTTCAGGAAATGAACTCTTGCTTGAAGGAAGACATAGAGACTTTGGTTTAACTCCGTTTGTGAAGGAAAATTCAGGCCAGTGTTCTCATCCATGAAACATACTCTGTTTTAACGCAAGAAGCATGCTCTTCTTTCCAGCGTCTCCAAAACAGCAAGAAACATGAGCATGCCCATAAAAAACGAACTGTGTTTCTTACACATACGGATCATATCTAGTTAATCTCTGCTTGTGAAACTGTAACAAATCACAGCATCTCTTACTTAGATGCTCTTTAGTTTATAATGATAAACGTGTTGGGTTCGTGAACTGTGTAAAGTCATTTGAGCCAAAAAATCACTGGGATTTCCGGAAATGAACTCTTGCTTGTAGGAAGACACAGAGCCTTTGGTTTAACTACGTTTGTGAAAGGAAATTCAGACCAATGTTCTCATCCATGAATCACACTCTGTTTTAATGCAAACAGCATGCTCTTCTTTCCAGAGTGTCTAATACAGCAAGAAACATGTGCATGCCCAGAAAAAAAGAACTGTGTTTCCTACTAATACTGACCATATCTAGTTGAACTCTGCTTATGAAACTGTAACAAACCACAGCATCTCTTACATAGATGCTCTTTAGTTTATAGTGAAAAACGTGTTGGGTTCGTGAATTGTGTAAATTCATTTTAGCCGAAAAATCACTGGGTTTTCCCGGAATTGAACTCTTGCTTGTAGGAAGACACACAGCCTTTGTTTTAACTCCGTTTGGGAAGGGAAATTCAGACCAGTGTTCTCATCCATGAAACATCCTCTGTTTTCACGCAAGAAGCATCCTCTTCTGTCCAGAGTTGCAATACAGCAAGAAATATGAGCATGTCCATAAAAAAAGAACTGTATTTCCTAATCATACGGACCATATCTAGTTGAACTCTGCTTGTGAAACTGTAACAAAGCACAGCATCTCTTACATAGATGCTCTTTAGTTTATACTGAAAAACGTGTTTGGTGCGTGAACTCTGTAAAGTCATTTGAGCCGAAAATCATTGGGAATTCCGGAAATAAACTCTTGCTTGTAGGAAGACACAGAGCCTTTGGTTTAACTACGTTTGTGAAGGGAAATTCAGACCAGTGTTCTCATCCATGAAACATCCTCTGTTTTAACGGAAGAAGCATGCTCTTCTTTCCAGCATCTCCAAAACAGCAAAAAACATGAGCATGCCCAGAAAAAAACGAACTGTGTTTCTGACACCTACGGACCATATCTAGTTAAACTCTGCTTGTGAAACTGTAACAAATCACAGCATCTCTTACATAGATGCTCTTTACTTTATACTGAAAAACGTGTTGGATGCGTGAACTGTGTAAAGTCATTTGAGCCGAAAAATCACTGGGAATTCCGGAAATGAACTCTTGCTTGTAGGAAGACACAGAGCCTTTGGTTTAACTCCGTTTGTGAAGGGAAATTCAGACCAGTGTTCTCATCCATGAAACATCCTCTGTTTTAACGCAAGAAGCATCCTCTTCTGTCCAGAGTTGCATACAGCAAGAAATATGAGCATGTCCATAAAAAAAGAACTGTATTTCTTACTCATACGGACCATATCTAGTTGAACTCTGCTTGTGAAACTGTAACAAACAACAGCATCTCTTACATAGATGCTCTTTAGTTTATAGTGAAAAACATGTTGGGTTCGTGAATTGTGTAAATTCATTTTAGCCGAAAAATCACTGGGTTTTCCGGAATTGAACTCTTGCTTGTAGGAAGACACAGAGCCTTTGTTTTAACTCCGTTTGTGAAGGGAAATTCAGACCAGTATTCTCATCCATGAAACATCCTCTGTTTTAACGCAAGAAGCATCCTCTTCTGTCCAGAGTTGCAATACAGCAAGAAATATGAGCATGTCCATAAAAAAAGAACTGTATTTCCTACTCATACGGACCATATCTAGTTAAACTCTGCTTGTGAAACTGTAACAAATCACAGCATCTCTTACATAGATGCTCTTTAGTTTATACTGAAAAACGTGTAGGGTGCGTGAACTCTGTAAAGTCATTTGAGCCGAAAATCATTGGGAATTCCGGAAATAAACTCTTGCTTGTAGGAAGACACAGAGCCTTTGGTTTAACTCCGTTTGTGAAGGGAAATTCAGACCAGTGTTCTCATCCATGATACATCCTCTGTTTTAACTCAAGAAGCATCCTCTTCTGTCCAGAGTTGCCATACAGCAAGAAATATGAGCATGTACATAAAAAAAGAACTGTATTTCTTACATATACAGACCATATCTAGTTGAACTCTGCTTGTGAAACTGTAACAAACCACAGCATCTCTTACATAGATGCTCTTTAGTTTATAGTGAAAAACGTGTGGGGTTCCTGAACTGGGCAAATTCATTTGAGCCCTAAAATCACTGGGTTTTCCGGAAATGAACTCTTACTTGTAGGAAGATACAGAGCCTTTGGTTTAACTCCGTTTGTGAAGGGAAATTCAGACCAGTGTTCTCATCCATGAAACATACTCTGTTTTATCGCAAGAAGCATGCTCTTCTTTCCAGCATCTCCAATACAGCAAGAAACATGAGCATGCCCAGAAAAAACGAACTGTGTTTCTTACTCATACCGAACATATCTAGTTAAACTCTGCTTGTGAAACTGTAACAAACAACATCATCTCTTACATAGATGCTCTTTAGTTTATAGTGAAAAACGTGTTGGGTTCGTGAACTGTGTAAATTCATTTGAGCCGAAAAATCAATGGGATTCCCGGAAATGAACTCTTGCTTGTAGGAAGACACAGAGCCTTTGGTTTAACTACGTTTGTGAAGGGAAATTCAGACCAATGTTCTCATCCATGAAACACACTCTGTTTCAACGCAAAGAGCATGCTCTTCTTTCCAGAGTCTCTAATACAGCAAGAAACATGTGCATGCCCAGAAAAAAAGAACTGTGTTTCCTACTAATACTGACCATATCTACTTGAAATCTGCTTATGAAACTGTAACAAACCACAGCATTTCTTACATAGATGCTCTTTAGTTTATAGTGAAAAACGTGTTGGGTTCGTGAATTGTGTAATTTCATTTAAGCCGAAAAATCACTGGGTTTTCCGGAATTGAACTCTTGATTGTAGGAAGACACAGAGCCTTTGTTTTAACTCCGTTTGTGAAGGGAAATTCAGACCAGTGTTCTCATCCATGAAACATCCTCTGTTTTAACGCAAGAAGCATCCTCTTCTGTCCAGAGTTGCAATACAGCAAGAAATATGAGCATGTCCATAAAAAAAGACCTGTATTTCCTAATCATACGGACCATATCTAGTTGAACTCTGCTTGTGAAACTGTAACAAACCACAGCATCTCTTACATAGATGCTCTTTAGTTTATAGTGAAAAACGTGTTGGGTTCGTGAATTGTGTAAATTCATTTTAGCCGAAAAATCACTGGGTTTTCCGGAAATGAACTCTTGCTTGAAGGAAGACACAGAGACTCTGGTTTAACTCCGTTTGTGAAGGGAAATTCAGACCAGTGTTCTCATCCATGAAACATACTCTGTTTTAACGCAAGAAGCATGCTCTTGTTTCCAGCGTCTCCAAAACTGCAAGAAAAATGAGCATGCCCAAAAATAAACGAACTGTGTTTCTTACACATACAGACCATATCTAGTTAAACTCTGCATGTGAAACTGTAACAAATCACAGCATCTCTTACAGAGATGCTCTTTAGTTTATAGTGAAAAACGTGTTGGGTGCGTGAACTGTGTAAAGTCATTTGAGCCGAAAAATCACTGGGAATTCCGGAAATGAACTCTTGCTTGTAGGAAGACACAGAGCCTTTGGTTTAACTCCGTTTGTGAAGGGAAATTCAGACCAGTGTTCTCATCCATGAAACATCCTCTGTTTTAACACAAGAAGCATCCTCTTCTGTCCAGAGCTGCAATACAGCAAGAAATATGAGCATGTCCATAAAAAAAGAACTGTATTTCCTACTCATACGGACCATATCGAGTTGAACTCTGCTTGTGAAACTGTAACAAAACACAGCATGTCTTACATAGATGCTCTTTAGTTTATAGTGAAAAACGTGTGGGGTTCGTGAACTGGGCAAATTCATTTGAGCCCTAAAATCACTGGGTTTTCCCGAAATGAACTCTTGCTTGTAGGAAGATACAGAGACTTTTGTTTAACTCCGTTTGTGAAGAGAAATTCAGACCAGTGTTCTCATCCATGAAACATCCTCTGTTTTAACGCAAGAAGCATCCTCTTCTCTCCAGAGTTGCAATACAGCAAGAATTATGAGCATGTCCATAAAAAAAGAACTGTATTTCTTACTCATACGGACCATATCTAGTTGAACTCTGCTTGTGAAACTGTAACAAACCACAGCATCTCTTACATAGATGCTCTTTAGTTTATAGTGAAAAACGTGTGGGGTTCCTGAACTGGGCAAATTCATTTGAGCCCTAAAATCACTAAGTTTTCCGGAAATGAACTCTTACTTGTAGGAAGATACAGAGACTTTGGTTTAACTCTGTTTGTGAAGGGAAATTCAGACCAGTGTTCTCATCCATGAAACATACTCTGTTTTAACGCAATAAGCATGCTCTTCTTTCCAGCGTCTCCAAAACAGCAAGAAACATGAGCATGCCCAGAAAAAAACGAACTCTGTTTCTGACACATACGGACCATATCTAGTTAAACTCTGCTTGTGAAACTGTAACAAATCACAGCATCTCTTACATAGATGCTCTTTAGTTTATACTGAAAAACGTGTTGGATGCGTGAACTGTGTAAATTCATTTGAGCCGAAAAATCACTGGGAATTCCGGAAATGAACTCTTGCTTGTAGGAAGACACAGAGCCTTTGTTTTAACTCCGTTTGGGAAGGGAAATTCAGACCAGTGTTCTCATCCATGAAACATCCTCTGTTTTAACGCAAGAAGCATCCTCTTCTCTCCAGAGTTTCAATACAGCAAGAATTATGAGCATGTCCATAAAAAAAGAACTGTATTTCTTACTCATACGGACCATATCTAGTTGAACTCTGCTTGTGAAACTGTAACAAACCACAGCATCTCTTACATAGATGCTCTTTAGTTTATAGTGAAAAACGTGTGGGGTTCCTGAACTGGGCAAATTCATTTGAGCCCTAAAATCACTAAGTTTTCCGGAAATGAACTCTTACTTGTAGGAAGATACAGAGACTTTGGTTTAACTCTGTTTGTGAAGGGAAATTCAGACCAGTGTTCTCATCCATGAAACATACTCTGTTTTAACGCAATAAGCATGCTCTTCTTTCCAGCGTCTCCAAAACAGCAAGAAACATGAGCATGCCCAGAAAAAAACGAACTCTGTTTCTGACACATACGGACCATATCTAGTTAAACTCTGCTTGTGAAACTGTAACAAATCACAGCATCTCTTACATAGATGCTCTTTAGTTTATACTGAAAAACGTGTTGGATGCGTGAACTGTGTAAATTCATTTGAGCCGAAAAATCACTGGGAATTCCGGAAATGAACTCTTGCTTGTAGGAAGACACAGAGCCTTTGTTTTAACTCCGTTTGGGAAGGGAAATTCAGACCAGTGTTCTCATCCATGAAACATCCTCTGTTTTCACGCAAGAAGCATCCTCTTCTGTCCAGAGTTGCAATACAGCAAGAAATATGAGCATGTCCATAAAAAAAGAACTGTATTTCCTAATCATACGGACCATATCTAGTTGAACTCTGCTTGTGAAACTGTAACAAAGCACAGCATCTCTTACATAGATGCTCTTTAGTTTATACTGAAAAACGTGTTGGGTGCGTGAACTCTGTAAAGTCATTTGAGCCGAAAATCATTGGGAATTCCGGAAATAAACTCTTGCTTGTAGGAAGACACAGAGCCTTTGGTTTAACTACGTTTGTGAAGGGAAATTCAGACCAGTGTTCTCATCCATGAAACATCCTCTGTTTTAACGCAAGAAGCATGCTCTTCTTTCCAGCATCTCCAAAACAGCAAAAAACATGAGCATGCCCAGAAAAAAACGAACTGTGTTTCTGACACATACGGACCATATCTAGTTAAACTCTGCTTGTGAAACTGTAACAAATCACAGCATCTCTTACATAGATGCTCTTTACTTTATACTGAAAAACGTGTTGGATGCGTGAACTGTGTAAAGTCATTTGAGCCGAAAAATCACTGGGAATTCCGGAAATGAACTCTTGCTTGTAGGAAGACACAGAGCCTTTGGTTTAACTCCGTTTGTGAAGGGAAATTCAGACCAGTGTTCTCATCCATGAAACATCCTCTGTTTTAACGCAAGAAGCATCCTCTTCTGTCCAGAGTTGCATACAGCAAGAAATATGAGCATGTCCATAAAAAAAGAACTGTATTTCTTACTCATACGGACCATATCTAGTTGAACTCTGCTTGTGAAACTGTAACAAACAACAGCATCTCTTACATAGATGCTCTTTAGTTTATAGTGAAAAACATGTTGGGTTCGTGAATTGTGTAAATTCATTTTAGCCGAAAAATCACTGGGTTTTCCGGAATTGAACGCTTGCTTGTAGGAAGACACAGAGCCTTTGTTTTAACTCCGTTTGTGAAGGGAAATTCAGACCAGTATTCTCATCCATGAAACATCCTCTGTTTTAACGCAAGAAGCATCCTCTTCTGTCCAGAGTTGCAATACAGCAAGAAATATGAGCATGTCCATAAAAAAAGAACTGTATTTCCTACTCATACGGACCATATCTAGTTAAACTCTGCTTGTGAAACTGTAACAAATCACAGCATCTCTTACATAGATGCTCTTTAGTTTATACTGAAAAACGTGTAGGGTGCGTGAACTCTGTAAAGTCATTTGAGCCGAAAATCATTGGGAATTCCGGAAATAAACTCTTGCTTGTAGGAAGACACAGAGCCTTTGGTTTAACTCCGTTTGTGAAGGGAAATTCAGACCAGTGTTCTCATCCATGATACATCCTCTGTTTTAACTCAAGAAGCATCCTCTTCTGTCCAGAGTTGCCATACAGCAAGAAATATGAGCATGTACATAAAAAAAGAACTGTATTTCTTACATATACAGACCATATCTAGTTGAACTCTGCTTGTGAAACTGTAACAAACCACAGCATCTCTTACATAGATGCTCTTTAGTTTATAGTGAAAAACGTGTGGGGTTCCTGAACTGGGCAAATTCATTTGAGCCCTAAAATCACTGGGTTTTCCGGAAATGAACTCTTACTTGTAGGAAGATACAGAGCCTTTGGTTTAACTCCGTTTGTGAAGGGAAATTCAGACCAGTGTTCTCATCCATGAAACATACTCTGTTTTATCGCAAGAAGCATGCTCTTCTTTCCAGCATCTCCAATACAGCAAGAAACATGAGCATGCCCAGAAAAAACGAACTGTGTTTCTTACTCATACCGACCATATCTAGTTAAACTCTGCTTGTGAAACTGTAACAAACAACATCATCTCTTACATAGATGCTCTTTAGTTTATAGTGAAAAACGTGTTGGGTTCGTGAACTGTGTAAATTCATTTGAGCCGAAAAATCACTGGGATTCCCGGAAATGAACTCTTGCTTGTAGGAAGACACAGAGCCTTTGGTTTAACTACGTTTGTGAAGGGAAATTCAGACCAATGTTCTCATCCATGAAACACACTCTGTTTCAACGCAAAGAGCATGCTCTTCTTTCCAGAGTCTCTAATACAGCAAGAAACATGTGCATGCCCAGAAAAAAAGAACTGTGTTTCCTACTAATACTGACCATATCTACTTGAAATCTGCTTATGAAACTGTAACAAACCACAGCATTTCTTACATAGATGCTCTTTAGTTTATAGTGAAAAACGTGTTGGGTTCGTGAATTGTGTAATTTCATTTTAGCCGAAAAATCACTGGGTTTTCCGGAATTGAACTCTTGCTTGTAGGAAGACACAGAGCCTTTGTTTTAACTCCGTTTGTGAAGGGAAATTCAGACCAGTGTTCTCATCCATGAAACATCCTCTGTTTTAACGCAAGAAGCATCCTCTTCTGTCCAGAGTTGCAATACAGCAAGAAATATGAGCATGTCCATAAAAAAAGACCTGTATTTCCTAATCATACGGACCATATCTAGTTGAACTCTGCTTGTGAAACTGTAACAAACCACAGCATCTCTTACATAGATGCTCTTTAGTTTATAGTGAAAAACGTGTTGGGTTCGTGAATTGTGTAAATTCATTTTAGCCGAAAAATCACTGGGTTTTCCGGAAATGAACTCTTGCTTGAAGGAAGACACAGAGACTTTGGTTTAACTCCGTTTGTGAAGGGAAATTCAGACCAGTGTTCTCATCCATGAAACATACTCTGTTTTAACGCAAGAAGCATGCTCTTGTTTCCAGCGTCTCCAAAACAGCAAGAAAAATGAGCATGCCCAAAAATAAACGAACTGTGTTTCTTACACATACAGACCATATCTAGTTAAACTCTGCATGTGAAACTGTAACAAATCACAGCATCTCTTACAGAGATGCTCTTTAGTTTATAGTGAAAAACGTGTTGGGTGCGTGAACTGTGTAAAGTCATTTGAGCCGAAAAATCACTGGGAATTCCGGAAATGAACTCTTGCTTGTAGGAAGACACAGAGCCTTTGGTTTAACTCCGTTTGTGAAGGGAAATTCAGACCAGTGTTCTCATCCATGAAACATCCTCTGTTTTAACACAAGAAGCATCCTCTTCTGTCCAGAGCTGCAATACAGCAAGAAATATGAGCATGTCCATAAAAAAAGAACTGTATTTCCTACTCATACGGACCATATCGAGTTGAACTCTGCTTGTGAAACTGTAACAAAACACAGCATGTCTTACATAGAAGATCTTTAGTTTATAGTGAAAAACATCTGGGGTTCGTGAACTGGGTAAATTCATTTGAGCCGAAAAATCACTGGGTTTTCCGGAAATGAACTCTTGCTTGTAGGAAGACACAGAGCCTTTGGTTTAACTCCGTTTGTGAAGGGAAATTCATACCAATGTTCTCATCCATGAAACACACTCTGTTTTAACGCAAAGAGCATGCTCTTCTTTCCAGAGTCTCTAATACAGCAAGAAACAAGAGCATGCCTAGAAAAAAACGAACTGTGTTTCTTACACATACGGACCATATCTAGTTTAACTCTGCTTGTGAAACTGTAACAAATCACAGCATCTCTTACATAGATGCTCTTTAGTTTATACTGAAAAACGTGTTGGGTGCGTGAACTGTGTAAAGTCATTTGAGCCGAAAAATCAGTGGGTATTCGGGAAATGAACTCTTGCTTGTAGGAAGACACAGAGCCTTTGTTTTAACTCCGTTTTTGCAGGGAAATTCATACCAGTGTTCTCATCCATGAAACATCCTCTGTTTTCACACAAGAAGCATCCTCTTCTGTCCAGAGTTGCAATACAGCAAGAAATATGAGCATGTCCATAAAAAAAGAACTGTATTTCCTACTCATACGGACCTTATCTAGTTGAACTCTGCTTGTGAAACTGTAACAAACCACCGCATCTCTTACATAGATGCTCTTTAGTTTATAGTGAAAAACGTGTGGAGTTCGTGAACTGGGCAAATTCATTTGAGCCCTAAAATCACTGGGTTTTCCCGAAATGAACTCTTGCTTGTAGGAAGATACAGAGCCTTTTGTTTAACTCCGTTTGTGAAGAGAAATTCAGACCAGTGTTCTCATCCATGAAACATCCTCTGTTTTAACGCAAGAAGCATCCTCTTCTCTCCAGAGTTGCAATACAGCAAGAATTATGAACATGTCCATAAAAAAAGAACTGTATTTCTTACTCATACGGACCATATCTAGTTGAACTCTGCTTGTGAAACTGTAACAAACCACAGCATCTCTTACATAGATGCTCTTTAGTTTATAGTGAAAAACGTGTGGGGTTCCTGAACTGGGCAAATTCATTTGAGCCCTAAAATCACTAAGTTTTCCGGAAATGAACTCTTACTTGTAGGAAGATACAGAGACTTTGGTTTAACTCTGTTTGTGAAGGGAAATTCAGACCAGTGTTCTCATCCATGAAACATACTCTGTTTTAACGCAATAAGCATGCTCTTCTTTCCAGCGTCTCCAAAACAGCAAGAAACATGAGCATGCCCAGAAAAAAACGAACTCTGTTTCTGACACATACGGACCATATCTAGTTAAACTCTGCTTGTGAAACTGTAACAAATCACAGCATCTCTTACATAGATGCTCTTTAGTTTATACTGAAAAACGTGTTGGATGCGTGAACTGTGTAAATTCATTTGAGCCGAAAAATCACTGGGAATTCCGGAAATGAACTCTTGCTTGTAGGAAGACACAGAGCCTTTGGTTTAACTCCGTTTGTGAAGGGAAATTCAGACCAGTGTTCTCATCCATGAAACATCCTCTGTTTTCACGCAAGAAGCATCCTCTTCTGTCCAGAGTTGCAATACAGCAAGAAATATGAGAATGTCCATAAAAAAAGAACTGTATTTCTTACTCATACGGACCATATCTATATAAACTCTGCTTGTGAAACTGTAACAAACCACTGCATCTCTTACATAGATGCTCTTTAGTTTATAGTGAAAAACGTGTGGGGTTCGTGAACTGGGCAAATTCATTTGAGCCCTAAAATCACTGGGTTTTCCGGAAATGAACTCTTACTTGTAGGAAGATACAGAGCCTTTGGTTTAACTCCGTTTGTGAAGGGAAATTCAGACCAGTGTTCTCATCCATGAAACACCGTCTGTTTTAACACAAGAAGCATCCTCTTCTGTCCAGAGTTGCAATACAGCAAGAAATATGAGCATGTCCATAAAAAAAGAACTGTATTTCCTACTAATACTGACCATATCTAGTTGAACTCTGCTTGTGAAACTAGAACAAACCACAGCATCTCTTACATAGATGCCCTTTAGTTTATAGTGAAAATCGTGTGGGGTGCGTGAACTCGGTAAATTCTTTTGAGCCGAAAAATCGCTGGGATTTCCGGAAATGAACTCTTGCTTGTAGGAAGACACAGAGCCTTTGGTTTAACTCCGTTTGTGAAGGGAAATTCAGACAAGTGTTCGCATCAATGAAACACACTCTGTTTTATCGCAAAGAGCATGCTCTTCTTTCCAGAGTGTCTAATACAGCAAGAAACATGTGCATGCCCAGAAAAAAAGAACTGTGTTTCCTACTAATACTGACCATATCTACTTGAACTCTGCTTATGAAACTGTAACAAACCACAGCATCTCTTACATAGATGCTCTTTAGTTTATAATGAAAAACGTGTTGGGTTCGTGAATTGTGTAAATTCATTTTAGCCGAAAAATCACTGGGTTTTCCGGAATTGAACTCTTGCTTGTAGGAAGACACAGAGCCTTTGTTTTAACTACGTTTGTGAAGGGAAATTCAGACTAGTGTTCTCATCCATGAAACATCCTCTGTTTTAAGGCAAGAAGCATCCTCTTCTGTCCAGAGTTGCAATACAGCAAGAAATATTAGCATGTCCATAAAAAAAGAACTGTATTTCCTACTCATACGGACCATATCTAGTTAAACTCTGCTTGTGAAACTGTAACAAATCACAGCATCTCTTACATAGATGCTCTTTAGTTTATACTGAAAAACGTGTTGGGTGCGTGAACTCTGTAAAGTCATTTGAGCCGAAAAATCACTGGGAATTCCGGAAAAAAACTCTTGCTTGTAGGAAGACACAGAGCCTTTGGTTTAACTCCATTTGAGAAGGGAAATTCAGACCAGTGTTCTCATCCATGAAACACACTCTGTTTTATCGCAAAGAGCATGCTCTTCTATCCAGAGTCTCTAATACAGCAAGAAACATGAGCATGCCGAGAAAAAAAGAACTCTGTTTCCTACGAATACTGACCATATCTAGTTGAACTCTGCTTATGAAACTGTAACAAACCACAGCATCTCTTACATAGATGCTCTTTAGTTTATAGTGAAAAACGTGTTGGGTTCCTGAATTGTGTAAATTCATTTTAGCCGAAAAATCACTGGGTTTTCCGGAATTGAACTCTTGCTTGTAGGAAGACACAGAGCCTTTGGTTTAACTCCGTTTGTGAAGGGAAATTCAGACCAGTGTTCTCATCCATGAAACATGCTCTGTTTTAACGCAAGAAGCATCCTCTTCTCTCCAGAGTTGCAATACAGCAAGAAATATGAGCATGTCCATAAAAAAAGAACTGTATTTCCTACTCATTCGGACCATATATAGTTAAACTCTGCTTGTGAAACTGTCACAAATCACAGCATCTCTTACATAGATGCTCTTTAGTTTATACTGAAAAACGTGTTGGGTGCGTGAACTCTGTAAAGTCATTTGAGCCGAAAAATCACTGGGAATTCCGGAAATACACTCTTGCTTGTAGGAAGACACAGAGTCTTTGCTTTAACTCCGTTTGTGAAGGGAAATTCAGACCAGTGTTCTCATCCATGAAACTTCCTCTGTTTTAACGCAAGAAGCATCCTCTTCTGTCCAGAGTTGCAATACAGCAAGAAATATGAGCATGTCCATAAAAAAAGAACTGTATTTCCTAATCACACGGACCATATCTAGGTGAACTCTGCTTGTGAAACTGTAACAAACCACAGCATCTCTTACATAGATGCTCTTTAGTTTATAGTGAAAAACGTGTTGGGTTCGTGAATTGTGTAAATTCATTTTAGCTGAAAAATCACTGGGATTTCAGGAAATGAACTCTTGCTTGAAGGAAGACACAGAGACTTTGGTTTAACTCCGTTTTTGCAGGGAAATTCAGACCAGTGTTCTCATCCATGAAACATCCTCTGTTTTAACGCAACAAGCATCCTCTTCTGTCCAGAGTTGCAATACAGCAAGAAATATGAGCATGTCCATAAAAAAAGAACTGTATTTCCTACTCATACTGACCTTATCTAGTTGAACTCTGCTTGTGAAACTGTAACAAACCACCGCATCTCTTACATACATGCTCTTTAGTTTATAGTGAAAAACGTGTGGGGTTCGTGAACTGGGCAAATTCATTTGAGCCCTAAAATCACTGGGTTTTCCGGAAATGAACTCTTGCTTGTAGGAAGATACAGAGCCTTTTGTTTAACTCCGTTTGTGAAGGGAAATTCAGACCAGTGTTCTCATCCATGAAACATCCTCTGTTTTAACGCAAGAAGCATCCTCTTCTTTCCAGAGTTGCAATACAGCAAGAATTATGAGCATGTCCATAAAAAAAGAACTGTATTTCTTACTCATACGGACCATATCTAGTTGAACTCTGCTTGTGAAACTGTAACAAACCACAGCATCTCTTACATAGATGCTCTTTAGTTTATAGTGAAAAACGTGTGGGGTTCCTGAACTGGGCAAATTCATTTGAGCCCTAAAATCACTGGGTTTTCCGGAAATGAACTCTTACTTGTAGGAAGATACAGAGACTTTGGTTTAACTCCGTTTGTGAAGGGAAATTCAGACCAGTGTTCTCATCCATGAAACATACTCTGTTTTAACGCAAGAAGCATGCTCTTCTTTCCAGCATCTCCAAAACAGCAAGAAACATGAGCATGCCCAGAAAAAAACGAACTGTGTTTCTGACACATACGGACCATATCTAGTTAAACTCTGCTTGTGAACCTGTAACAAATCACAGCATCTTTACATAGATGCTCTTTAGTTTATACTGAAAAACGTGTTGGATGCGTGAACTGTGTAAAGTCATTTGAGCCGAAAAATCACTGGGAATTCCGGAAATGAACTCTTGCTTGTAGGAAGACATAGAGCCTTTGGTTTAACTCCGTTTGTGAAGGGAAATTCAGACCAGTGTTCTCATCCATGAAACACACTCTGTTTCAACGCAAAGAGCATGCTCTTCTTTCCAGAGTCTCTAATACAGCAAGAAACATGTGCATGCCCAGAAAAAAAGAACTGTGTTTCCTACTAATACTGACCATATCTACTTGAACTCTGCTTATGAAACTGTAACAAACCACAGCATTTCTTACATAGATGCTCTTTAGTTTATAGTGAAAAACGTGTTGGGTTCGTGAATTGTGTAAATTCATTTTAGCCGAAAAATCACTGGGTTTTCCGGAATTGAACTCTTGCTTGTAGGAAGACACAGAGCCTTTGTTTTAACTCCGTTTGTGAAGGGAAATTCAGACCAGTGTTCTCATCCATGAAACATCCTCTGTTTTAACGCAAGAAGCATCCTCTTCTGTCCAGAGTTGCAATACAGCAAGAAATATGAGCATGTCCATAAAAAAAGAACTGTATTTCCTAATCATACGGACCATATCTAGTTGAACTCTGCTTGTGAAACTGTAACAAACCACAGCATCTCTTACATAGATGCTCTTTAGTTTATAGTGAAAAACGTGTTGGGTTCGTGAATTGTGTAAATTCATTTTAGCCGAAAAAATAACTGGGTTTTCCGGAAATGAACTCTTGCTTGAAGGAAGACACAGAGACTTTGGTTTAACTCCGTTTGTGAAGGGAAATTCAGACCAGTGTTCTCATCCATGAAACATACTCTGTTTTAACGCAAGAAGCATGCTCTTGTTTCCAGCGTCTCCAAAACAGCAAGAAAAATGAGCATGCCCAGAAATAAACGAACTGTGTTTCTTACACATACAGACCATATCTAGTTAAACTCTGCATGTGAAACTGTAACAAATCACAGCATCTCTTACAGAGATGCTCTTTAGTTTATAGTGAAAAACGTGTTGGGTGCGTGAACTGTGTAAAGTCATTTGAGCCGAAAAATCACTGGGAATTCCGGAAATGAACTCTTGCTTGTAGGAAGACACAGAGCCTTTGGTTTAACTCCGTTTGTGAAGGGAAATTCAGACCAGTGTTCTCATCCATGAAACATCCTCTGTTTTAACACAAGAAGCATCCTCTTCTGTCCAGAGCTGCAATACAGCAAGAAATATGAGCATGTCCATAAAAAAAGAACTGTATTTCCTACTCATACGGACCATATCGAGTTGAACTCTGCTTGTGAAACTGTAACAAAACACAGCATGTCTTACATAGAAGATCTTTAGTTTATAGTGAAAAACATCTGGGGTTCGTGAACTGGGTAAATTCATTTGAGCCGAAAAATCACTGGGTTTTCCGGAAATCAACTCTTGCTTGTAGGAAGACACAGAGCCTTTGGTTTAACTCCGTTTGTGAAGGGAAATTCATACCAATGTTCTCATCCATGAAACACACTCTGTTTTAACGCAAAGAGCATGCTCTTCTTTCCAGAGTCTCTAATACAGCAAGAAACAAGAGCATGCCTAAAAAAAACGAACTGTGTTTCTTACACATACGGACCATATCTAGTTTAACTCTGCTTGTGAAACTGTAACAAATCACAGCATCTCTTACATAGATGCTCTTTAGTTTATACTGAAAAACGTGTTGGGTGCGTGAACTGTGTAAAGTCATTTGAGCCGAAAAATCAGTGGGTATTCGGGAAATGAACTCTTGCTTGTAGGAAGACACAGAGCCTTTGGTTTAACTCTGTTTTTGCAGGGAAATTCATACCTGTGTTCTCATCCATGAAACATCCTCTGTTTTCACACAAGAAGCATCCTCTTCTGTCCAGAGTTGCAATACAGCAAGAAATATGAGCATGTCCATAAAAAAAGAACTGTATTTCCTACTCATACGTACCTTATCTAGTTGAACTCTGCTTGTGAAACTGTAACAAACCACCGCATCTCTTACATAGATGCTCTTTAGTTTATAGTGAAAAACGTGTGGGGTTCGTGAACTGGGCAAATTCATTTGAGCCCTAAAATCACTGGGTTTTCCGGAAATGAACTCTTGCTTGTAGGAAGATACAGAGCCTTTTGTTTAACTCCGTTTGTGAAGGGAAATTCAGACCAGTGTTCTCATCCATGAAACATCCTCTGTTTTAACGCAAGAAGCATCCTCTTCTTTCCAGAGTTGCAATACAGCAAGAATTATGAGCATGTCCATAAAAAATGAACTGTATTTCTTACTCATACGGACCATATCGAGTTGAACTCTGCTTGTGAAACTGTAACAAACCACAGCATCTCTTACATAGATGCTCTTTAGTTTATAGTGAAAAACGTGTGGGGTTCCTGAACTGGGCAAATTCATTTGAGCCCTAAAATCACTGGGTTTTCCGGAAATGAACTCTTACTTGTAGGAAGATACAGAGACTTTGGTTTAACTCCGTTTGTGAAGGGAAATTCAGACCAGTGTTCTCATCCATGAAACATACTCTGTTTTAACGCAAGAAGCATGCTCTTCTTTCCAGCGTCTCCAAAACAGCAAGAAACATGAGCATGCCCAGAAAAAAACGAACCGTGTTTCTGACACATACGGACCATATCTAGTTAAACTCTGCTTGTGAACCTGTAACAAATCACAGCATCTTTACATAGATGCTCTTTAGTTTATACTGAAAAACGTGTTGGATGCGTGAACTGTGTAAAGTCATTTGAGCCGAAAAATCACTGGGAATTCCGGAAATGAACTCTTGCTTGTAGGAAGACATAGAGCCTTTGGTTTAACTCCGTTTGTGAAGGGAAATTCAGACCAGTGTTCTCATCCATGAAACACACTCTGTTTCAACGCAAAGAGCATGCTCTTCTTTCCAGAGTCTCTAATACAGCAAGAAACATGTGCATGCCCAGAAAAAAAGAACTGTGTTTCCTACTAATACTGACCATATCTACTTGAACTCCTCTTATGAAACTGTAACAAACCACAGCATTTCTTACATAGATGCTCTTTAGTTTATAGTGAAAAACGTGTTGGGTTCGTGAATTGTGTAAATTCATTTTAGCCGAAAAATCACTGGGTTTTCCGGAATTGAACTCTTGCTTGTAGGAAGACACAGAGCCTTTGTTTTAACTCCGTTTGTGAAGGGAAATTCAGACCAGTGTTCTCATCCATGAAACATCCTCTGTTTTAACGCAAGGAGCATCCTCTTCTGTCCAGAGTTGCAATACAGCAAGAAATATGAGCATGTCCATAAAAAAAGAACTGTATTTCCTAATCATACGGACCATATCTAGTTGAACTCTGCTTGTGAAACTGTAACAAACCACAGCATCTCTTACATAGATGCTCTTTAGTTTATAGTGAAAAACGTGTTGGGTTCGTGAATTGTGTAAATTCATTTTAGCCGAAAAATCACTGGGTTTTCCGGAAATGAACTCTTGCTTGAAGGAAGACACAGAGACTTTGGTTTAACTCCGTTTGTGAAGGGAAATTCAGACCAGTGTTCTCATCCATGAAACATACTCTGTTTTAACGCAAGAAGCATGCTCTTGTTTCCAGCGTCTCCAAAACAGCAAGAAAAATGAGCATGCCCAGAAATAAACGAACTGTGTTTCTTACACATGCAGACCATATCTAGTTAAACTCTGCATGTGAAACTGTAACAAATCACAGCATCTCTTACAGAGATGCTCTTTAGTTTATAGAGAAAAACGTGTTGGGTGCGTGAACTGTGTAAAGTCATTTGAGCCGAAAAATCACTGGGAATTCCGGAAATGAACTCTTGCTTGTAGGAAGACACAGAGCCTTTGGTTTAACTCCGTTTGTGAAGGGAAATTCAGACCAGTGTTCTCATCCATGAAACATCCTCTGTTTTAACACAAGAAGCATCCTCTTCTGTCCAGAGCTGCAATACAGCAAGAAATATGAGCATGTCCATAAAAAAAGAACTGTATTTCCTACTCATACGGACCATATCGAGTTGAACTCTGCTTGTGAAACTGTAACAAAACACAATTGTCTTACATAGAAGATCTTTAGTTTATAGTGAAAAACATCTGGGGTTCGTGAACTGGGTAAATTCATTTGAGCCGAAAAATCACTGGGTTTTCCGGATGTGAACTCTTGCTTGTAGGAAGACACAGAGCCTTTGGTTTAACTCCGTTTGTGAAGGGAAATTCATACCAATGTTCTCATCCATGAAACACACTCTGTTTTAACGCAAAGAGCATGCTCTTCTTTCCAGAGTCTCTAATACAGCAAGAAACAAGAGCATGCCTAGAAAAAACGAACTGTGTTTCTTACACATACGGACCATATCTAGTTTAACTCTGCTTGTGAAACTGTAACAAATCACAGCATCTCTTACATAGATGCTCTTTAGTTTATACTGAAAAACGTGTTGGGTGCGTGAACTGTGTAAAGTCATTTGAGCCGAAAAATCACTGGGAATTCCGGAAATGATCTCTTGCTTGTAGGAAGACACAGAGCCTTTGGTTTAACTCCGTTTGTGAAGGGAAATTCAGACCAGTGTTCTCAGCCATGAAACATCCTCTGTTTTCACACAAGAAGCATCCTCTTCTGTCCAGAGTTGCAATACAGCAAGAAATATGAGCATGTCCATAAAAAAAGAACTGTATTTCCTACTCATACGGACCTTATCTAGTTGAACTCTGCTTGTGAAACTGTAACAAACCACCGCATCTCTTACATAGATGCTCTTTAGTTTATAGTGAAAAACGTGTGGGGTTCGTGAACTGGGCAAATTCATTTGAGCCCTAAAATCACTGGGTTTTCCCGAAATGAACTCTTGCTTGTAGGAAGATACAGAGCCTTTTGTTTAACTCCGTTTGTGAAGAGAAATTCAGACCAGTGTTCTCATCCATGAAACATCCTCTCTTTTAACGCAAGAAGCATCCTCTTCTCTCCAGAGTTGCAATACAGCAAGAATTATGAGCATGTCCATAAAAAAAGAACTGTATTTCTTACTCATAAGGACCATATCTAGTTGAACTCTGCTTGTGAAACTGTAACAAACCACAGCATCTCTTACATAGATGCTCTTTAGTTTATAGTGAAAAACGTGTGGGGTTCCTGAACTGGGCAAATTCATTTGAGCCCTAAAATCACTGGGTTTTCCGGAAATGAACTCTTACTTGTAGGAAGATACAGAGACTTTGGTTTAACTCTGTTTGTGAAGGGAAATTCAGACCAGTGTTCTCATCCATGAAACATACTCTGTTTTAACGCAATAAGCATGCTCTTCTTTCCAGCGTCTCCAAAACAGCAAGAAACATGAGCATGCCCAGAAAAAAACGAACTGTGTTTCTGACACATACGGACCATATCTAGTTAAACTCTGCTTGTGAAACTGTAACAAATCACAGCATCTCTTACATAGATGCTCTTTCGTTTATACTGAAAAACGTGTTGGATGCGTGAACTGTGTAAATTCATTTGAGCCGAAAAATCACTGGGAATTCCGGAAATGAACTCTTGCTTGTAGGAAGACACAGAGCCTTTGGTTTAACTCCGTTTGTGAAGGGAAATTCAGACCAGTGTTCTCACCCATGAAACATCCTCTGTTTTCACGCAAGAAGCATCCTCTTCTGTCCAGAGTTGCAATACAGCAAGAAATATGAGCATGTCCATAAAAAAAGAACTGTATTTCTTACTCATACGGACCATATCTATATAAACTCTGCTTGTGAAACTGTAACAAACCACTGCATCTCTTACATAGATGCTCTTTAGTTTATAGTGAAAAACGTGTGGGGTTCGTGAACTGGGCAAATTCATTTGAGCCCTAAAATCACTGGGTTTTCCGGAAATGAACTCTTACTTGTAGGAAGATACAGAGCCTTTGGTTTAACTCCGTTTGTGAAGGGAAATTCAGACCAGTGTTCTCATCCATGAAACACCGTCTGTTTTAACACAAGAAGCATCCTCTTCTGTCCAGAGTTGCAATACAGCAAGAAATATGAGAATGTCCATAAAAAAAGAACTGTATTTCCTATTAATACTGACCATATCTAGTTGAACTCTGCTTGTGAAACTAGAACAAACCACAGCATCTCTTACATAGATGCCCTTTAGTTTATAGTGAAAATCGTGTGGGGTGCGTGAACTTGGTAAATTCTTTTGAGCCGAAAAATCACTGGGATTTCCGGAAATGAACTCTTGCTTGTAGGAAGACACAGAGCCTTTGGTTTAACTCCGTTTGTGAAGGGAAATTCAGACAAGTGTTCGCATCAATGAAACACACTCTGTTTTATCGCAAAGAGCATGCTCTTCTTTCCAGAGTGTCTAATACAGCAAGAAACATGTGCATGCCCAGAAAAAAAGAACTGTGTTTCCTACTAATACTGACCATATCTACTTGAACTCTGCTTATGAAACTGTAACAAACCACAGCATCTCTTACATAGATGCTCTTTAGTTTATAGTGAAAAACGTGTTGGGTTCGTGAATTGTGTAAATTCATTTTAGCCGAAAAATCACTGGGTTTTCCGGAATTGAACTCTTGCTTGTAGGAAGACACAGAGCCTTTGTTTTAACTCCGTTTGTGAAGGGAAATTCAGACCAGTGTTCTCATCCATGAAACACCCTTGTTTTAAGGCAAGAAGCATCCTCTTCTGTCCAGAATTGCAATACAGCAAGAAATATTAGCATGTCCATAAAAAAAGAACTGTATTTCCTACTCATACGGACCATATCTAGTTAAACTCTGCTTGTGAAACTGTAACAAATCACAGCATCTCTTACATAGATGCTCTTTAGTTTATACTGAAAAACGTGTTGGGTGCGTGAACTCTGTAAAGTCATTTGAGCCGAAAAATCACTGGGAATTCCGGAAATAAACTCTTGCTTGTTGGAAGACACAGAGCCTTTGGTTTAACTCCGTTTGTGAAGGGAAATTCAGACCAGTGTTCTCATCCATGAAACACACTCTGTTTTATCGCAAAGAGCATGCTCTTCTATCCAGAGTCTCTAATACAGCAAAAAACATGAGCATGCCGAGAAAAACAGAACTCTGTTTCCTACGAATACTGACCATATCTAGTTGAACTCTGCTTGTGAAACTGTAACAAACCACAGCATCTCTTACATAGATGCTCTTTAGTTTATAGTGAAAAACGTGTTGGGTTCCTGAATTGTGTAAATTCATTTTAGCCGAAAAATCACTGGGTTTTCCGGAATTGAACTCTTGCTTGTAGGAAGACACAGAGCCTTTGGTTTAACTCCGTTTGTGAAGGGAAATTAAGACCAGTGTTCTCATCCATGAAACATCCTCTGTTTTAACGCAAGAAGCATCCTCTTCTGTCCAGAGTAGCAATACAGCAAGAAATATGAGCATGTCCATAAAAAAGAACTGTATTTCCTACTCATACGGACCATATATAGTTAAACTCTGCTTGTGAAACTGTCACAAATCAAAGCATCTCTTACATAGATGCTCTTTAGTTTATACTGAAAAACGTGTTGGGTGCGTGAATTGTGTAAATTCATTTTAGCCGAAAAATCACTGTGTTTTCCGGAAATGAACTCTTGCTTGAAGGAAGACACAGAGACTTTGGTTTAACTCCGTTTGTGAAGGGAAATTCAGACCAGTGTTCTCATCCATGAAACATACTCTGTTTTAACGCAAGAAGCATGCTCTTGTTTCCAGCGTCTCCAAAACAGCAAGAAAAATGAGCATGCCCAGAAATAAACGAACTGTGTTTCTTACACATACAGACCATATCTAGTTAAACTCTGCATGTGAAACTGTAACAAATCACAGCATCTCTTACAGAGATGCTCTTTAGTTTATAGTGAAAAACGTGTTGGGTGCGTGAACTGTGTAAAGTCATTTGAGCCGAAAAATCACTGGGATTTCCGGAAATGAACTCTTGCTTGTAGGAAGACACAGAGCCTTTGGTTTAACTCCGTTTGTGAAGGGAAATTCAGACCAGTGTTCTCATCCATGAAACATCCTCTGTTTTAACACAAGAAGCATCCTCTTCTGTCCAGAGCTGCAATACAGCAAGAAATATGAGCATGTCCATAAAAAAAGAACTGTATTTCCTACTCATACGGACCATATCGAGTTGAACTCTGCTTGTGAAACTGTAACAAAACACAGCATGTCTTACATAGAAGATCTTTAGTTTATAGTGAAAAACATCTGGGGTTCGTGAACTGGGTAAATTCATTTGAGCCGAAAAATCACTGGGTTTTCCGGAAATGAACTCTTGCTTGTAGGAAGACCCAGAGCCTTTGGTTTAACTCCGTTTGTGAAGGGAAATTCATACCAATGTTCTCATCCATGAAACACACTCTGTTTTAACGCAAAGAGCATGCTCTTCTTTCCAGAGTCTCTAATACAGCAAGAAACAAGAGCATGCCTAGAAAAAACGAACTGTGTTTCTTACACATACGGACCATATCTAGTTTAACTCTGTTTGTGAAACTGTAACAAATCACAGCATCTCTTACATAGATGCTCTTTAGTTTATACTGAAAAACGTGTTGGGTGCTTGAACTGTGTAAAGTCATTTGAGCCGAAAAATCAGTGGGTATTCGGGAAATGAACTCTTGCTTGTAGGAAGACACAGAGCCTTTGGTTTAACTCTGTTTTTGCAGGGAAATTCATACCTGTGTTCTCATCCATGAAACATCCTCTGTTTTCACACAAGAAGCATCCTCTTCTGTCCAGAGTTGCAATACAGCAAGAAATATGAGCATGTCCATAAAAAAAGAACTGTATTTCCTACTCATACGGACCTTATCTAGTTGAACTCTGCTTGTGAAACTGTAACAAACCACCGCATCTCTTACATAGATGCTCTTTAGTTTATAGTGAAAAACGTGTGGGGTTCGTGAACTGGGCAAATTCATTTGAGCCCTAAAATCACTGGGTTTTCCGGAAATGAACTCTTGCTTGTAGGAAGATACAGAGCCTTTTGTTTAACTCCGTTTGTGAAGAGAAATTCAGACCAGTGTTCTAATCCATGAAACATCCTCTGTTTTAACGCAAGAAGCATCCTCTTCTCTCCAGAGTTGCAATACAGCAAGAATTATGAGCATGTCCATAAAAAAAGAACTGTATTTCTTACTCATACGGACCATATCTAGTTGAACTCTGCTTGTGAAACTGTAACAAACCACAGCATCTCTTACATAGATGCTCTTTAGTTTATAGTGAAAAACGTGTGGGGTTCCTGAACTGGGCATATTCATTTGAGCCCTAAAATCACTGGGTTTTCCGGAAATGAACTCTTACTTGTAGGAAGATACAGAGACTTTGGTTTAACTCTGTTTGTGAAGGGAAATTCAGACCAGTGTTCTCATCCATGAAACATACTCTGTTTTAACGCAATAAGCATGCTCTTCTTTCCAGCGTCTCCAAAACAGCAAGAAACATGAGCATGCCCAGAAAAAAACGAACTGTGTTTCTGACACATACGGACCATATCTAGTTAAACTCTGCTTGTGAAACTGTAACAAATCACAGCATCTCTTACATAGATGCTCTTTAGTTTATACTGAAAAACGTGTTGGATGCGTGAACTGTGTAAATTCATTTGAGCCGAAAAATCACTGGGAATTCCGGAAATGAACTCTTGCTTGTAGGAAGACACAGAGCCTTTGGTTTAACTCCGTTTGTGAAGGGAAATTCAGACCAGTGTTCTCATCCATGAAACATCCTCTGTTTTCACGCAAGAAGCATCGTCTTCTGTCCAGAGTTGCAATACAGCAAGAAATATGAGCATGTCCATAAAAAAGAACTGTATTTCTTACTCATACGGACCATATCTATATAAACTCTGCTTGTGAAACTGTAACACACAACTGCATCTCTTACATAGATGCTCTTTAGTTTATAGTGAAAAACGTGTGGGGTTCGTGAACTGGGCAAATTCATTTGAGCCCTAAAATCACTGGGTTTTCCGGAAATGAACTCTTACTTGTAGGAAGATACAGAGCCTTTGGTTTAACTCCGTTTGTGAAGGGAAATTCAGACCAGTGTTCTCATCCATGAAACACCGTCTGTTTTAACACAAGAAGCATCCTCTTCTGTCCAGAGTTGCAATACAGCAAGAAATATGAGCATGTCCATAAAAAAAGAACTGTATTTCCTACTAATAATGACCATATCTAGTTGAACTCTGCTTGTGAAACTAGAACAAACCACAGCATCTCTTACATAGATGCCCTTTAGTTTATAGTGAAAATCGTGTGGGGTGCGTGAACTCGGTAAATTCTTTTGAGCCGAAAAATCACTGGGATTTCCGGAAATGAACTCTTGCTTGTAGGAAGACACAGAGCCTTTGGTTTAACTCCGTTTGTGAAGGGAAATTCAGACAAGTGTTCTCATCCATGAAACACACTCTGTTTTAACGCAAAGAGCATGCTCTTCTTTCCAGAGTGTCTAATACAACAAGAAACATGTGCATGCCCATGAAAAAAAGAACTGTGTTTCCTACTAATACTGACCATATCTACTTGAACTCTGCTTATGAAACTGTAACAAACCACAGCATCTCCTACATAGATGCTCTTTAGTTTATAGTGAAAAACGTGTTGGGTTCGTGAATTGTGTAAATTCATTTTAGCCGAAAAATCACTGGGTTTTCCGGAATTGAACTCTTGCATGTAGGAAGACACAGAGCCTTTGTTTTAACTCTGTTTGTGAAGGGAAATTCAGACCAGTGTTCTCATCCATGAAACATCCTCTGTTTTAACGCAAGAAGCATCCTCTTCTGTCCAGAGTTGCAATACAGCAAGAAATATGAGCATGTCCATAAAAAAAGAACTGTATTTCCTACTCATACGGACCATATCTAGTTAAACTCTGCTTGTGAATCTGTAACAAATCACAGCATCTCTTACATAGATGCTCTTTAGTTTATACTGAAAAACGTGTTGGGTGCGTGAACTCTGTAAAGTCATTTGAGCCGAAAAATCACTGGGAATTCCGGAAATAAACTCTTGCGTGTAGGAAGACACAGAGTCTTTGCTTTAACTCCGTTTGTGAAGGGAAATTCAGACCAGTGTTCTCCTCCATGAAACATCCTCTGTTTTAACGCAAGAAGCATCCTCTTCTGTCCAGAGTTGCAATACAGCAAGAAATATGAGCATGTCCATAAAAAAAGAACTGTATTTCCTAATCATACGGACCATATCTAGGTGAACTCTGCTTGTGAAACTGTCACAAATCACAGCATCTCTTACATAGATGCTCTTTAGTTTATACTGAAAATCGTGTTGGGTGCGTGAACTCTGTAAAGTCATTTGAGCCGAAAAATCACTGGGAATTCCGGAAATACACTCTTGCTTGTAGGAAGACACAGAGTCTTTGCTTTAACTCCGTTTGTGAAGGGAAATTCAGACCAGTGTTCTCATCCATGAAACATCCTCTGTTTTAACGCAAGAAGCATCCTCTTCTGTCCAGAGTTGCAATACAGCAAGAATTATGATCATGTCCATAAAAAAAGAACTGTATTTCTTACATATACGGACCATATCTAGTTGAACTCTGCTTGTGAAACTGTAACAAACCACAGCATCTCTTTCATAGATGCTCATAAGTTTATAGTGAGAAACGTGTGGGGTTCCTGAACTGGGCAAATTCATTTGAGCCCTAAAATCACTGGGTTTTCCGGAAATGAACTCTTACTTGTAGGAAGATACAGATCCTTTGGTTTAACTCCGTTTGTGAAGGGAAATTCAGACCAGTGTTCTCATCCATGAAACATACTCTGTTTTATCGCAAGAAGCATGCTCTTCTTTCCAGCATCTCCAATACAGCAAGAATCATGAGCATGCCCAGAAAAAACGAACTGTGTTTCTTACTCATACCGACCATATCTAGTTAAACTCTGCTTGTGAAACTGTAACAAACAACATCATCTCTTACATAGATGCTCTTTAGTTTATAGTGAAAAACGTGTTGGGTTCGTGAACTGTGTAAATTCATTTGAGCCGAAAAATCACTGGGATTCCCGGAAATGAACTCTTGCTTGTAGGAAGACACAGAGCCTTTGGTTTAACTACGTTTGTGAAGGGAAATTCAGACCAATGTTCTCATCCATGAAACACACTCTGTTTCAACGCAAAGAGCATGCTCTTCTTTCCAGAGTCTCTAATACAGCAAGAAACATGTGCATGCCACAAAAAAAGAACTGTGTTTCCTACTAATACTGACCAGATCTACTTGAACTCTGCTTATGAAACTGTAACAAACCACAGCATTTCTTACATAGATGCTCTTTAGTTTATAGTGAAAAACGTGTTGGGTTCGTGAATTGTGTAAATTCATTTTAGCCGAAAAATCACTGGGTTTTCCGGAATTGAACTCTTGCTTGTAGGAAGACACAGAGCCTTTGTTTTAACTCCGTTTGTGAAGGGAAATTCAGACCAGTGTTCTCATCCATGAAACATCCTCTGTTTTAACGCAAGAAGCATCCTCTTCTGTCCAGAGTTGCAATACAGCAAGAAATATGAGCAGGTCCATAAAAAAAGAACTGTATTTCCTAATCATACGGACCATATCTAGTTGAACTCTGCTTGTGAAACTGTAACAAACCACAGCATCTCTTACATAGATGCTCTTTAGTTTATAGTGAAAAACGTGTTGGGTTCGTGAATTGTGTAAATTCATTTTAGCCGAAAAATCACTGGGTTTTCAGGAAATGAACTCTTGCTTGAAGGAAGACACAGAGACTTTGGTATAACTCCGTTTGTGAAGGGAAATTCAGACCAGTGTTCTCATCCATGAAACATCCTCTGTTTTAACGCAAGAAGCATCCTCTTCTGTCCAGAGTTGCAATACAGCAAGAATTATGAGCATGTCCATAAAAAAAGAACTGTATTTCTTACTCATACGGACCATATCTAGTTGAACTCTGCTTGTGAAACTGTAACAAACCACAGCATCTCTTACATAGATGCTCTTTAGTTTATAGTGAAAAACGTGTGGGGTTCCTGAACTGGGCAAATTCATTTGAGCCCTAAAATCACTGGGTTTTACGGAAATGAACTCTTACTTGTAGGAAGATACAGAGACTTTGGTTTAACTCTGTTTGTGAAGGGAAATTCAGACCAGTGTTCTCATCCATGAAACATACTCTGTTTTAACGCAATAAGCATGCTCTTCTTTCCAGCATCTCCAAAACAGCAAGAAACATGAGCATGCCCAGAAAAAAACGAACTGTGTTTCTGACACATACGGACCATATCTAGTTAAACTCTGCTTGTGAAACTGTAACAAATCACAGCATCTCTTACATAGATGCTCTTTAGTTTATACTGAAAAACGTGTTGGATGCGTGAACTGTGTAAAGTCATTTGAGCCGAAAAATCACTGGGAATTCCGGAAATGAACTCTTGCTTGTAGGAAGACACAGAGCCTTTGGTTTAACTCCGTTTGTGAAGGGAAATTCAGACCAGTGTTCTCATCCATGAAACATCCTCTGTTTTCACGCAAGAAGCATCCTCTTCTGTCCAGAGTTGCAATACAGCAAGAAATATGAGCAGGTCCATAAAAAAAGAACTGTATTTCTTACTCATATGGACCATATCTATTTAAACTCTGCTTGTGAAACTGTAACAAACCACTGCATCTCTTACATAGATGCTCTTTAGTTTATAGTGAAAAACGTGTGGGGTTCGTGAACTGGGCAAATTCATTTGAGCCCTAAAATCACTGGGTTTTCCGGAAATGAACTCTTACTTGTGGGAAGATACACAGCCTTTGGTTTAACTCCGTTTGTGAAGGGAAATTCAGACCAGTGTTCTCATCCATGAAACACCGTCTGTTTTAACACAAGAAGCATCCTCTTCTGTCCAGAGTTGCAATACAGCAAGAAATATGAGCATGTCCATAAAAAAAGAACTGTATTTCCTACTAATAATGACCATATCTAGTTGAACTCTGCTTGTGAAACTAGAACAAACCACAGCATCTCTTACATAGATGCCCTTTAGTTTATAGTGAAAATCGTGTGGGGTGCGTGAACTCGGTAAATTCTTTTGAGCCGAAAAATCACTGGGATTTCCGGAAATGAACTCTTGCTTGTAGGAAGACACAGAGCCTTTGGTTTAACTCCGTTTGTGAAGGGAAATTCAGACAAGTGTTCTCATCCATGAAACACACTCTGTTTTAACGCAAAGAGCATGCTCTTCTTTCCAGAGTGTCTAATACAACAAGAAACATGTGCATGCCCATGAAAAAAAGAACTGTGTTTCCTACTAATACTGACCATATCTACTTGAACTCTGCTTATGAAACTGTAACAAACCACAGCATCTCCTACATAGATGCTCTTTAGTTTATAGTGAAAAACGTGTTGGGTTCGTGAATTGTGTAAATTCATTTTAGCCGAAAAATCACTGGGTTTTCCGGAATTGAACTCTTGCATGTAGGAAGACACAGAGCCTTTGTTTTAACTCTGTTTGTGAAGGGAAATTCAGACCAGTGTTCTCATCCATGAAACATCCTCTGTTTTAACGCAAGAAGCATCCTCTTCTGTCCAGAGTTGCAATACAGCAAGAAATATGAGCATGTCCATAAAAAAAGAACTGTATTTCCTACTCATACGGACCATATCTAGTTAAACTCTGCTTGTGAATCTGTAACAAATCACAGCATCTCTTACATAGATGCTCTTTAGTTTATACTGAAAAACGTGTTGGGTGCGTGAACTCTGTAAAGTCATTTGAGCCGAAAAATCACTGGGAATTCCGGAAATAAACTCTTGCGTGTAGGAAGACACAGAGTCTTTGCTTTAACTCCGTTTGTGAAGGGAAATTCAGACCAGTGTTCTCCTCCATGAAACATCCTCTGTTTTAACGCAAGAAGCATCCTCTTCTGTCCAGAGTTGCAATACAGCAAGAAATATGAGCATGTCCATAAAAAAAGAACTGTATTTCCTAATCATACGGACCATATCTAGGTGAACTCTGCTTGTGAAACTGTCACAAATCACAGCATCTCTTACATAGATGCTCTTTAGTTTATACTGAAAATCGTGTTGGGTGCGTGAACTCTGTAAAGTCATTTGAGCCGAAAAATCACTGGGAATTCCGGAAATACACTCTTGCTTGTAGGAAGACACAGAGTCTTTGCTTTAACTCCGTTTGTGAAGGGAAATTCAGACCAGTGTTCTCATCCATGAAACATCCTCTGTTTTAACGCAAGAAGCATCCTCTTCTGTCCAGAGTTGCAATACAGCAAGAATTATGATCATGTCCATAAAAAAAGAACTGTATTTCTTACATATACGGACCATATCTAGTTGAACTCTGCTTGTGAAACTGTAACAAACCACAGCATCTCTTTCATAGATGCTCATAAGTTTATAGTGAGAAACGTGTGGGGTTCCTGAACTGGGCAAATTCATTTGAGCCCTAAAATCACTGGGTTTTCCGGAAATGAACTCTTACTTGTAGGAAGATACAGATCCTTTGGTTTAACTCCGTTTGTGAAGGGAAATTCAGACCAGTGTTCTCATCCATGAAACATACTCTGTTTTATCGCAAGAAGCATGCTCTTCTTTCCAGCATCTCCAATACAGCAAGAATCATGAGCATGCCCAGAAAAAACGAACTGTGTTTCTTACTCATACCGACCATATCTAGTTAAACTCTGCTTGTGAAACTGTAACAAACAACATCATCTCTTACATAGATGCTCTTTAGTTTATAGTGAAAAACGTGTTGGGTTCGTGAACTGTGTAAATTCATTTGAGCCGAAAAATCACTGGGATTCCCGGAAATGAACTCTTGCTTGTAGGAAGACACAGAGCCTTTGGTTTAACTACGTTTGTGAAGGGAAATTCAGACCAATGTTCTCATCCATGAAACACACTCTGTTTCAACGCAAAGAGCATGCTCTTCTTTCCAGAGTCTCTAATACAGCAAGAAACATGTGCATGCCACAAAAAAAGAACTGTGTTTCCTACTAATACTGACCAGATCTACTTGAACTCTGCTTATGAAACTGTAACAAACCACAGCATTTCTTACATAGATGCTCTTTAGTTTATAGTGAAAAACGTGTTGGGTTCGTGAATTGTGTAAATTCATTTTAGCCGAAAAATCACTGGGTTTTCCGGAATTGAACTCTTGCTTGTAGGAAGACACAGAGCCTTTGTTTTAACTCCGTTTGTGAAGGGAAATTCAGACCAGTGTTCTCATCCATGAAACATCCTCTGTTTTAACGCAAGAAGCATCCTCTTCTGTCCAGAGTTGCAATACAGCAAGAAATATGAGCAGGTCCATAAAAAAAGAACTGTATTTCCTAATCATACGGACCATATCTAGTTGAACTCTGCTTGTGAAACTGTAACAAACCACAGCATCTCTTACATAGATGCTCTTTAGTTTATAGTGAAAAACGTGTTGGGTTCGTGAATTGTGTAAATTCATTTTAGCCGAAAAATCACTGGGTTTTCAGGAAATGAACTCTTGCTTGAAGGAAGACACAGAGACTTTGGTATAACTCCGTTTGTGAAGGGAAATTCAGACCAGTGTTCTCATCCATGAAACATCCTCTGTTTTAACGCAAGAAGCATCCTCTTCTGTCCAGAGTTGCAATACAGCAAGAATTATGAGCATGTCCATAAAAAAAGAACTGTATTTCTTACTCATACGGACCATATCTAGTTGAACTCTGCTTGTGAAACTGTAACAAACCACAGCATCTCTTACATAGATGCTCTTTAGTTTATAGTGAAAAACGTGTGGGGTTCCTGAACTGGGCAAATTCATTTGAGCCCTAAAATCACTGGGTTTTACGGAAATGAACTCTTACTTGTAGGAAGATACAGAGACTTTGGTTTAACTCTGTTTGTGAAGGGAAATTCAGACCAGTGTTCTCATCCATGAAACATACTCTGTTTTAACGCAATAAGCATGCTCTTCTTTCCAGCATCTCCAAAACAGCAAGAAACATGAGCATGCCCAGAAAAAAACGAACTGTGTTTCTGACACATACGGACCATATCTAGTTAAACTCTGCTTGTGAAACTGTAACAAATCACAGCATCTCTTACATAGATGCTCTTTAGTTTATACTGAAAAACGTGTTGGATGCGTGAACTGTGTAAAGTCATTTGAGCCGAAAAATCACTGGGAATTCCGGAAATGAACTCTTGCTTGTAGGAAGACACAGAGCCTTTGGTTTAACTCCGTTTGTGAAGGGAAATTCAGACCAGTGTTCTCATCCATGAAACATCCTCTGTTTTCACGCAAGAAGCATCCTCTTCTGTCCAGAGTTGCAATACAGCAAGAAATATGAGCAGGTCCATAAAAAAAGAACTGTATTTCTTACTCATATGGACCATATCTATTTAAACTCTGCTTGTGAAACTGTAACAAACCACTGCATCTCTTACATAGATGCTCTTTAGTTTATAGTGAAAAACGTGTGGGGTTCGTGAACTGGGCAAATTCATTTGAGCCCTAAAATCACTGGGTTTTCCGGAAATGAACTCTTACTTGTGGGAAGATACACAGCCTTTGGTTTAACTCCGTTTGTGAAGGGAAATTCAGACAAGTGTTCTCATCAATGAAACACACTCTGTTTTATCGCAAAGAGCATGCTCTTCTTTCCAGAGTGTCTAATACAACAAGAAACATGTGCATGCCCAGAAAAAAAGAACTGTGTTTCCTACTAATACTGACCATATCTACTTGAACTCTGCTTATGAAACTGTAACAAACCACAGCATCTCTTACATAGATGCTCTTTAGTTTATAGTGAAAAACGTGTTGGGTTCGTGAATTGTGTAAATTCATTTTAGCCGAAAAATCACTGGGTTTTCCGGAATTGAACTCTTGCTTGTACGAAGACACAGAGCCTTTGTTTTAACTCCGTTTGTGAAGGGAAATTCAGACCAGTGTTCTCATCCATGAAACATCCTCTGTTTTAACGCAAGAAGCATCCTCTTCTGTCCAGAGTTGCAATACAGCAAGAAATATGAGCATGTCCATAAAAAAAGAACTGTATTTCCTACTCATACGGACCATATCTAGTTAAACTCTGCTTGTGAAACCGTAACAAATCACAGCATCTCTTACATAGATGCTCTTTAATTTATACTGAAAAACGTGTTGGGTGCGTGAACTCTGTAAAGTCATTTGAGCCGAAAAATCACTGGGAATTCCGGAAATAAACTCTTGCTTGTAGGAAGACACAGAGCCTTTGGTTTAACTCCGTTTGTGAAGGGAAATTCAGACCAGTGTTCTCATCCATGAAACACACTCTGTTTTAGCGCAAAGAGCATGCTCTTCTATCCAGAGTCTCTAATACAGCAAGAAACATGAGCATGCCGAGAAAAAAAGAACTCTCTTTCCTACGAATACTGACCATATCTAGTTGAACTCTGCTTATGAAACTGTAACAAACCACAGCATCTCTTACATAGATGCTCTTTAGTTTATAGTGAAAAACGTGTTGGGTTCGTGAATTGTGTAAATTCATTTTAGCCGAAACATCACTGGGTTTTCCGGAATTGAACTCTTGCTTGTAGGAAGACACAGAGCCTTTGTTTTAACTCCGTTTGTGAAGGGAAATTCAGACCAGTGTTCTCATCCATGAAACATCCTCTCTTTTAACGCAAGAAGCATCCTGTTCTGTCCAGAGTTGCAATACAGCAAGAAATATGAGCATGTCCATAAAAAAAGAACTGTATTTCCTACTCATACGGACCATATATAGTTAAACTCTGCTTTGAAACTGTCACAAATCACAGCATCTCTTACATAGATGCTCTTTAGTTTATACTGAAAAACGTGTTGGATGCGTGAACTGTGTAAATTCATTTGAGCCGAAAAATCACTGGGAATTCCGGAAATACACTCTTGCTTGTAGGAAGACACAGAGTCTTTGCTTTAACTAAGTTTGTGAAGGGAAATTCAGACCAGTGTTCTCATCCATGAAACATCCTCTGTTTTCACGCAAGAAGCATCGTCTTCTGTCCAGAGTTGCAATACAGCAAGAAATATGAGCATGTCCATAAAAAAGAACTGTATTTCTTACTCATACGGACCATATCTATATAAACTCTGCTTGTGAAACTGTAACACACAACTGCATCTCTTACATAGATGCTCTTTAGTTTATAGTGAAAAACGTGTGGGGTTCGTGAACTGGGCAAATTCATTTGAGCCCTAAAATCACTGGGTTTTCCGGAAATGAACTCTTACTTGTAGGAAGATACAGAGCCTTTGGTTTAACTCCGTTTGTGAAGGGAAATTCAGACCAGTGTTCTCATCCATGAAACACCGTCTGTTTTAACACAAGAAGCATCCTCTTCTGTCCAGAGTTGCAATACAGCAAGAAATATGAGCATGTCCATAAAAAAAGAACTGTATTTCCTACTAATAATGACCATATCTAGTTGAACTCTGCTTGTGAAACTAGAACAAACCACAGCATCTCTTACATAGATGCCCTTTAGTTTATAGTGAAAATCGTGTGGGGTGCGTGAACTCGGTAAATTCTTTTGAGCCGAAAAATCACTGGGATTTCCGGAAATGAACTCTTGCTTGTAGGAAGACACAGAGCCTTTGGTTTAACTCCGTTTGTGAAGGGAAATTCAGACAAGTGTTCTCATCCATGAAACACACTCTGTTTTAACGCAAAGAGCATGCTCTTCTTTCCAGAGTGTCTAATACAACAAGAAACATGTGCATGCCCATGAAAAAAAGAACTGTGTTTCCTACTAATACTGACCATATCTACTTGAACTCTGCTTATGAAACTGTAACAAACCACAGCATCTCCTACATAGATGCTCTTTAGTTTATAGTGAAAAACGTGTTGGGTTCGTGAATTGTGTAAATTCATTTTAGCCGAAAAATCACTGGGTTTTCCGGAATTGAACTCTTGCATGTAGGAAGACACAGAGCCTTTGTTTTAACTCTGTTTGTGAAGGGAAATTCAGACCAGTGTTCTCATCCATGAAACATCCTCTGTTTTAACGCAAGAAGCATCCTCTTCTGTCCAGAGTTGCAATACAGCAAGAAATATGAGCATGTCCATAAAAAAAGAACTGTATTTCCTACTCATACGGACCATATCTAGTTAAACTCTGCTTGTGAATCTGTAACAAATCACAGCATCTCTTACATAGATGCTCTTTAGTTTATACTGAAAAACGTGTTGGGTGCGTGAACTCTGTAAAGTCATTTGAGCCGAAAAATCACTGGGAATTCCGGAAATAAACTCTTGCGTGTAGGAAGACACAGAGTCTTTGCTTTAACTCCGTTTGTGAAGGGAAATTCAGACCAGTGTTCTCCTCCATGAAACATCCTCTGTTTTAACGCAAGAAGCATCCTCTTCTGTCCAGAGTTGCAATACAGCAAGAAATATGAGCATGTCCATAAAAAAAGAACTGTATTTCCTAATCATACGGACCATATCTAGGTGAACTCTGCTTGTGAAACTGTCACAAATCACAGCATCTCTTACATAGATGCTCTTTAGTTTATACTGAAAATCGTGTTGGGTGCGTGAACTCTGTAAAGTCATTTGAACCGAAAAATCACTGGGAATTCCGGAAATACACTCTTGCTTGTAGGAAGACACAGAGTCTTTGCTTTAACTCCGTTTGTGAAGGGAAATTCAGACCAGTGTTCTCATCCATGAAACATCCTCTGTTTTAACGCAAGAAGCATCCTCTTCTGTCCAGAGTTGCAATACAGCAAGAATTATGATCATGTCCATAAAAAAAGAACTGTATTTCTTACATATACGGACCATATCTAGTTGAACTCTGCTTGTGAAACTGTAACAAACCACAGCATCTCTTTCATAGATGCTCATAAGTTTATAGTGAGAAACGTGTGGGGTTCCTGAACTGGGCAAATTCATTTGAGCCCTAAAATCACTGGGTTTTCCGGAAATGAACTCTTACTTGTAGGAAGATACAGATCCTTTGGTTTAACTCCGTTTGTGAAGGGAAATTCAGACCAGTGTTCTCATCCATGAAACATACTCTGTTTTATCGCAAGAAGCATGCTCTTCTTTCCAGCATCTCCAATACAGCAAGAATCATGAGCATGCCCAGAAAAAACGAACTGTGTTTCTTACTCATACCGACCATATCTAGTTAAACTCTGCTTGTGAAACTGTAACAAACAACATCATCTCTTACATAGATGCTCTTTAGTTTATAGTGAAAAACGTGTTGGGTTCGTGAACTGTGTAAATTCATTTGAGCCGAAAAATCACTGGGATTCCCGGAAATGAACTCTTGCTTGTAGGAAGACACAGAGCCTTTGGTTTAACTACGTTTGTGAAGGGAAATTCAGACCAATGTTCTCATCCATGAAACACACTCTGTTTCAACGCAAAGAGCATGCTCTTCTTTCCAGAGTCTCTAATACAGCAAGAAACATGTGCATGCCACAAAAAAAGAACTGTGTTTCCTACTAATACTGACCAGATCTACTTGAACTCTGCTTATGAAACTGTAACAAACCACAGCATTTCTTACATAGATGCTCTTTAGTTTATAGTGAAAAACGTGTTGGGTTCGTGAATTGTGTAAATTCATTTTAGCCGAAAAATCACTGGGTTTTCCGGAATTGAACTCTTGCTTGTAGGAAGACACAGAGCCTTTGTTTTAACTCCGTTTGTGAAGGGAAATTCAGACCAGTGTTCTCATCCATGAAACATCCTCTGTTTTAACGCAAGAAGCATCCTCTTCTGTCCAGAGTTGCAATACAGCAAGAAATATGAGCAGGTCCATAAAAAAAGAACTGTATTTCCTAATCATACGGACCATATCTAGTTGAACTCTGCTTGTGAAACTGTAACAAACCACAGCATCTCTTACATAGATGCTCTTTAGTTTATAGTGAAAAACGTGTTGGGTTCGTGAATTGTGTAAATTCATTTTAGCCGAAAAATCACTGGGTTTTCAGGAAATGAACTCTTGCTTGAAGGAAGACACAGAGACTTTGGTATAACTCCGTTTGTGAAGGGAAATTCAGACCAGTGTTCTCATCCATGAAACATCCTCTGTTTTAACGCAAGAAGCATCCTCTTCTGTCCAGAGTTGCAATACAGCAAGAATTATGAGCATGTCCATAAAAAAAGAACTGTATTTCTTACTCATACGGACCATATCTAGTTGAACTCTGCTTGTGAAACTGTAACAAACCACAGCATCTCTTACATAGATGCTCTTTAGTTTATAGTGAAAAACGTGTGGGGTTCCTGAACTGGGCAAATTCATTTGAGCCCTAAAATCACTGGGTTTTACGGAAATGAACTCTTACTTGTAGGAAGATACAGAGACTTTGGTTTAACTCTGTTTGTGAAGGGAAATTCAGACCAGTGTTCTCATCCATGAAACATACTCTGTTTTAACGCAATAAGCATGCTCTTCTTTCCAGCATCTCCAAAACAGCAAGAAACATGAGCATGCCCAGAAAAAAACGAACTGTGTTTCTGACACATACGGACCATATCTAGTTAAACTCTGCTTGTGAAACTGTAACAAATCACAGCATCTCTTACATAGATGCTCTTTAGTTTATACTGAAAAACGTGTTGGATGCGTGAACTGTGTAAAGTCATTTGAGCCGAAAAATCACTGGGAATTCCGGAAATGAACTCTTGCTTGTAGGAAGACACAGAGCCTTTGGTTTAACTCCGTTTGTGAAGGGAAATTCAGACCAGTGTTCTCATCCATGAAACATCCTCTGTTTTCACGCAAGAAGCATCCTCTTCTGTCCAGAGTTGCAATACAGCAAGAAATATGAGCAGGTCCATAAAAAAAGAACTGTATTTCTTACTCATATGGACCATATCTATTTAAACTCTGCTTGTGAAACTGTAACAAACCACTGCATCTCTTACATAGATGCTCTTTAGTTTATAGTGAAAAACGTGTGGGGTTCGTGAACTGGGCAAATTCATTTGAGCCCTAAAATCACTGGGTTTTCCGGAAATGAACTCTTACTTGTGGGAAGATACACAGCCTTTGGTTTAACTCCGTTTGTGAAGGGAAATTCAGACAAGTGTTCTCATCAATGAAACACACTCTGTTTTATCGCAAAGAGCATGCTCTTCTTTCCAGAGTGTCTAATACAACAAGAAACATGTGCATGCCCAGAAAAAAAGAACTGTGTTTCCTACTAATACTGACCATATCTACTTGAACTCTGCTTATGAAACTGTAACAAACCACAGCATCTCTTACATAGATGCTCTTTAGTTTATAGTGAAAAACGTGTTGGGTTCGTGAATTGTGTAAATTCATTTTAGCCGAAAAATCACTGGGTTTTCCGGAATTGAACTCTTGCTTGTACGAAGACACAGAGCCTTTGTTTTAACTCCGTTTGTGAAGGGAAATTCAGACCAGTGTTCTCATCCATGAAACATCCTCTGTTTTAACGCAAGAAGCATCCTCTTCTGTCCAGAGTTGCAATACAGCAAGAAATATGAGCATGTCCATAAAAAAAGAACTGTATTTCCTACTCATACGGACCATATCTAGTTAAACTCTGCTTGTGAAACCGTAACAAATCACAGCATCTCTTACATAGATGCTCTTTAATTTATACTGAAAAACGTGTTGGGTGCGTGAACTCTGTAAAGTCATTTGAGCCGAAAAATCACTGGGAATTCCGGAAATAAACTCTTGCTTGTAGGAAGACACAGAGCCTTTGGTTTAACTCCGTTTGTGAAGGGAAATTCAGACCAGTGTTCTCATCCATGAAACACACTCTGTTTTAGCGCAAAGAGCATGCTCTTCTATCCAGAGTCTCTAATACAGCAAGAAACATGAGCATGCCGAGAAAAAAAGAACTCTCTTTCCTACGAATACTGACCATATCTAGTTGAACTCTGCTTATGAAACTGTAACAAACCACAGCATCTCTTACATAGATGCTCTTTAGTTTATAGTGAAAAACGTGTTGGGTTCGTGAATTGTGTAAATTCATTTTAGCCGAAACATCACTGGGTTTTCCGGAATTGAACTCTTGCTTGTAGGAAGACACAGAGCCTTTGTTTTAACTCCGTTTGTGAAGGGAAATTCAGACCAGTGTTCTCATCCATGAAACATCCTCTCTTTTAACGCAAGAAGCATCCTCTTCTGTCCAGAGTTGCAATACAGCAAGAAATATGAGCATGTCCATAAAAAAAGAACTGTATTTCCTACTCATACGGACCATATATAGTTAAACTCTGCTTTGAAACTGTCACAAATCACAGCATCTCTTACATAGATGCTCTTTAGTTTATACTGAAAAACGTGTTGGGTGCGTGAACTCTGTAAAGTCATTTGAGCCGAAAAATCACTGGGAATTCCGGAAATACACTCTTGCTTGTAGGAAGACACAGAGTCTTTGCTTTAACTAAGTTTGTGAAGGGAAATTCAGACCAGTGTTCTCATCCATGAAACATCCTCTGTTTTAACACAAGAAGCATCCTCTTCTGTCCTGAGTTGCAATACAGCAAGAAATATGAGCATGTCCATAAAAAAAGAACTGTATTTCTTACATATACGGACCATATCTAGTTTAACTCTGCTTGTGAAACTGTAACAAACCACAGCATCTCTTTCATAGATGCTCATTAGTTTATAGTGAAAAACGTGTGGGGTTCCTGAACTGGGCAAATTCATTTGAGCCCTAAAATCACTGGGTTTTCCGGAAATGAACTCTTACTTATAGGAAGATACAGAGCCTTTGGTTTAACTCCGTTTGTGAAGGGAAATTCAGACCAGTGTTCTCATCCATGAAACATACTCTGTTTTATCGCAAGAAGCATGCTCTTCTTTCCAGCATCTCCAATACAGCAAGAATCATGAGCATGCCCAGAAAAAATGAACTGTGTTTCTTACTCATACCGACCATATATAGTTAAACTCTGCTTGTGAAACTGTAACAAACAACATCATCTCTTACATAGATGCTCTTTAGTTTATAGTGAAAAACGTGTTGGGTTCGTGAACCGTGTAAATTCATTTGAGCCGAAAAATCACTGGGATTCCCGGAAATGAACTCTTGCTTGTAGGAAGACACAGAGCCTTTGGTTTAACTACGTTTGTGAAGGGAAATTCAGACCAATGTTCTCATCCATGAAACACACTCTGTTTCAACGCAAAGAGCATGCTCTTCTTTCCAGAGTCTCTAATACAGCAAGAAACATGTGCATGCCCAGAAAAAAGAACTGTGTTTCCTACTAATACTGACCATATCTACTTGAACTCTGCTTATGAAACTGTAACAAACCACAGCATTTCTTACATAGATGCTCTTTAGTTTATAGTGAAAAACGTGTTGGGTTCGTGAATTGTGTAATTTCATTTTAGCCGAAAAATCACTGGGTTTTCCGGAATTGAACTCTTGCTTGTAGGAAGACACAGAGCCTTTGTTTTAACTCCGTTTGTGAAGTGAAATTCAGACCAGTGTTCTCATCCATGAAACATCCTCTGTTTTAACGCAAGAAGCATCCACTTCTGTCCAGAGTTGCAATACAGCAAGAAATATGAGCATGTCCATAAAAAAAGAACTGTATTTCCTAATCATACGGACCATATCTAGTTGAACTCTGCTTGTGAAACTGTAACAAACCACAGCATCTCTTACATAGATGCTCTTAAGTTTATAGTGAAAAACGTGTGGGGTTCGTCAACTGGGCAAATTCATTTGAGCCCTAAAATCACTGGGTTTTCTGGAAATGAACTCTTACTTGTGGGAAGATACAGAGCCTTTGGTTTAACTCCGTTTGTGAAGGGAAATTCAGACCAGTGTTCTCATCCATGAAACACCGTCTGTTTTAACACAAGAAGCATGCTCTTCTTTCCAGAGTGTCTAATACAACAAGAAACATGTGCATGCCCAGAAAAAAAGAACTGTGTTTCCTACTAATACTGACCATATCTACTTGAACTCTGCTTATGAAACTGTAACAAACCACAGCATCTCTTACATAGATGCTCTTTAGTTTATAGTGAAAAACGTGTTGGGTTCGTGAATTGTGTAAATTCATTTTAGCCGAAAAATCACTGGGTTTTCCGGAATTGAACTCTTGCTTGTACGAAGACACAGAGCCTTTGTTTTAACTCCGTTTGTGAAGGGAAATTCAGACCAGTGTTCTCATCCATGAAACATCCTCTGTTTTAACGCAAGAAGCATCCTCTTCTGTCCAGAGTTGCAATACAGCAAGAAATATGAGCATGTCCATAAAAAAAGAACTGTATTTCTTACTCATACGGACCATATCTAGTTAAACTCTGCTTGTGAAACCGTAACAAATCACAGCATCTCTTACATAGATGCTCTTTAATTTATACTGAAAAACGTGTTGGGTGCGTGAACTCTGTAAAGTCATTTGAGCCGAAAAATCACTGGGAATTCCGGAAATAAACTCTTGCTTGTAGGAAGACACAGAGCCTTTGGTTTAACTCCGTTTGTGAAGGGAAATTCAGACCAGTGTTCTCATCCATGAAACACACTCTGTTTTAGCGCAAAGAGCATGCTCTTCTATCCAGAGTCTCTAATACAGCAAGAAACATGAGCATGCCGAGAAAAAAAGAACTCTCTTTCCTACGAATACTGACCATATCTAGTTGAACTCTGCTTATGAAACTGTAACAAACCACAGCATCTCTTACATAGATGCTCTTTAGTTTATAGTGAAAAACGTGTTGGGTTCGTGAATTGTGTAAATTCATTTTAGCCGAAACATCACTGGGTTTTCCGGAATTGAACTCTTGCTTGTAGGAAGACACAGAGCCTTTGTTTTAACTCCGTTTGTGAAGGGAAATTCAGACCAGTGTTCTCATCCATGAAACATCCTCTCTTTTAACGCAAGAAGCATCCTCTTCTGTCCAGAGTTGCAATACAGCAAGAAATATGAGCATGTCCATAAAAAAAGAACTGTATTTCCTACTCATACGGACCATATATAGTTAAACTCTGCTTTGAAACTGTCACAAATCACAGCATCTCTTACATAGATGCTCTTTAGTTTATACTGAAAAACGTGTTGGGTGCGTGAACTCTGTAAAGTCATTTGAGCCGAAAAATCACTGGGAATTCCGGAAATACACTCTTGCTTGTAGGAAGACACAGAGTCTTTGCTTTAACTAAGTTTGTGAAGGGAAATTCAGACCAGTGTTCTCATCCATGAAACATCCTCTGTTTTAACGCAAGAAGCATCCTCTTCTGTCCTGAGTTGCAATACAGCAAGAAATATGAGCATGTCCATAAAAAAAGAACTGTATTTCTTACATATACGGACCATATCTAGTTTAACTCTGCTTGTGAAACTGTAACAAACCACAGCATCTCTTTCATAGATGCTCATTAGTTTATAGTGAAAAACGTGTGGGGTTCCTGAACTGGGCAAATTCATTTGAGCCCTAAAATCACTGGGTTTTCCGGAAATGAACTCTTACTTATAGGAAGATACAGAGCCTTTGGTTTAACTCCGTTTGTGAAGGGAAATTCAGACCAGTGTTCTCATCCATGAAACATACTCTGTTTTATCGCAAGAAGCATGCTCTTCTTTCCAGCATCTCCAATACAGCAAGAATCATGAGCATGCCCAGAAAAAATGAACTGTGTTTCTTACTCATACCGACCATATCTAGTTAAACTCTGCTTGTGAAACTGTAACAAACAACATCATCTCTTACATAGATGCTCTTTAGTTTATAGTGAAAAACGTGTTGGGTTCGTGAACCGTGTAAATTCATTTGAGCCGAAAAATCACTGGGATTCCCGGAAATGAACTCTTGCTTGTAGGAAGACACAGAGCCTTTGGTTTAACTACGTTTGTGAAGGGAAATTCAGACCAATGTTCTCATCCATGAAACACACTCTGTTTCAACGCAAAGAGCATGCTCTTCTTTCCAGAGTCTCTAATACAGCAAGAAACATGTGCATGCCCAGAAAAAAGAACTGTGTTTCCTACTAATACTGACCATATCTACTTGAACTCTGCTTATGAAACTGTAACAAACCACAGCATTTCTTACATAGATGCTCTTTAGTTTATAGTGAAAAACGTGTTGGGTTCGTGAATTGTGTAATTTCATTTTAGCCGAAAAATCACTGGGTTTTCCGGAATTGAACTCTTGCTTGTAGGAAGACACAGAGCCTTTGTTTTAACTCCGTTTGTGAAGTGAAATTCAGACCAGTGTTCTCATCCATGAAACATCCTCTGTTTTAACGCAAGAAGCATCCACTTCTGTCCAGAGTTGCAATACAGCAAGAAATATGAGCATGTCCATAAAAAAAGAACTGTATTTCCTAATCATACGGACCATATCTAGTTGAACTCTGCTTGTGAAACTGTAACAAACCACAGCATCTCTTACATAGATGCTCTTTAGTTTATAGTGAAAAACGTGTGGGGTTCGTGAACTGGGCAAATTCATTTGAGCCCTAAAATCACTGGGTTTTCTGGAAATGAACTCTTACTTGTGGGAAGATACAGAGCCTTTGGTTTAACTCCGTTTGTGAAGGGAAATTCAGACCAGTGTTCTCATCCATGAAACACCGTCTGTTTTAACACAAGAAGCATCCTCTTCTGTCCAGAGTTGCAATACAGCAAGAAATATGAGCATGTCCATAAAAAAAGAACTGTATTTCCTACTAATACTGACCATATCTAGTTGAACTCTGCTTGTGAAACTAGAACAAACCACAGCATGTCTTACATAGATGCTCTTTAGTTTATAGTGAAAAACGTGTTGGGTTCGTGAATTGTGTAAATTCATTTTAGCCGAAAAATCACTGGGTTTTCCGGAATTGAACTCTTGCTTGTAGGAAGACACAGAGCCTTTGTTTTAACTCCGTTTGTGAAGGGAATTTCAGACCAGTGTTCTCATCCATGAAACATCCTCTGTTTTAACGCAAGAAGCATCCTCTTCTGTCCAGAGTTGCAATACAGCAAGAAATATGAGCATGTCCATAAAAAAAGAACTGTATTTCCTACTCATACGGACCATATCTAGTTAAACTCTGCTTGTGAAACCATAACAAATCACAGCATCTCTTACATAGATGCTCTTTAATTTATACTGAAAAACGTGTTGGGTGCGTGAACTCTGTAAAGTCATTTGAGCCGAAAAATCACTGGGAATTCCGGAAATAAACTCTTGCTTGTAGGAAGACACAGAGCCTTTGGTTTAACTCCGTTTGTGAAGGGAAATTCAGACCAGTGTTCTCATCCATGAAACACACTCTGTTTTAGCGCAAAGAGCATGCTCTTCTATCCAGAGTCTCTAATACAGCAAGAAACATGAGCATGCCGAGAAAAAAAGAACTCTCTTTCCTACGAATACTGACCATATCTAGTTGAACTCTGCTTATGAAACTGTAACAAACCACAGCATCTCTTACATAGATGCTCTTTAGTTTATAGTGAAAAACGTGTTGGGTTCGTGAATTGTGTAAATTCAGTTTAGCCGAAACATCACTGGGTTTTCCGGAATTGAACTCTTGCTTGTACGAAGACACAGAGCCTTTGTTTTAACTCCGTTTGTGAAGGGAAATTCAGACCAGTGTTCTCATCCATGAAACATCCTCTGTTTTAACGCAAGAAGCATCCTCTTCTGTCCAGAGTTGCAATACAGCAAGAAATATGAGCATGTCCATAAAAAAAGAACTGTATTTCCTACTCATACGGACCATATCTAGTTAAACTCTGCTTGTGAAACCGTAACAAATCACAGCATCTCTTACATAGATGCTCTTTAATTTATACTGAAAAACGTGTTGGGTGCGTGAACTCTGTAAAGTCATTTGAGCCGAAAAATCACTGGGAATTCCGGAAATAAACTCTTGCTTGTAGGAAGACACAGAGCCTTTGGTTTAACTCCGTTTGTGAAGGGAAATTCAGACCAGTGTTCTCATCCATGAAACACACTCTGTTTTAGCGCAAAGAGCATGCTCTTCTATCCAGAGTCTCTAATACAGCAAGAAACATGAGCATGCCGAGAAAAAAAGAACTCTCTTTCCTACGAATACTGACCATATCTAGTTGAACTCTGCTTATGAAACTGTAACAAACCACAGCATCTCTTACATAGATGCTCTTTAGTTTATAGTGAAAAACGTGTTGGGTTCGTGAATTGTGTAAATTCATTTTAGCCGAAACATCACTGGGTTTTCCGGAATTGAACTCTTGCTTGTAGGAAGACACAGAGCCTTTGTTTTAACTCCGTTTGTGAAGGGAAATTCAGACCAGTGTTCTCATCCATGAAACATCCTCTCTTTTAACGCAAGAAGCATCCTGTTCTGTCCAGAGTTGCAATACAGCAAGAAATATGAGCATGTCCATAAAAAAAGAACTGTATTTCCTACTCATACGGACCATATATAGTTAAACTCTGCTTTGAAACTGTCACAAATCACAGCATCTCTTACATAGATGCTCTTTAGTTTATACTGAAAAACGTGTTGGATGCGTGAACTGTGTAAATTCATTTGAGCCGAAAAATCACTGGGAATTCCGGAAATACACTCTTGCTTGTAGGAAGACACAGAGTCTTTGCTTTAACTAAGTTTGTGAAGGGAAATTCAGACCAGTGTTCTCATCCATGAAACATCCTCTGTTTTCACGCAAGAAGCATCGTCTTCTGTCCAGAGTTGCAATACAGCAAGAAATATGAGCATGTCCATAAAAAAGAACTGTATTTCTTACTCATACGGACCATATCTATATAAACTCTGCTTGTGAAACTGTAACACACAAATGCATCTCTTACATAGATGCTCTTTAGTTTATAGTGAAAAACGTGTGGGGTTCGTGAACTGGGCAAATTCATTTGAGCCCTAAAATCACTGGGTTTTCCGGAAATGAACTCTTACTTGTAGGAAGATACAGAGCCTTTGGTTTAACTCCGTTTGTGAAGGGAAATTCAGACCAGTGTTCTCATCCATGAAACACCGTCTGTTTTAACACAAGAAGCATCCTCTTCTGTCCAGAGTTGCAATACAGCAAGAAATATGAGCATGTCCATAAAAAAAGAACTGTATTTCCTACTAATAATGACCATATCTAGTTGAACTCTGCTTGTGAAACTAGAACAAACCACAGCATCTCTTACATAGATGCCCTTTAGTTTATAGTGAAAATCGTGTGGGGTGCGTGAACTCGGTAAATTCTTTTGAGCCGAAAAATCACTGGGATTTCCGGAAATGAACTCTTGCTTGTAGGAAGACACAGAGCCTTTGGTTTAACTCCGTTTGTGAAGGGAAATTCAGACAAGTGTTCTCATCCATGAAACACACTCTGTTTTAACGCAAAGAGCATGCTCTTCTTTCCAGAGTGTCTAATACAACAAGAAACATGTGCATGCCCATGAAAAAAAGAACTGTGTTTCCTACTAATACTGACCATATCTACTTGAACTCTGCTTATGAAACTGTAACAAACCACAGCATCTCCTACATAGATGCTCTTTAGTTTATAGTGAAAAACGTGTTGGGTTCGTGAATTGTGTAAATTCATTTTAGCCGAAAAATCACTGGGTTTTCCGGAATTGAACTCTTGCATGTAGGAAGACACAGAGCCTTTGTTTTAACTCTGTTTGTGAAGGGAAATTCAGACCAGTGTTCTCATCCATGAAACATCCTCTGTTTTAACGCAAGAAGCATCCTCTTCTGTCCAGAGTTGCAATACAGCAAGAAATATGAGCATGTCCATAAAAAAAGAACTGTATTTCCTACTCATACGGACCATATCTAGTTAAACTCTGCTTGTGAATCTGTAACAAATCACAGCATCTCTTACATAGATGCTCTTTAGTTTATACTGAAAAACGTGTTGGGTGCGTGAACTCTGTAAAGTCATTTGAGCCGAAAAATCACTGGGAATTCCGGAAATAAACTCTTGCGTGTAGGAAGACACAGAGTCTTTGCTTTAACTCCGTTTGTGAAGGGAAATTCAGACCAGTGTTCTCCTCCATGAAACATCCTCTGTTTTAACGCAAGAAGCATCCTCTTCTGTCCAGAGTTGCAATACAGCAAGAAATATGAGCATGTCCATAAAAAAAGAACTGTATTTCCTAATCATACGGACCATATCTAGGTGAACTCTGCTTGTGAAACTGTCACAAATCACAGCATCTCTTACATAGATGCTCTTTAGTTTATACTGAAAATCGTGTTGGGTGCGTGAACTCTGTAAAGTCATTTGAACCGAAAAATCACTGGGAATTCCGGAAATACACTCTTGCTTGTAGGAAGACACAGAGTCTTTGCTTTAACTCCGTTTGTGAAGGGAAATTCAGACCAGTGTTCTCATCCATGAAACATCCTCTGTTTTAACGCAAGAAGCATCCTCTTCTGTCCAGAGTTGCAATACAGCAAGAATTATGATCATGTCCATAAAAAAAGAACTGTATTTCTTACATATACGGACCATATCTAGTTGAACTCTGCTTGTGAAACTGTAACAAACCACAGCATCTCTTTCATAGATGCTCATAAGTTTATAGTGAGAAACGTGTGGGGTTCCTGAACTGGGCAAATTCATTTGAGCCCTAAAATCACTGGGTTTTCCGGAAATGAACTCTTACTTGTAGGAAGATACAGATCCTTTGGTTTAACTCCGTTTGTGAAGGGAAATTCAGACCAGTGTTCTCATCCATGAAACATACTCTGTTTTATCGCAAGAAGCATGCTCTTCTTTCCAGCATCTCCAATACAGCAAGAATCATGAGCATGCCCAGAAAAAACGAACTGTGTTTCTTACTCATACCGACCATATCTAGTTAAACTCTGCTTGTGAAACTGTAACAAACAACATCATCTCTTACATAGATGCTCTTTAGTTTATAGTGAAAAACGTGTTGGGTTCGTGAACTGTGTAAATTCATTTGAGCCGAAAAATCACTGGGATTCCCGGAAATGAACTCTTGCTTGTAGGAAGACACAGAGCCTTTGGTTTAACTACGTTTGTGAAGGGAAATTCAGACCAATGTTCTCATCCATGAAACACACTCTGTTTCAACGCAAAGAGCATGCTCTTCTTTCCAGAGTCTCTAATACAGCAAGAAACATGTGCATGCCACAAAAAAAGAACTGTGTTTCCTACTAATACTGACCAGATCTACTTGAACTCTGCTTATGAAACTGTAACAAACCACAGCATTTCTTACATAGATGCTCTTTAGTTTATAGTGAAAAACGTGTTGGGTTCGTGAATTGTGTAAATTCATTTTAGCCGAAAAATCACTGGGTTTTCCGGAATTGAACTCTTGCTTGTAGGAAGACACAGAGCCTTTGTTTTAACTCCGTTTGTGAAGGGAAATTCAGACCAGTGTTCTCATCCATGAAACATCCTCTGTTTTAACGCAAGAAGCATCCTCTTCTGTCCAGAGTTGCAATACAGCAAGAAATATGAGCAGGTCCATAAAAAAAGAACTGTATTTCCTAATCATACGGACCATATCTAGTTGAACTCTGCTTGTGAAACTGTAACAAACCACAGCATCTCTTACATAGATGCTCTTTAGTTTATAGTGAAAAACGTGTTGGGTTCGTGAATTGTGTAAATTCATTTTAGCCGAAAAATCACTGGGTTTTCAGGAAATGAACTCTTGCTTGAAGGAAGACACAGAGACTTTGGTATAACTCCGTTTGTGAAGGGAAATTCAGACCAGTGTTCTCATCCATGAAACATCCTCTGTTTTAACGCAAGAAGCATCCTCTTCTGTCCAGAGTTGCAATACAGCAAGAATTATGAGCATGTCCATAAAAAAAGAACTGTATTTCTTACTCATACGGACCATATCTAGTTGAACTCTGCTTGTGAAACTGTAACAAACCACAGCATCTCTTACATAGATGCTCTTTAGTTTATAGTGAAAAACGTGTGGGGTTCCTGAACTGGGCAAATTCATTTGAGCCCTAAAATCACTGGGTTTTACGGAAATGAACTCTTACTTGTAGGAAGATACAGAGACTTTGGTTTAACTCTGTTTGTGAAGGGAAATTCAGACCAGTGTTCTCATCCATGAAACATACTCTGTTTTAACGCAATAAGCATGCTCTTCTTTCCAGCATCTCCAAAACAGCAAGAAACATGAGCATGCCCAGAAAAAAACGAACTGTGTTTCTGACACATACGGACCATATCTAGTTAAACTCTGCTTGTGAAACTGTAACAAATCACAGCATCTCTTACATAGATGCTCTTTAGTTTATACTGAAAAACGTGTTGGATGCGTGAACTGTGTAAAGTCATTTGAGCCGAAAAATCACTGGGAATTCCGGAAATGAACTCTTGCTTGTAGGAAGACACAGAGCCTTTGGTTTAACTCCGTTTGTGAAGGGAAATTCAGACCAGTGTTCTCATCCATGAAACATCCTCTGTTTTCACGCAAGAAGCATCCTCTTCTGTCCAGAGTTGCAATACAGCAAGAAATATGAGCAGGTCCATAAAAAAAGAACTGTATTTCTTACTCATATGGACCATATCTATTTAAACTCTGCTTGTGAAACTGTAACAAACCACTGCATCTCTTACATAGATGCTCTTTAGTTTATAGTGAAAAACGTGTGGGGTTCGTGAACTGGGCAAATTCATTTGAGCCCTAAAATCACTGGGTTTTCCGGAAATGAACTCTTACTTGTGGGAAGATACACAGCCTTTGGTTTAACTCCGTTTGTGAAGGGAAATTCAGACAAGTGTTCTCATCAATGAAACACACTCTGTTTTATCGCAAAGAGCATGCTCTTCTTTCCAGAGTGTCTAATACAACAAGAAACATGTGCATGCCCAGAAAAAAAGAACTGTGTTTCCTACTAATACTGACCATATCTACTTGAACTCTGCTTATGAAACTGTAACAAACCACAGCATCTCTTACATAGATGCTCTTTAGTTTATAGTGAAAAACGTGTTGGGTTCGTGAATTGTGTAAATTCATTTTAGCCGAAAAATCACTGGGTTTTCCGGAATTGAACTCTTGCTTGTACGAAGACACAGAGCCTTTGTTTTAACTCCGTTTGTGAAGGGAAATTCAGACCAGTGTTCTCATCCATGAAACATCCTCTGTTTTAACGCAAGAAGCATCCTCTTCTGTCCAGAGTTGCAATACAGCAAGAAATATGAGCATGTCCATAAAAAAAGAACTGTATTTCCTACTCATACGGACCATATCTAGTTAAACTCTGCTTGTGAAACCGTAACAAATCACAGCATCTCTTACATAGATGCTCTTTAATTTATACTGAAAAACGTGTTGGGTGCGTGAACTCTGTAAAGTCATTTGAGCCGAAAAATCACTGGGAATTCCGGAAATAAACTCTTGCTTGTAGGAAGACACAGAGCCTTTGGTTTAACTCCGTTTGTGAAGGGAAATTCAGACCAGTGTTCTCATCCATGAAACACACTCTGTTTTAGCGCAAAGAGCATGCTCTTCTATCCAGAGTCTCTAATACAGCAAGAAACATGAGCATGCCGAGAAAAAAAGAACTCTCTTTCCTACGAATACTGACCATATCTAGTTGAACTCTGCTTATGAAACTGTAACAAACCACAGCATCTCTTACATAGATGCTCTTTAGTTTATAGTGAAAAACGTGTTGGGTTCGTGAATTGTGTAAATTCATTTTAGCCGAAACATCACTGGGTTTTCCGGAATTGAACTCTTGCTTGTAGGAAGACACAGAGCCTTTGTTTTAACTCCGTTTGTGAAGGGAAATTCAGACCAGTGTTCTCATCCATGAAACATCCTCTCTTTTAACGCAAGAAGCATCCTCTTCTGTCCAGAGTTGCAATACAGCAAGAAATATGAGCATGTCCATAAAAAAAGAACTGTATTTCCTACTCATACGGACCATATATAGTTAAACTCTGCTTTGAAACTGTCACAAATCACAGCATCTCTTACATAGATGCTCTTTAGTTTATACTGAAAAACGTGTTGGGTGCGTGAACTCTGTAAAGTCATTTGAGCCGAAAAATCACTGGGAATTCCGGAAATACACTCTTGCTTGTAGGAAGACACAGAGTCTTTGCTTTAACTAAGTTTGTGAAGGGAAATTCAGACCAGTGTTCTCATCCATGAAACATCCTCTGTTTTAACACAAGAAGCATCCTCTTCTGTCCTGAGTTGCAATACAGCAAGAAATATGAGCATGTCCATAAAAAAAGAACTGTATTTCTTACATATACGGACCATATCTAGTTTAACTCTGCTTGTGAAACTGTAACAAACCACAGCATCTCTTTCATAGATGCTCATTAGTTTATAGTGAAAAACGTGTGGGGTTCCTGAACTGGGCAAATTCATTTGAGCCCTAAAATCACTGGGTTTTCCGGAAATGAACTCTTACTTATAGGAAGATACAGAGCCTTTGGTTTAACTCCGTTTGTGAAGGGAAATTCAGACCAGTGTTCTCATCCATGAAACATACTCTGTTTTATCGCAAGAAGCATGCTCTTCTTTCCAGCATCTCCAATACAGCAAGAATCATGAGCATGCCCAGAAAAAATGAACTGTGTTTCTTACTCATACCGACCATATATAGTTAAACTCTGCTTGTGAAACTGTAACAAACAACATCATCTCTTACATAGATGCTCTTTAGTTTATAGTGAAAAACGTGTTGGGTTCGTGAACCGTGTAAATTCATTTGAGCCGAAAAATCACTGGGATTCCCGGAAATGAACTCTTGCTTGTAGGAAGACACAGAGCCTTTGGTTTAACTACGTTTGTGAAGGGAAATTCAGACCAATGTTCTCATCCATGAAACACACTCTGTTTCAACGCAAAGAGCATGCTCTTCTTTCCAGAGTCTCTAATACAGCAAGAAACATGTGCATGCCCAGAAAAAAGAACTGTGTTTCCTACTAATACTGACCATATCTACTTGAACTCTGCTTATGAAACTGTAACAAACCACAGCATTTCTTACATAGATGCTCTTTAGTTTATAGTGAAAAACGTGTTGGGTTCGTGAATTGTGTAATTTCATTTTAGCCGAAAAATCACTGGGTTTTCCGGAATTGAACTCTTGCTTGTAGGAAGACACAGAGCCTTTGTTTTAACTCCGTTTGTGAAGTGAAATTCAGACCAGTGTTCTCATCCATGAAACATCCTCTGTTTTAACGCAAGAAGCATCCACTTCTGTCCAGAGTTGCAATACAGCAAGAAATATGAGCATGTCCATAAAAAAAGAACTGTATTTCCTAATCATACGGACCATATCTAGTTGAACTCTGCTTGTGAAACTGTAACAAACCACAGCATCTCTTACATAGATGCTCTTAAGTTTATAGTGAAAAACGTGTGGGGTTCGTGAACTGGGCAAATTCATTTGAGCCCTAAAATCACTGGGTTTTCTGGAAATGAACTCTTACTTGTGGGAAGATACAGAGCCTTTGGTTTAACTCCGTTTGTGAAGGGAAATTCAGACCAGTGTTCTCATCCATGAAACACCGTCTGTTTTAACACAAGAAGCATGCTCTTCTTTCCAGAGTGTCTAATACAACAAGAAACATGTGCATGCCCAGAAAAAAAGAACTGTGTTTCCTACTAATACTGACCATATCTACTTGAACTCTGCTTATGAAACTGTAACAAACCACAGCATCTCTTACATAGATGCTCTTTAGTTTATAGTGAAAAACGTGTTGGGTTCGTGAATTGTGTAAATTCATTTTAGCCGAAAAATCACTGGGTTTTCCGGAATTGAACTCTTGCTTGTACGAAGACACAGAGCCTTTGTTTTAACTCCGTTTGTGAAGGGAAATTCAGACCAGTGTTCTCATCCATGAAACATCCTCTGTTTTAACGCAAGAAGCATCCTCTTCTGTCCAGAGTTGCAATACAGCAAGAAATATGAGCATGTCCATAAAAAAAGAACTGTATTTCTTACTCATACGGACCATATCTAGTTAAACTCTGCTTGTGAAACCGTAACAAATCACAGCATCTCTTACATAGATGCTCTTTAATTTATACTGAAAAACGTGTTGGGTGCGTGAACTCTGTAAAGTCATTTGAGCCGAAAAATCACTGGGAATTCCGGAAATAAACTCTTGCTTGTAGGAAGACACAGAGCCTTTGGTTTAACTCCGTTTGTGAAGGGAAATTCAGACCAGTGTTCTCATCCATGAAACACACTCTGTTTTAGCGCAAAGAGCATGCTCTTCTATCCAGAGTCTCTAATACAGCAAGAAACATGAGCATGCCGAGAAAAAAAGAACTCTCTTTCCTACGAATACTGACCATATCTAGTTGAACTCTGCTTATGAAACTGTAACAAACCACAGCATCTCTTACATAGATGCTCTTTAGTTTATAGTGAAAAACGTGTTGGGTTCGTGAATTGTGTAAATTCATTTTAGCCGAAACATCACTGGGTTTTCCGGAATTGAACTCTTGCTTGTAGGAAGACACAGAGCCTTTGTTTTAACTCCGTTTGTGAAGGGAAATTCAGACCAGTGTTCTCATCCATGAAACATCCTCTCTTTTAACGCAAGAAGCATCCTCTTCTGTCCAGAGTTGCAATACAGCAAGAAATATGAGCATGTCCATAAAAAAAGAACTGTATTTCCTACTCATACGGACCATATATAGTTAAACTCTGCTTTGAAACTGTCACAAATCACAGCATCTCTTACATAGATGCTCTTTAGTTTATACTGAAAAACGTGTTGGGTGCGTGAACTCTGTAAAGTCATTTGAGCCGAAAAATCACTGGGAATTCCGGAAATACACTCTTGCTTGTAGGAAGACACAGAGTCTTTGCTTTAACTAAGTTTGTGAAGGGAAATTCAGACCAGTGTTCTCATCCATGAAACATCCTCTGTTTTAACGCAAGAAGCATCCTCTTCTGTCCTGAGTTGCAATACAGCAAGAAATATGAGCATGTCCATAAAAAAAGAACTGTATTTCTTACATATACGGACCATATCTAGTTTAACTCTGCTTGTGAAACTGTAACAAACCACAGCATCTCTTTCATAGATGCTCATTAGTTTATAGTGAAAAACGTGTGGGGTTCCTGAACTGGGCAAATTCATTTGAGCCCTAAAATCACTGGGTTTTCCGGAAATGAACTCTTACTTATAGGAAGATACAGAGCCTTTGGTTTAACTCCGTTTGTGAAGGGAAATTCAGACCAGTGTTCTCATCCATGAAACATACTCTGTTTTATCGCAAGAAGCATGCTCTTCTTTCCAGCATCTCCAATACAGCAAGAATCATGAGCATGCCCAGAAAAAATGAACTGTGTTTCTTACTCATACCGACCATATCTAGTTAAACTCTGCTTGTGAAACTGTAACAAACAACATCATCTCTTACATAGATGCTCTTTAGTTTATAGTGAAAAACGTGTTGGGTTCGTGAACCGTGTAAATTCATTTGAGCCGAAAAATCACTGGGATTCCCGGAAATGAACTCTTGCTTGTAGGAAGACACAGAGCCTTTGGTTTAACTACGTTTGTGAAGGGAAATTCAGACCAATGTTCTCATCCATGAAACACACTCTGTTTCAACGCAAAGAGCATGCTCTTCTTTCCAGAGTCTCTAATACAGCAAGAAACATGTGCATGCCCAGAAAAAAGAACTGTGTTTCCTACTAATACTGACCATATCTACTTGAACTCTGCTTATGAAACTGTAACAAACCACAGCATTTCTTACATAGATGCTCTTTAGTTTATAGTGAAAAACGTGTTGGGTTCGTGAATTGTGTAATTTCATTTTAGCCGAAAAATCACTGGGTTTTCCGGAATTGAACTCTTGCTTGTAGGAAGACACAGAGCCTTTGTTTTAACTCCGTTTGTGAAGTGAAATTCAGACCAGTGTTCTCATCCATGAAACATCCTCTGTTTTAACGCAAGAAGCATCCACTTCTGTCCAGAGTTGCAATACAGCAAGAAATATGAGCATGTCCATAAAAAAAGAACTGTATTTCCTAATCATACGGACCATATCTAGTTGAACTCTGCTTGTGAAACTGTAACAAACCACAGCATCTCTTACATAGATGCTCTTTAGTTTATAGTGAAAAACGTGTGGGGTTCGTGAACTGGGCAAATTCATTTGAGCCCTAAAATCACTGGGTTTTCTGGAAATGAACTCTTACTTGTGGGAAGATACAGAGCCTTTGGTTTAACTCCGTTTGTGAAGGGAAATTCAGACCAGTGTTCTCATCCATGAAACACCGTCTGTTTTAACACAAGAAGCATCCTCTTCTGTCCAGAGTTGCAATACAGCAAGAAATATGAGCATGTCCATAAAAAAAGAACTGTATTTCCTACTAATACTGACCATATCTAGTTGAACTCTGCTTGTGAAACTAGAACAAACCACAGCATGTCTTACATAGATGCTCTTTAGTTTATAGTGAAAAACGTGTTGGGTTCGTGAATTGTGTAAATTCATTTTAGCCGAAAAATCACTGGGTTTTCCGGAATTGAACTCTTGCTTGTAGGAAGACACAGAGCCTTTGTTTTAACTCCGTTTGTGAAGGGAATTTCAGACCAGTGTTCTCATCCATGAAACATCCTCTGTTTTAACGCAAGAAGCATCCTCTTCTGTCCAGAGTTGCAATACAGCAAGAAATATGAGCATGTCCATAAAAAAAGAACTGTATTTCCTACTCATACGGACCATATCTAGTTAAACTCTGCTTGTGAAACCATAACAAATCACAGCATCTCTTACATAGATGCTCTTTAATTTATACTGAAAAACGTGTTGGGTGCGTGAACTCTGTAAAGTCATTTGAGCCGAAAAATCACTGGGAATTCCGGAAATAAACTCTTGCTTGTAGGAAGACACAGAGCCTTTGGTTTAACTCCGTTTGTGAAGGGAAATTCAGACCAGTGTTCTCATCCATGAAACACACTCTGTTTTAGCGCAAAGAGCATGCTCTTCTATCCAGAGTCTCTAATACAGCAAGAAACATGAGCATGCCGAGAAAAAAAGAACTCTCTTTCCTACGAATACTGACCATATCTAGTTGAACTCTGCTTATGAAACTGTAACAAACCACAGCATCTCTTACATAGATGCTCTTTAGTTTATAGTGAAAAACGTGTTGGGTTCGTGAATTGTGTAAATTCATTTTAGCCGAAACATCACTGGGTTTTCCGGAAATGAACTCTTGCTTGTAGGAAGACACAGAGCCTTTGGTTTAACTCCGTTTGTGAAGGGAAATTCAGACCAGTGTTCTCATCCATGAAACATCCTCTGTTTTAACGCAAGAAGCATCCTCTTCTGTCCAGAGTTGCAATACAGCAAGAAATATGAGCATGTCCATAAAAAAAGAACTGTATTTCCTACTCATACGGACCATATATAGTTAAACTCTGCTTTGAAACTGTCACAAATCACAGCATCTCTTACATAGATGCTCTTTAGTTTATACTGAAAAACGTGTTGGGTGCGTGAACTCTGTAAAGTCATTTGAGCTGAAAAATCACTGGGAATTCCGGAAATACACTCTTGCTTGTAGGAAGACACAGAGTCTTTGCTTTAACTAAGTTTGTGAAGGGAAATTCAGACCAGTGTTCTCATCCATGAAACATCCTCTGTTTTAACGCAAGAAGCATCCTCTTCTGTCCTGAGTTGCAATACAGCAAGAAATATGAGCATGTCCATAAAAAAAGAACTGTATTTCTTACATATACGGACCATATCTAGTTTAACTCTGCTTGTGAAACTGTAACAAACCACAGCATCTCTTTCATAGATGCTCATTAGTTTATAGTGAAAAACGTGTGGGGTTCCTGAACTGGGCAAATTCATTTGAGCCCTAAAATCACTGGGTTTTCCGGAAATGAACTCTTACTTATAGGAAGATACAGAGCCTTTGGTTTAACTCCGTTTGTGAAGGGAAATTCAGACCAGTGTTCTCATCCATGAAACATACTCTGTTTTATCGCAAGAAGCATGCTCTTCTTTCCAGCATCTCCAATACAGCAAGAATCATGAGCATGCCCAGAAAAAATGAACTGTGTTTCTTACTCATACCGACCATATCTAGTTAAACTCTGCTTGTGAAACTGTAACAAACAACATCATCTCTTACATAGATGCTCTTTAGTTTATAGTGAAAAACGTGTTGGGTTCGTGAACCGTGTAAATTCATTTGAGCCGAAAAATCACTGGGATTCCCGGAAATGAACTCTTGCTTGTAGGAAGACACAGAGCCTTTGGTTTAACTACGTTTGTGAAGGGAAATTCAGACCAATGTTCTCATCCATGAAACACACTCTGTTTCAACGCAAAGAGCATGCTCTTCTTTCCAGAGTCTCTAATACAGCAAGAAACATGTGCATGCCCAGAAAAAAGAACTGTGTTTCCTACTAATACTGACCATATCTACTTGAACTCTGCTTATGAAACTGTAACAAACCACAGCATTTCTTACATAGATGCTCTTTAGTTTATAGTGAAAAACGTGTTGGGTTCGTGAATTGTGTAATTTCATTTTAGCCGAAAAATCACTGGGTTTTCCGGAATTGAACTCTTGCTTGTAGGAAGACACAGAGCCTTTGTTTTAACTCCGTTTGTGAAGGGAAATTCAGACCAGTGTTCTCATCCATGAAACATCCTCTGTTTTAACGCAAGAAGCATCCACTTCTGTCCAGAGTTGCAATACAGCAAGAAATATGAGCATGTCCATAAAAAAAGAACTGTATTTCCTAATCATACGGACCATATCTAGTTGAACTCTGCTTGTGAAACTGTAACAAACCACAGCATCTCTTACATAGATGCTCTTTAGTTTATAGTGAAAAACGTGTGGGGTTCGTGAACTGGGCAAATTCATTTGAGCCCTAAAATCACAGGGTTTTCCGGAAATGAACTCTTACTTGTGGGAAGATACAGAGCCTTTGGTTTAACTCCGTTTGTGAAGGGAAATTCAGACCAGTGTTCTCATCAATGAAACACCGTCTGTTTTAACACAAGAAGCATCCTCTTCTGTCCAGAGTTGCAATACAGCAAGAAATATGAGCATGTCCATAAAAAAAGAACTGTATTTCCTACTAATACTGACCATATCTAGTTGAACTCTGCTTGTGAAACTAGAACAAACCACAGCATGTCTTACATAGATGCTCTTTAGTTTATAGTGAAAATCCTGTGGGGTGCGTGAACTCAGTAAATTCTTTTGAGCCGAAAAATCACTGGGATTTCCGGAAATGAACTCTTGCTTGTAGGAAGACACAGAGCCTTTGGTTTAACTCCGTTTGTGAAGGGAAATTCAGACCAGTGTTCTCATCCATGAAACACACTCTGTTTTAGCGCAAAGAGCATGCTCTTCTATCCAGAGTCTCTAATACAGCAAGAAACATGAGCATGCCGAGAAAAAAAGAACTCTCTTTCCTACGAATACTGACCATATCTAGTTGAACTCTGCTTATGAAACTGTAACAAACCACAGCATCTCTTACATAGATGCTCTTTAGTTTATAGTGAAAAACGTGTTGGGTTCGTGAATTGTGTAAATTCATTTTAGCCGAAAAATCACTGGGTTTTCCGGAATTGAACTCTTGCTTGTAGGAAGACACAGAGCCTTTGTTTTAACTCCGTTTGTAAAGGGAAATTCAGACCAGTGTTCTCATCCATGAAACATCCTCTGTTTTAACGCAAGAAGCATCCTCTTCTGTCCAGAGTTGCAATACAGCAAGAAATATGAGCATGTCCATAAAAAAAGAACTGTATTTCCTACTCATACGGACCATATCTAGTGAAACTCTGCTTGTGAAACTGTAACAAATCACAGCATCTCTTACATAGATGCTCTTTAATTTATACTGAAAAACGTGTTGGGTGCGTGAACTCTGTAAAGTCATTTGAGCCGAAAAATCACTGGGAATTCCGGAAATAAACTCTTGCTTGTAGGAAGACACAGAGCCTTTGGTTTAACTCCGTTTGTGAAGGGAAATTCAGACCAGTGTTCTCATCCATGAAACACACTCTGTTTTAGCGCAAAGAGCATGCTCTTCTATCCAGAGTCTCTAATACAGCAAGAAACATGAGCATGCCGAGAAAAAAAGAACTCTCTTTCCTACGAATACTGACCATATCTAGTTGAACTCTGCTTATGAAACTGTAACAAACCACAGCATCTCTTACATAGATGCTCTTTAGTTTATAGTGAAAAACGTGTTGGGTTCGTGAATTGTGTAAATTCAGTTTAGCCGAAACATCACTGGGTTTTCCGGAATTGAACTCTTGCTTGTAGGAAGACACAGAGCCTTTGTTTTAACTCCGTTTGTGAAGGGAAATTCAGACCAGTGTTCTCATCCATGAAACATCCTCTGTTTTAACGCAAGAAGCATCCTCTTCTGTCCAGAGTTGCAATACAGCAAGAAATATGAGCATGTCCATAAAAAAAGAACTGTATTTCCTACTCATACAGACCATATATAGTTAAACTCTGCTTTGAAACTGTCACAAATCACAGCATCTCTTACATAGATGCTCTTTAGTTTATACTGAAAAACGTGTTGGGTGCGTGAACTCTGTAAAGTCATTTGAGCCGAAAAATCACTGGGAATTCCGGAAATAAACTCTTGCTTGTAGGAAGACACAGAGTCTTTGCTTTAACTAAGTTTGTGAAGGGTAATTCAGACCAGTGTTCTCATCCATGAAACATCCTCTGTTTTAACGCAAGAAGCATCCTCTTCTGTCCTGAGTTGCAATACAGCAAGAAATATGAGCATGTCCATAAAAAAAGAACTGTATTTCTTACATATACGGACCATATCTAGTTGAACTCTGCTTGTGAAACTGTAACAAACCACAGCATCTCTTTCATAGATGCTCATTAGTTTATAGTGAAAAACGTGTGGGGTTCCTGAACTGGGCAAATTCATTTGAGCCCTAAAATCACTGGGTTTTCCGGAAATGAACTCTTACTTATAGGAAGATACAGAGCCTTTGGTTTAACTCCGTTTGTGAAGGGAAATTCAGACCAGTGTTCTCATCCATGAAACATACTCTGTTTTATCGCAAGAAGCATGCTCTTCTTTCCAGCATCTCCAATACAGCAAGAATCATGAGCATGCCCAGAAAAAATGAACTGTGTTTCTTACTCATACCGACCATATCTAGTTAAACTCTGCTTGTGAAACTGTAACAAACAACATCATCTCTTACATAGATGCTCTTTAGTTTATAGTGAAAAACGTGTTGGGTTCGTGAACCGTGTAAATTCATTTGAGCCGAAAAATCACTGGGATTCCCGGAAATGAACTCTTGCTTGTAGGAAGACACAGAGCCTTTGGTTTAACTACGTTTGTGAAGGGAAATTCAGACCAATGTTCTCATCCATGAAACACACTCTGTTTCAACGCAAAGAGCATGCTCTTCTTTCCAGAGTCTCTAATACAGCAAGAAACATGTGCATGCCCAGAAAAAAGAACTGTGTTTCCTACTAATACTGACCATATCTACTTGAACTCTGCTTATGAAACTGTAACAAACCACAGCATTTCTTACATAGATGCTCTTTAGTTTATAGTGAAAAACGTGTTGGGTTCGTGAATTGTGTAATTTCATTTTAGCCGAAAAATCACTGGGTTTTCCGGAATTGAACTCTTGCTTGTAGGAAGACACAGAGCCTTTGTTTTAACTCCGTTTGTGAAGGGAAATTCAGACCAGTGTTCTCATCCATGAAACATCCTCTGTTTTAACGCAAGAAGCATCCACTTCTGTCCAGAGTTGCAATACAGCAAGAAATATGAGCATGTCCATAAAAAAAGAACTGTATTTCCTAATCATACGGACCATATCTAGTTGAACTCTGCTTGTGAAACTGTAACAAACCACAGCATCTCTTACATAGATGCTCTTTAGTTTATAGTGAAAAACGTGTGGGGTTCGTGAACTGGGCAAATTCATTTGAGCCCTAAAATCACAGGGTTTTCCGGAAATGAACTCTTACTTGTGGGAAGATACAGAGCCTTTGGTTTAACTCCGTTTGTGAAGGGAAATTCAGACCAGTGTTCTCATCAATGAAACACCGTCTGTTTTAACACAAGAAGCATCCTCTTCTGTCCAGAGTTGCAATACAGCAAGAAATATGAGCATGTCCATAAAAAAAGAACTGTATTTCCTACTAATACTGACCATATCTAGTTGAACTCTGCTTGTGAAACTAGAACAAACCACAGCATGTCTTACATAGATGCTCTTTAGTTTATAGTGAAAATCCTGTGGGGTGCGTGAACTCAGTAAATTCTTTTGAGCCGAAAAATCACTGGGATTTCCGGAAATGAACTCTTGCTTGTAGGAAGACACAGAGCCTTTGGTTTAACTCCGTTTGTGAAGGGAAATTCAGACCAGTGTTCTCATCCATGAAACACACTCTGTTTTAGCGCAAAGAGCATGCTCTTCTATCCAGAGTCTCTAATACAGCAAGAAACATGAGCATGCCGAGAAAAAAAGAACTCTCTTTCCTACGAATACTGACCATATCTAGTTGAACTCTGCTTATGAAACTGTAACAAACCACAGCATCTCTTACATAGATGCTCTTTAGTTTATAGTGAAAAACGTGTTGGGTTCGTGAATTGTGTAAATTCATTTTAGCCGAAAAATCACTGGGTTTTCCGGAATTGAACTCTTGCTTGTAGGAAGACACAGAGCCTTTGTTTTAACTCCGTTTGTAAAGGGAAATTCAGACCAGTGTTCTCATCCATGAAACATCCTCTGTTTTAACGCAAGAAGCATCCTCTTCTGTCCAGAGTTGCAATACAGCAAGAAATATGAGCATGTCCATAAAAAAAGAACTGTATTTCCTACTCATACGGACCATATCTAGTGAAACTCTGCTTGTGAAACTGTAACAAATCACAGCATCTCTTACATAGATGCTCTTTAATTTATACTGAAAAACGTGTTGGGTGCGTGAACTCTGTAAAGTCATTTGAGCCGAAAAATCACTGGGAATTCCGGAAATAAACTCTTGCTTGTAGGAAGACACAGAGCCTTTGGTTTAACTCCGTTTGTGAAGGGAAATTCAGACCAGTGTTCTCATCCATGAAACACACTCTGTTTTAGCGCAAAGAGCATGCTCTTCTATCCAGAGTCTCTAATACAGCAAGAAACATAACATGCCGAGAAAAAAAGAACTCTCTTTCCTACGAATACTGACCATATCTAGTTGAACTCTGCTTATGAAACTGTAACAAACCACAGCATCTCTTACATAGATGCTCTTTAGTTTATAGTGAAAAACGTGTTGGGTTCGTGAATTGTGTAAATTCAGTTTAGCCGAAACATCACTGGGTTTTCCGGAATTGAACTCTTGCTTGTAGGAAGACACAGAGCCTTTGTTTTAACTCCGTTTGTGAAGGGAAATTCAGACCAGTGTTCTCATCCATGAAACATCCTCTGTTTTAACGCAAGAAGCATCCTCTTCTGTCCAGAGTTGCAATACAGCAAGAAATATGAGCATGTCCATAAAAAAAGAACTGTATTTCCTACTCATACAGACCATATATAGTTAAACTCTGCTTTGAAACTGTCACAAATCACAGCATCTCTTACATAGATGCTCTTTAGTTTATACTGAAAAACGTGTTGGGTGCGTGAACTCTGTAAAGTCATTTGAGCCGAAAAATCACTGGGAATTCCGGAAATAAACTCTTGCTTGTAGGAAGACACAGAGTCTTTGCTTTAACTAAGTTTGTGAAGGGTAATTCAGACCAGTGTTCTCATCCATGAAACATCCTCTGTTTTAACGCAAGAAGCATCCTCTTCTGTCCTGAGTTGCAATACAGCAAGAAATATGAGCATGTCCATAAAAAAAGAACTGTATTTCTTACATATACGGACCATATCTAGTTGAACTCTGCTTGTGAAACTGTAACAAACCACAGCATCTCTTTCATAGATGCTCATTAGTTTATAGTGAAAAACGTGTGGGGTTCCTGAACTGGGCAAATTCATTTGAGCCCTAAAATCACTGGGTTTTCCGGAAATGAACTCTTACTTATAGGAAGATACAGAGCCTTTGGTTTAACTCCGTTTGTGAAGGGAAATTCAGACCAGTGTTCTCATCCATGAAACATACTCTGTTTTATCGCAAGAAGCATGCTCTTCTTTCCAGCATCTCCAATACAGCAAGAATCATGAGCATGCCCAGAAAAAAAGGAACTGTGTTTCTTACTCATACCGACCATATCTAGTTAAACTCTGCTTGTGAAACTGTAACAAACAACATCATCTCTTACATAGATGCTCTTTAGTTTATAGTGAAAAACGTGTTGGGTTCGTGAACCGTGTAAATTCATTTGAGCCGAAAAATCACTGGGATTCCCGGAAATGAACTCTTGCTTGTAGGAAGACACAGAGCCTTTGGTTTAACTACGTTTGTGAAGGGAAATTCAGACCAATGTTCTCATCCATGAAACACACTCTGTTTCAACGCAAAGAGCATGCTCTTCTTTCCAGAGTCTCTAATACAGCAAGAAACATGTGCATGCCCAGAAAAAAGAACTGTGTTTCCTACTAATACTGACCATATCTACTTGAACTCTGCTTATGAAACTGTAACAAACCACAGCATTTCTTACATAGATGCTCTTTAGTTTATAGTGAAAAACGTGTTGGGTTCGTGAATTGTGTAATTTCATTTTAGCCGAAAAATCACTGGGTTTTCCGGAATTGAACTCTTGCTTGTAGGAAGACACAGAGCCTTTGTTTTAACTCCGTTTGTGAAGGGAAATTCAGACCAGTGTTCTCATCCATGAAACATCCTCTGTTTTAACGCAAGAAGCATCCACTTCTGTCCAGAGTTGCAATACAGCAAGAAATATGAGCATGTCCATAAAAAAAGAACTGTATTTCCTAATCATACGGACCATATCTAGTTGAACTCTGCTTGTGAAACTGTAACAAACCACAGCATCTCTTACATAGATGCTCTTTAGTTTATAGTGAAAAACGTGTTGGGTTCGTGAATTGTGTAAATTCATTTTAGCCGAAAAATCACTGGGTTTTCAGGAAATGAACTCTTGCTTGAAGGAAGACACAGAGACTTTGGTATAACTCCATTTGTGAAGGGAAATTCAGACCAGTGTTCTCATCCATGAAACATACCCTGTTTTAACGCAAGAAGCATGCTCTTGTTTCCAGCGTCTCCAAAACAGCAAGAAAAATGAGCATGCCCAGAAATAAACGAACTGTGTTTCTTGCACATACGGACCATATCTAGTTAAACTCTGCTTGTGAAACTGTCACAAATCACAGCATCTCTTACATAGATGCTCTTTAGTTTATACTGAAAAACGTGTTGGGTGCGTGAACTCTGTAAAGTCATTTGAGCCGAAAAATCACTGGGAATTCCGGAAAAACACTATTGCTTGTAGGAAGACACAGAGTCTTTGCTTTAACTCCGTTTGTGAAGGGAAATTCAGACCAGTGTTCTCATCCATGAAACATCCTCTGTTTTAACGCAAGAAGCATCCTCTTCTGTCCAAAGTTGCAATACAGCAAGAAACATGTGCATGCCAGAAAAAAAGAACTGTGTTTCCTACTAATACTGACCATATCTACTTGAACTCTGCTTATGAAACTGTAACAAACCACAGCATTTCTTACATAGATGCTCTTTAGTTTATAGTGAAAAACGTGTTGGGTTCGTGAATTGTGTAAATTCATTTTAGCCAAAAAATCACTGGGTTTTCCGGAATTGAACTCTTGCTTGTAGGAAGACACAGAGCCTTTGTTTTAACTCCGTTTGTGAAGGGAAATTCAGACCAGTGTTCTCATCCATGAAACATCCTCTGTTTTAACGCAAGAAGCATCCTCTTCTGTCCAGAGTTGCAATACAGCAAGAAATATGAGCATGTCCATAAAAAAAGAACTGTATTTCCTAATCATACGGACCATATCTAGTTGAACTCTGCTTGTGAAACTGTAACAAACCACAGCATCTCTTACATAGATGCTCTTTAGTTTATAGTGAAAAACGTGTTGGGTTCGTGAATTGTGTAAATTCATTTTAGCCGAAAAATCACTGGGTTTTCAGGAAATGAACTCTTGCTTGAAGGAAGACACAGAGACTTTGGTATAACTCCGTTTGTGAAGGGAAATTCAGACCAGTGTTCTCATCCATGAAACATCCTCTGTTTTAACGCAAGAAGCATCCTCTTCTGTCCAGAGTTGCAATACAGCAAGAATTATGAGCATGTCCATAAAAAAAGAACTGTATTTCTTACTCATACGGACCATATCTAGTTGAACTCTGCTTGTGAACCTGTAACAAACCACAGCATCTCTTACATAGATGCTCTTTAGTTTATAGTGAAAAACGTGTGGGGTTCCTGAACTGGGCAAATTCATTTGAGCCCTAAAATCACTGGGTTTTCCGGAAATGAACTCTTACTTGTAGGAAGATACAGAGACTTTGGTTTAACTCTGTTTGTGAAGGGAAATTCAGACCAGTGTTCTCATCCATGAAACATACTCTGTTTTATCGCAAGAAGCATGCTCTTCTTTCCAGCATCTCCAAAACAGCAAGAAACATGAGCATGCCCAGAAAAAAATGAACTGTGTTTCTGACACATACGGACCATATCTAGTTAAACTCTGCTTGTGAAACTGTAACAAATCACAGCATCTCTTACATAGATGCTCTTTAGTTTATACTGAAAAACGTGTTGGATGCGTGAACTGTGTAAAGTCATTTGAGCCGAAAAATCACTGGGAATTCCGGAAATGAACTCTTGCTTGTAGGAAGACACAGAGCCTTTGGTTTAACTCCGTTTGTGAAGGGAAATTCAGACCAGTGTTCTCATCCATGAAACATCCTCTGTTTTCACGCAAGAAGCATCCTCTTCTGTCCAGAGTTGCAATACAGCAAGAAATATGAGCATGTCCATAAAAAAAGAACTGTATTTCTTACTCATACGGACCATATCTATTTAAACTCTGCTTGTGAAACTGTAACAAACCACTGCATCTCTTACATAGATGCTCTTTAGTTTATAGTGAAAAACGTGTGGGGTTCGTGAACTGGGCAAATTCATTTGAGCCCTAAAATCACTGGGTTTTCCGGAAATGAACTCTTACTTGTAGGAAGATACAGAGCCTTTGTTTTAACTCCGTTTGTGAAGGGAAATTCAGACCAGTGTTCTCATCCATGAAACACCGTCTGTTTTAACACAAGAAGCATCCTCTTCTGTCCAGAGTTGCAATACAGCAAGAAATATGAGCATGTCCATAAAAAAAGAACAGTATTTCCTACTAATACTGACCATATCTAGTTGAACTCTGCTTGTGAAACTAGAACAAACCACAGCATCTCTTACATAGATGCTCTTTAGTTTATAGTGAAAATCGTGTGGGGTGCGTGAACTCAGTAAATTCTTTTGACCCGAAAAATCACTGGGATTTCCGGAAATGAACTCTTGCTTATAGGAAGACACAGAGCCTTTGGTTTAACTCCGTTTGTGAAGGGAAATTCAGACAAGTGTTCTCATCAATGAAACACACTCTGTTTTATCGCAAAGAGCATGCTCTTCTTTCCAGAGTGTCTAATACAACAAGAAACATGTGCATGCCCAGAAAAAAAGAACTGTGTTTCCTACTAATACTGACCATATCTACTTGAACTCTGCTTATGAAACTGTAACAAACCACAGCATCTCTTACATAGATGCTCTTTAGTTTATAGTGAAAAACGTGTTGGGTTCGTGAATTGTGTAAATTCATTTTAGCCGAAAAATCACTGGGTTTTCCGGAATTGAACTCTTGCTTGTAGGAAGACACAGAGCCTTTGTTTTAACTCCGTTTGTGAAGGGAAATTCAGACCAGTGTTCTCATCCATGAAACATCCTCTCTTTAAACGCAAGAAGCATCCTCTTCTGTCCAGAGTTGCAATACAGCAAGAAATATGAGCATGTCCATAAAAAAAGAACTGTATTTCCTACTCATACGGACCATATCTAGTTAAACTCTGCTTGTGAAACTGTAACAAATCACAGCATCTCTTACATAGATGCTCTTTAGTTTATACTGAAAAACGTGTTGGGTGCTTGAACTCTGTAAAGTCATTGAGCCAAAAAATCACTGGGAATTCCGGAAATACACTCTTGCTTGTAGGAAGACACAGAGTCTTTGCTTTAACTAAGTTTGTGAAGGGAAATTCAGACCAGTGTTCTCATCCATGAAACATCCTCTGTTTTAACGCAAGAAGCATCCTCTTCTGTCCTGAGTTGCAATACAGCAAGAAATATGAGCATGTCCATAAAAAAAGAACTGTATTTCTTACATATACGGACCATATCTAGTTGAACTCTGCTTGTGAAACTGTAACAAACCACAGCATCTCTTTCATAGATGCTCATTAGTTTATAGTGAAAAACGTGTGGGGTTCCTGAACTGGGCAAATTCATTTGAGCCCTAAAATCACTGGGTTTTCCGGAAATGAACTCTTACTTGTAGGAAGATACAGAGCCTTTGTTTTAACTCCGTTTGTGAAGGGAAATTCAGACCAGTGTTCTCATCCATGAAACACCGTCTGTTTTAACACAAGAAGCATCCTCTTCTGTCCAGAGTTGAAATACAGCAAGAAATATGAGCATGTCCATAAAAAAAGAACTGTATTTCCTACTAATACTGACCATATCTAGTTGAACTCTGCTTGTGAAACTAGAACAAACCACAGCATCTCTTACATAGATGCTCTTTAGTTTATAGTGAAAAACGTGTTGGGTTCGTGAACTGTGTAAATTCTTTTGAGCCGAAAAATCACTGGGATTCCCGGAAATGAACTCTTGCTTGTAGGAAGACACAGAGCCTTTGGTTTAACTACGTTTGTGAAGGGAAATTCAGACCAGTGTTCTTATCCATGAAACATCCTCTGTTTTAACGCAAGAAGCATCCTCTTCTGTCCAGAGTTGCAATACAGCAAGAAACATGTGCATGCCAGAAAAAAAGAACTGTGTTTCCTACTAATACTGACCATATCTACTTGAACTCTGCTTATGAAACTGTAACAAACCACAGCATTTCTTACATAGATGCTCTTTAGTTTATAGTGAAAAACGTGTTGGGTTCGTGAATTGTGTAAATTCATTTTAGCCAAAAAATCACTGGGTTTTCCAGAATTGAACTCTTGCTTGTAGGAAGACACAGAGCCTTTGTTTTAACTCCGTTTGTGAAGGGAAATTCAGACCAGTGTTCTCATCCATGAAACATCCTCTGTTTTAACGCAAGAAGCATCCTCTTCTGTCCAGAGTTGGAATACAGCAAGAAATATGAGCATGTCCATAAAAAAAGAACTGTATTTCCTAATCATACGGACCATATCTAGTTGAACTCTGCTTGTGAAACTGTAACAAACCACAGCATCTCTTACATAGATGCTCTTTAGTTTATAGTGAAAAACGTGTTGGGTTCGTGAATTGTGTAAATTCATTTTAGCCGAAAAATCACTGGGTTTTCAGGAAATGAACTCTTGCTTGAAGGAAGACACAGAGACTTTGGTATAACTCCGTTTGTGAAGGGAAATTCAGACCAGTGTTCTCATCCATGAAACATCCTCTGTTTTAACGCAAGAAGCATCCTCTTCTGTCCAGAGTTGCAATACAGCAAGAATTATGAGCATGTCCATAAAAAAAGAACTGTATTTCTTACTCATACGGACCATATCTAGTTGAACTCTGCTTGTGAAACTGTAACAAACCACAGCATCTCTTACATAGATGCTCTTTAGTTTATAGTGAAAAACGTGTGGGGTTCCTGAACTGGGCAAATTCATTTGAGCCCTAAAATCACTGGGTTTTCCGGAAATGAACTCTTACTTGTAGGAAGATACAGAGACTTTGGTTTAACTCTGTTTGTGAAGGGAAATTCAGACCAGTGTTCTCATCCATGAAACATACTCTGTTTTATCGCAAAGAGCATGCTCTTCTTTCCAGCATCTCCAAAACAGCAAAAAACATGAGCATGCCCAGAAAAAAACGAACTGTGTTTCTGACACATACGGACCATATCTAGTTAAACTCTGCTTGTGAAACTGTAACAAATCAGAGCATCTCTTACATAGATGCTCTTTAGTTTATACTGAAAAACGTGTTGGATGCGTGAACTGTGTAAAGTCATTTGAGCCGAAAAATCACTGGGAATTCCGGAAATGAACTCTTGCTTGTAGGAAGACACAGAGCCTTTGGTTTAACTCCGTTTGTGAAGGGAAATTCAGACCAGTGTTCTCATCCATGAAACATCCTCTGTTTTCACGCAAGAAGCATCCTCTTCTGTCCAGAGTTGCAATACAGCAAGAAATATGAGCATGTCCATAAAAAAAGAACTGTATTTCTTACTCATACGGACCATATCTATTTAAACTCTGCTTGTGAAACTGTAACAAACCACTGCATCTCTTACATAGATGCTCTTTAGTTTATAGTGAAAAACGTGTGGGGTTCGTGAACTGGGCAAATTCATTTGAGCCCTAAAATCACTGGGTTTTCCGGAAATGAACTCTTACTTGTAGGAAGATACAGAGCCTTTGTTTTAACTCCGTTTGTGAAGGGAAATTCAGACCAGTGTTCTCATCCATGAAACACCGTCTGTTTTAACACAAGAAGCATCCTCTTCTGTCCAGAGTTGCAATACAGCAAGAAATATGAGCATGTCCATAAAAAAAGAACTGTATTTCCTACTAATACTGACCATATCTAGTTAAACTCTGCTTGTGAAACTGTCACAAATCACAGCATCTCTTACATAGATGCTCTTTAGTTTATACTGAAAAACGTGTTGGGTGCGTGAACTCTGTAAAGTCATTTGAGCCGAAAAATCACTGGGAATTCCGGAAATACACTCTTGCTTGTAGGAAGACACAGAGTCTTTGCTTTAACTAAGTTTGTGAAGGGAAATTCAGACCAGTGTTCTCATCCATGAAACATCCTCTGTTTTAACGCAAGAAGCATCCTCTTCTGTCCTGAGTTGCAATACAGCAAGAAATATGAGCATGTCCATAAAAAAAGAACTGTATTTCTTACATATACGGACCATATCTAGTTGAACTCTGCTTGTGAAACTGTAACAAACCACAGCATCTCTTTCATAGATGCTCATTAGTTTATAGTGAAAAACGTGTGGGGTTCCTGAACTGGGCAAATTCATTTGAGCCCTAAAATCACTGGGTTTTCCGGAAATGAACTCTTACTTATAGGAAGATACAGAGCCTTTGGTTTAACTCCGTTTGTGAAGGGAAATTCAGACCAGTGTTCTCATCCATGAAACATACTCTGTTTTATCGCAAGAAGCATGCTCTTCTTTCCAGCATCTCCAATACAGCAAGAATCATGAGCATGCCCAGAAAAAATGAACTGTGTTTCTTACTCATACCGACCATATCTAGTTAAACTCTGCTTGTGAAACTGTAACAAACAACATCATCTCTTACATAGATGCTCTTTAGTTTATAGTGAAAAACGTGTTGGGTTCGTGAACTGTGTAAATTCATTTGAGCCGAAAAATCACTGGGATTCCCGGAAATGAACTCTTGCTTGTAGGAAGACACAGAGCCTTTGGTTTAACTACGTTTGTGAAGGGAAATTCAGACCAGTGTTCTCATCCATGAAACATCCTCTGTTTTAACGCAAGAAGCATCCTCTTCTGTCCAGAGTTGCAATACAGCAAGAAACATGTGCATGCCAGAAAAAAAGAACTGTGTTTCCTACTAATACTGACCATATCTACTTGAACTCTGCTTATGAAACTGTAACAAACCACAGCATTTCTTACATAGATGCTCTTTAGTTTATAGTGAAAAACGTGTTGGGTTCGTGAATTGTGTAAATTCATTTTAGCCAAAAAATCACTGGGTTTTCCGGAATTGAACTCTTGCTTGTAGGAAGACACAGAGCCTTTGTTTTAACTCCGTTTGTGAAGGGAAATTCAGACCAGTGTTCTCATCCATGAAACATCCTCTGTTTTAACGCAAGAAGCATCCTCTTCTGTCCAGAGTTGCAATACAGCAAGAAATATGAGCATGTCCATAAAAAAAGAACTGTATTTCCTAATCATACGGACCATATCTAGTTGAACTCTGCTTGTGAAACTGTAACAAACCACAGCATCTCTTACATAGATGCTCTTTAGTTTATAGTGAAAAACGTGTTGGGTTCGTGAATTGTGTAAATTCATTTTAGCCGAAAAATCACTGGGTTTTCAGGAAATGAACTCTTGCTTGAAGGAAGACACAGAGACTTTGGTATAACTCCGTTTGTGAAGGGAAATTCAGACCAGTGTTCTCATCCATGAAACATCCTCTGTTTTAACGCAAGAAGCATCCTCTTCTGTCCAGAGTTGCAATACAGCAAGAATTATGAGCATGTCCATAAAAAAAGAACTGTATTTCTTACTCATACGGACCATATCTAGTTGAACTCTGCTTGTGAAACTGTAACAAACCACAGCATCTCTTACATAGATGCTCTTTAGTTTATAGTGAAAAACGTGTGGGGTTCCTGAACTGGGCAAATTCATTTGAGCCCTAAAATCACTGGGTTTTCCGGAAATGAACTCTTACTTGTAGGAAGATACAGAGACTTTGGTTTAACTCTGTTTGTGAAGGGAAATTCAGACCAGTGTTCTCATCCATGAAACATACTCTGTTTTATCGCAAAGAGCATGCTCTTCTTTCCAGCATCTCCAAAACAGCAAGAAACATGAGCAAGCCCAGAAAAAAACGAACTGTGTTTCTGACACATACGGACCATATCTAGTTAAACTCTGCTTGTGAAACTGTAACAAATCAGAGCATCTCTTACATAGATGCTCTTTAGTTTATACTGAAAAACGTGTTGGATGCGTGAACTGTGTAAAGTCATTTGAGCCGAAAAATCACTGGGAATTCCGGAAATGAACTCTTGCTTGTAGGAAGACACAGAGCCTTTGGTTTAACTCCGTTTGTGAAGGGAAATTCAGACCAGTGTTCTCATCCATGAAACATCCTCTGTTTTCACGCAAGAAGCATCCTCTTCTGTCCAGAGTTGCAATACAGCAAGAAATATGAGCATGTCCATAAAAAAAGAACTGTATTTCTTACTCATACGGACCATATCTATTTAAACTCTGCTTGTGAAACTGTAACAAACCACTGCATCTCTTACATAGATGCTCTTTAGTTTATAGTGAAAAACGTGTGGGGTCGTGAACTGGGCAAATTCATTTGAGCCCTAAAATCACTGGGTTTTCCGGAAATGAACTCTTACTTGTAGGAAGATACAGAGCCTTTGTTTTAACTCCGTTTGTGAAGGGAAATTCAGACCAGTGTTCTCATCCATGAAACACCGTCTGTTTTAACACAAGAAGCATCCTCTTCTGTCCAGAGTTGCAATACAGCAAGAAATATGAGCATGTCCATAAAAAAAGAACTGTATTTCCTACTAATACTGACCATATCTAGTTGAACTCTGCTTGTGAAACTAGAACAAACCACAGCATCTCTTACATAGATGCTCTTTAGTTTATAGTGAAAAACGTGTTGGGTTCGTGAACTGTATAAATTCTTTTGAGCCGAAAAATCACTGGGATTCCCGGAAATGAACTCTTGCTTGTAGGAAGACACAGAGCCTTTGGTTTAACTACGTTTGTGAAGGGAAATTCAGACCAGTGTTCTTATCCATGAAACATCCTCTGTTTTAACGCAAGAAGCATCCTCTTCTGTCCAGAGTTGCAATACAGCAAGAAACATGTGCATGCCAGAAAAAAAGAACTGTGTTTCCTACTAATACTGACCATATCTACTTGAACTCTGCTTATGAAACTGTAACAAACCACAGCATTTCTTACATAGATGCTCTTTAGTTTATAGTGAAAAACGTGTTGGGTTCGTGAATTGTGTAAATTCATTTTAGCCAAAAAATCACTGGGTTTTCCGGAATTGAACTCTTGCTTGTAGGAAGACACAGAGCCTTTGTTTTAACTCCGTTTGTGAAGGGAAATTCAGACCAGTGTTCTCATCCATGAAACATCCTCTGTTTTAACGCAAGAAGCATCCTCTTCTGTCCAGAGTTGCAATACAGCAAGAAATATGAGCATGTCCATAAAAAAGAACTGTATTTCCTAATCATACGGACCATATCTAGTTGAACTCTGCTTGTGAAACTGTAACAAACCACAGCATCTCTTACATAGATGCTCTTTAGTTTATAGTGAAAAACGTGTTGGGTTCGTGAATTGTGTAAATTCATTTTAGCCGAAAAATCACTGGGTTTTCAGGAAATGAACTCTTGCTTGAAGGAAGACACAGAGACTTTGGTATAACTCCGTTTGTGAAGGGAAATTCTGACCAGTGTTCTCATCCATGAAACATCCTCTGTTTTAACGCAAGAAGCATCCTCTTCTGTCCAGAGTTGCAATACAGCAAGAATTATGAGCATGTCCATAAAAAAAGAACTGTATTTCTTACTCATACGGACCATATCTAGTTGAACTCTGCTTGTGAAACTGTAACAAACCACAGCATCTCTTACATAGATGCTCTTTAGTTTATAGTGAAAAACGTGTGGGGTTCCTGAACTGGGCAAATTCATTTGAGCCCTAAAATCACTGGGTTTTCCGGAAATGAACTCTTACTTGTAGGAAGATACAGAGACTTTGGTTTAACTCTGTTTGTGAAGGGAAATTCAGACCAGTGTTCTCATCCATGAAACATACTCTGTTTTATCGCAAAGAGCATGCTCTTCTTTCCAGCATCTCCAAAACAGCAAGAAACATGAGCATGCCCAGAAAAAAACGAACTGTGTTTCTGACACATACGGACCATATCTAGTTAAACTCTGCTTGTGAAACTGTAACAAATCAGAGCATCTCTTACATAGATGCTCTTTAGTTTATACTGAAAAACGTGTTGGATGCGTGAACTGTGTAAAGTCATTTGAGCCGAAAAATCACTGGGAATTCCGGAAATGAACTCTTGCTTGTAGGAAGACACAGAGCCTTTGGTTTAACTCCGTTTGTGAAGGGAAATTCAGACCAGTGTTCTCATCCATGAAACATCCTCTGTTTTCACGCAAGAAGCATCCTCTTCTGTCCAGAGTTGCAATACAGCAAGAAATATGAGCATGTCCATAAAAAAAGAACTGTATTTCTTACTCATACGGACCATATCTATTTAAACTCTGCTTGTGAAACTGTAACAAACCACTGCATCTCTTACATAGATGCTCTTTAGTTTATAGTGAAAAACGTGTGGGGTTCGTGAACTGGGCAAATTCATTTGAGCCCTAAAATCACTGGGTTTTCCGGAAATGAACTCTTACTTGTAGGAAGATACAGAGCCTTTGTTTTAACTCCGTTTGTGAAGGGAAATTCAGACCAGTGTTCTCATCCATGAAACACCGTCTGTTTTAACACAAGAAGCATCCTCTTCTGTCCAGAGTTGCAATACAGCAAGAAATATGAGCATGTCCATAAAAAAAGAACTGTATTTCCTACTAATACTGACCATATCTAGTTAAACTCTGCTTGTGAAACTGTCACAAATCACAGCATCTCTTACATAGATGCTCTTTAGTTTATACTGAAAAACGTGTTGGGTGCGTGAACTCTGTAAAGTCATTTGAGCCGAAAAATCACTGGGAATTCCGGAAATACACTCTTGCTTGTAGGAAGACACAGAGTCTTTGCTTTAACTAAGTTTGTGAAGGGAAATTCAGACCAGTGTTCTCATCCATGAAACATCCTCTGTTTTAACGCAAGAAGCATCCTCTTCTGTCCTGAGTTGCAATACAGCAAGAAATATGAGCATGTCCATAAAAAAAGAACTGTATTTCTTACATATACGGACCATATCTAGTTGAACTCTGCTTGTGAAACTGTAACAAACCACAGCATCTCTTTCATAGATGCTCATTAGTTTATAGTGAAAAACGTGTGGGGTTCCTGAACTGGGCAAATTCATTTGAGCCCTAAAATCACTGGGTTTTCCGGAAATGAACTCTTACTTATAGGAAGATACAGAGCCTTTGGTTTAACTCCGTTTGTGAAGGGAAATTCAGACCAGTGTTCTCATCCATGAAACATACTCTGTTTTATCGCAAGAAGCATGCTCTTCTTTCCAGCATCTCCAATACAGCAAGAATCATGAGCATGCCCAGAAAAAATGAACTGTGTTTCTTACTCATACCGACCATATCTAGTTAAACTCTGCTTGTGAAACTGTAACAAACAACATCATCTCTTACATAGATGCTCTTTAGTTTATAGTGAAAAACGTGTTGGGTTCGTGAACTGTGTAAATTCATTTGAGCCGAAAAATCACTGGGATTCCCGGAAATGAACTCTTGCTTGTAGGAAGACACAGAGCCTTTGGTTTAACTACGTTTGTGAAGGGAAATTCAGACCAGTGTTCTCATCCATGAAACATCCTCTGTTTTAACGCAAGAAGCATCCTCTTCTGTCCAGAGTTGCAATACAGCAAGAAACATGTGCATGCCAGAAAAAAAGAACTGTGTTTCCTACTAATACTGACCATATCTACTTGAACTCTGCTTATGAAACTGTAACAAACCACAGCATTTCTTACATAGATGCTCTTTAGTTTATAGTGAAAAACGTGTTGGGTTCGTGAATTGTGTAAATTCATTTTAGCCAAAAAATCACTGGGTTTTCCGGAATTGAACTCTTGCTTGTAGGAAGACACAGAGCCTTTGTTTTAACTCCGTTTGTGAAGGGAAATTCAGACCAGTGTTCTCATCCATGAAACATCCTCTGTTTTAACGCAAGAAGCATCCTCTTCTGTCCAGAGTTGCAATACAGCAAGAAATATGAGCATGTCCATAAAAAAAGAACTGTATTTCCTAATCATACGGACCATATCTAGTTGAACTCTGCTTGTGAAACTGTAACAAACCACAGCATCTCTTACATAGATGCTCTTTAGTTTATAGTGAAAAACGTGTTGGGTTCGTGAATTGTGTAAATTCATTTTAGCCGAAAAATCACTGGGTTTTCAGGAAATGAACTCTTGCTTGAAGGAAGACACAGAGACTTTGGTATAACTCCGTTTGTGAAGGGAAATTCAGACCAGTGTTCTCATCCATGAAACATCCTCTGTTTTAACGCAAGAAGCATCCTCTTCTGTCCAGAGTTGCAATACAGCAAGAATTATGAGCATGTCCATAAAAAAAGAACTGTATTTCTTACTCATACGGACCATATCTAGTTGAACTCTGCTTGTGAAACTGTAACAAACCACAGCATCTCTTACATAGATGCTCTTTAGTTTATAGTGAAAAACGTGTGGGGTTCCTGAACTGGGCAAATTCATTTGAGCCCTAAAATCACTGGGTTTTCCGGAAATGAACTCTTACTTGTAGGAAGATACAGAGACTTTGGTTTAACTCTGTTTGTGAAGGGAAATTCAGACCAGTGTTCTCATCCATGAAACATACTCTGTTTTATCGCAAAGAGCATGCTCTTCTTTCCAGCATCTCCAAAACAGCAAGAAACATGAGCAAGCCCAGAAAAAAACGAACTGTGTTTCTGACACATACGGACCATATCTAGTTAAACTCTGCTTGTGAAACTGTAACAAATCAGAGCATCTCTTACATAGATGCTCTTTAGTTTATACTGAAAAACGTGTTGGATGCGTGAACTGTGTAAAGTCATTTGAGCCGAAAAATCACTGGGAATTCCGGAAATGAACTCTTGCTTGTAGGAAGACACAGAGCCTTTGGTTTAACTCCGTTTGTGAAGGGAAATTCAGACCAGTGTTCTCATCCATGAAACATCCTCTGTTTTCACGCAAGAAGCATCCTCTTCTGTCCAGAGTTGCAATACAGCAAGAAATATGAGCATGTCCATAAAAAAAGAACTGTATTTCTTACTCATACGGACCATATCTATTTAAACTCTGCTTGTGAAACTGTAACAAACCACTGCATCTCTTACATAGATGCTCTTTAGTTTATAGTGAAAAACGTGTGGGGTCGTGAACTGGGCAAATTCATTTGAGCCCTAAAATCACTGGGTTTTCCGGAAATGAACTCTTACTTGTAGGAAGATACAGAGCCTTTGTTTTAACTCCGTTTGTGAAGGGAAATTCAGACCAGTGTTCTCATCCATGAAACACCGTCTGTTTTAACACAAGAAGCATCCTCTTCTGTCCAGAGTTGCAATACAGCAAGAAATATGAGCATGTCCATAAAAAAAGAACTGTATTTCCTACTAATACTGACCATATCTAGTTGAACTCTGCTTGTGAAACTAGAACAAACCACAGCATCTCTTACATAGATGCTCTTTAGTTTATAGTGAAAAACGTGTTGGGTTCGTGAACTGTATAAATTCTTTTGAGCCGAAAAATCACTGGGATTCCCGGAAATGAACTCTTGCTTGTAGGAAGACACAGAGCCTTTGGTTTAACTACGTTTGTGAAGGGAAATTCAGACCAGTGTTCTTATCCATGAAACATCCTCTGTTTTAACGCAAGAAGCATCCTCTTCTGTCCAGAGTTGCAATACAGCAAGAAACATGTGCATGCCAGAAAAAAAGAACTGTGTTTCCTACTAATACTGACCATATCTACTTGAACTCTGCTTATGAAACTGTAACAAACCACAGCATTTCTTACATAGATGCTCTTTAGTTTATAGTGAAAAACGTGTTGGGTTCGTGAATTGTGTAAATTCATTTTAGCCAAAAAATCACTGGGTTTTCCGGAATTGAACTCTTGCTTGTAGGAAGACACAGAGCCTTTGTTTTAACTCCGTTTGTGAAGGGAAATTCAGACCAGTGTTCTCATCCATGAAACATCCTCTGTTTTAACGCAAGAAGCATCCTCTTCTGTCCAGAGTTGCAATACAGCAAGAAATATGAGCATGTCCATAAAAAAGAACTGTATTTCCTAATCATACGGACCATATCTAGTTGAACTCTGCTTGTGAAACTGTAACAAACCACAGCATCTCTTACATAGATGCTCTTTAGTTTATAGTGAAAAACGTGTTGGGTTCGTGAATTGTGTAAATTCATTTTAGCCGAAAAATCACTGGGTTTTCAGGAAATGAACTCTTGCTTGAAGGAAGACACAGAGACTTTGGTATAACTCCGTTTGTGAAGGGAAATTCTGACCAGTGTTCTCATCCATGAAACATCCTCTGTTTTAACGCAAGAAGCATCCTCTTCTGTCCAGAGTTGCAATACAGCAAGAATTATGAGCATGTCCATAAAAAAAGAACTGTATTTCTTACTCATACGGACCATATCTAGTTGAACTCTGCTTGTGAAACTGTAACAAACCACAGCATCTCTTACATAGATGCTCTTTAGTTTATAGTGAAAAACGTGTGGGGTTCCTGAACTGGGCAAATTCATTTGAGCCCTAAAATCACTGGGTTTTCCGGAAATGAACTCTTACTTGTAGGAAGATACAGAGACTTTGGTTTAACTCTGTTTGTGAAGGGAAATTCAGACCAGTGTTCTCATCCATGAAACATACTCTGTTTTATCGCAAAGAGCATGCTCTTCTTTCCAGCATCTCCAAAACAGCAAGAAACATGAGCATGCCCAGAAAAAAACGAACTGTGTTTCTGACACATACGGACCATATCTAGTTAAACTCTGCTTGTGAAACTGTAACAAATCAGAGCATCTCTTACATAGATGCTCTTTAGTTTATACTGAAAAACGTGTTGGATGCGTGAACTGTGTAAAGTCATTTGAGCCGAAAAATCACTGGGAATTCCGGAAATGAACTCTTGCTTGTAGGAAGACACAGAGCCTTTGGTTTAACTCCGTTTGTGAAGGGAAATTCAGACCAGTGTTCTCATCCATGAAACATCCTCTGTTTTCACGCAAGAAGCATCCTCTTCTGTCCAGAGTTGCAATACAGCAAGAAATATGAGCATGTCCATAAAAAAAGAACTGTATTTCTTACTCATACGGACCATATCTATTTAAACTCTGCTTGTGAAACTGTAACAAACCACTGCATCTCTTACATAGATGCTCTTTAGTTTATAGTAAAAAACGTGTGGGGTTCGTGAACTGGGCAAATTCATTTGAGCCCTAAAATCACTGGGTTTTCCGGAAATGAACTCTTACTTGTAGGAAGATACAGAGCCTTTGTTTTAACTCCGTTTGTGAAGGGAAATTCAGACCAGTGTTCTCATCCATGAAACACCATCTGTTTTAACACAAGAAGCATCCTCTTCTGTCCAGAGTTGCAATACAGCAAGAAATATGAGCATGTCCATAAAAAAAGAACTGTATTTCCTACTAATACTGACCATATCTAGTTGAACTCTGCTTGTGAAACTAGAACAAACCACAGCATCTCTTACATAGATGCTCTTTAGTTTATAGTGAAAATCGTGTGGGGTGCGTGAACTCAGTAAATTCTTTTGAGCCGAAAAATCACTGGGATTTCCGGAAATGAACTCTTGCTTGTAGGAAGACACAGAGCCTCTGGTTTAACTCCGTTTGTGAAGGGAAATTCAGACAAGTGTTCTCATCAATGAAACACACTCTGTTTTATCGCAAAGAGCATGCTCTTCTTTCCAGAGTGTCTAATACAACAAGAAACATGTGCATGCCCAGAAAAAAAGAACTGTGTTTCCTACTAATACTGACCATATCTACTTGAACTCTGCTTATGAAACTGTAACAAACCACAGCATCTCTTACATAGATGCTCTTTAGTTTATAGTGAAAAACGTGTTGGGTTCGTGAATTGTGTAAATTCATTTTAGCCGAAAAATCACTGGGTTTTCCGGAATTGAACTCTAGCTTGTAGGAAGACACAGAGCCTTTGTTTTAACTCCGTTTGTGAAGGGAAATTCAGACCAGTGTTCTCATCCATGAAACATCCTCTCTTTTAACGCAAGAAGCATCCTCTTCTGTCCAGAGTTGCAATACAGCAAGAAATATGAGCATGTCCATAAAAAAAGAACTGTATTTCCTACTCATACGGACCATATCTAGTTAAACTCTGCTTGTGAAACTGTAACAAATCACAGCATCTCTTACATAGATGCTCTTTAGTTCATACTGAAAAACGTGTTGGGTGCGTGAACTCTGTAAAGTCATTTGAGCCGAAAAATCACTGGGAATTCCGGAAATGAACTCTTGCTTGTAGGAAGACACAGAGCCTTTGGTTTAACTCCGTTTGTGAAGGGAAATTCAGACCAGTGTTCTCATCCATGAAACATCCTCTGTTTTCACGCAAGAAGCATCCTCTTCTGTCCAGAGTTGCAATACAGCAAGAAATATGAGCATGTCCATAAAAAAAGAACTGTATTTCTTACTCATACGGACCATATCTATTTAAACTCTGCTTGTGAAACTGTAACAAACCACTGCATCTCTTACATAGATGCTCTTTAGTTTATAGTGAAAAACGTGTGGGGTTCGTGAACTGGGCAAATTCATTTGAGCCCTAAAATCACTGGGTTTTCCGGAAATGAACTCTTACTTGTAGGAAGATACAGAGCCTTTGTTTTAACTCCGTTTGTGAAGGGAAATTCAGACCAGTGTTCTCATCCATGAAACACCGTCTGTTTTAACACAAGAAGCATCCTCTTCTGTCCAGAGTTGCAATACAGCAAGAAATATGAGCATGTCCATAAAAAAAGAACTGTATTTCCTACTAATACTGACCATATCTAGTTAAACTCTGCTTGTGAAACTGTCACAAATCACAGCATCTCTTACATAGATGCTCTTTAGTTTATACTGAAAAACGTGTTGGGTGCGTGAACTCTGTAAAGTCATTTGAGCCGAAAAATCACTGGGAATTCCGGAAATACACTCTTGCTTGTAGGAAGACACAGAGTCTTTGCTTTAACTAAGTTTGTGAAGGGAAATTCAGACCAGTGTTCTCATCCATGAAACATCCTCTGTTTTAACGCAAGAAGCATCCTCTTCTGTCCTGAGTTGCAATACAGCAAGAAATATGAGCATGTCCATAAAAAAAGAACTGTATTTCTTACATATACGGACCATATCTAGTTGAACTCTGCTTGTGAAACTGTAACAAACCACAGCATCTCTTTCATAGATGCTCATTAGTTTATAGTGAAAAACGTGTGGGGTTCCTGAACTGGGCAAATTCATTTGAGCCCTAAAATCACTGGGTTTTCCGGAAATGAACTCTTACTTATAGGAAGATACAGAGCCTTTGGTTTAACTCCGTTTGTGAAGGGAAATTCAGACCAGTGTTCTCATCCATGAAACATACTCTGTTTTATCGCAAGAAGCATGCTCTTCTTTCCAGCATCTCCAATACAGCAAGAATCATGAGCATGCCCAGAAAAAATGAACTGTGTTTCTTACTCATACCGACCATATCTAGTTAAACTCTGCTTGTGAAACTGTAACAAACAACATCATCTCTTACATAGATGCTCTTTAGTTTATAGTGAAAAACGTGTTGGGTTCGTGAACTGTGTAAATTCATTTGAGCCGAAAAATCACTGGGATTCCCGGAAATGAACTCTTGCTTGTAGGAAGACACAGAGCCTTTGGTTTAACTACGTTTGTGAAGGGAAATTCAGACCAGTGTTCTCATCCATGAAACATCCTCTGTTTTAACGCAAGAAGCATCCTCTTCTGTCCAGAGTTGCAATACAGCAAGAAACATGTGCATGCCAGAAAAAAAGAACTGTGTTTCCTACTAATACTGACCATATCTACTTGAACTCTGCTTATGAAACTGTAACAAACCACAGCATTTCTTACATAGATGCTCTTTAGTTTATAGTGAAAAACGTGTTGGGTTCGTGAATTGTGTAAATTCATTTTAGCCAAAAAATCACTGGGTTTTCCGGAATTGAACTCTTGCTTGTAGGAAGACACAGAGCCTTTGTTTTAACTCCGTTTGTGAAGGGAAATTCAGACCAGTGTTCTCATCCATGAAACATCCTCTGTTTTAACGCAAGAAGCATCCTCTTCTGTCCAGAGTTGCAATACAGCAAGAAATATGAGCATGTCCATAAAAAAAGAACTGTATTTCCTAATCATACGGACCATATCTAGTTGAACTCTGCTTGTGAAACTGTAACAAACCACAGCATCTCTTACATAGATGCTCTTTAGTTTATAGTGAAAAACGTGTTGGGTTCGTGAATTGTGTAAATTCATTTTAGCCGAAAAATCACTGGGTTTTCAGGAAATGAACTCTTGCTTGAAGGAAGACACAGAGACTTTGGTATAACTCCGTTTGTGAAGGGAAATTCAGACCAGTGTTCTCATCCATGAAACATCCTCTGTTTTAACGCAAGAAGCATCCTCTTCTGTCCAGAGTTGCAATACAGCAAGAATTATGAGCATGTCCATAAAAAAAGAACTGTATTTCTTACTCATACGGACCATATCTAGTTGAACTCTGCTTGTGAAACTGTAACAAACCACAGCATCTCTTACATAGATGCTCTTTAGTTTATAGTGAAAAACGTGTGGGGTTCCTGAACTGGGCAAATTCATTTGAGCCCTAAAATCACTGGGTTTTCCGGAAATGAACTCTTACTTGTAGGAAGATACAGAGACTTTGGTTTAACTCTGTTTGTGAAGGGAAATTCAGACCAGTGTTCTCATCCATGAAACATACTCTGTTTTATCGCAAAGAGCATGCTCTTCTTTCCAGCATCTCCAAAACAGCAAGAAACATGAGCAAGCCCAGAAAAAAACGAACTGTGTTTCTGACACATACGGACCATATCTAGTTAAACTCTGCTTGTGAAACTGTAACAAATCAGAGCATCTCTTACATAGATGCTCTTTAGTTTATACTGAAAAACGTGTTGGATGCGTGAACTGTGTAAAGTCATTTGAGCCGAAAAATCACTGGGAATTCCGGAAATGAACTCTTGCTTGTAGGAAGACACAGAGCCTTTGGTTTAACTCCGTTTGTGAAGGGAAATTCAGACCAGTGTTCTCATCCATGAAACATCCTCTGTTTTCACGCAAGAAGCATCCTCTTCTGTCCAGAGTTGCAATACAGCAAGAAATATGAGCATGTCCATAAAAAAAGAACTGTATTTCTTACTCATACGGACCATATCTATTTAAACTCTGCTTGTGAAACTGTAACAAACCACTGCATCTCTTACATAGATGCTCTTTAGTTTATAGTGAAAAACGTGTGGGGTCGTGAACTGGGCAAATTCATTTGAGCCCTAAAATCACTGGGTTTTCCGGAAATGAACTCTTACTTGTAGGAAGATACAGAGCCTTTGTTTTAACTCCGTTTGTGAAGGGAAATTCAGACCAGTGTTCTCATCCATGAAACACCGTCTGTTTTAACACAAGAAGCATCCTCTTCTGTCCAGAGTTGCAATACAGCAAGAAATATGAGCATGTCCATAAAAAAAGAACTGTATTTCCTACTAATACTGACCATATCTAGTTGAACTCTGCTTGTGAAACTAGAACAAACCACAGCATCTCTTACATAGATGCTCTTTAGTTTATAGTGAAAAACGTGTTGGGTTCGTGAACTGTATAAATTCTTTTGAGCCGAAAAATCACTGGGATTCCCGGAAATGAACTCTTGCTTGTAGGAAGACACAGAGCCTTTGGTTTAACTACGTTTGTGAAGGGAAATTCAGACCAGTGTTCTTATCCATGAAACATCCTCTGTTTTAACGCAAGAAGCATCCTCTTCTGTCCAGAGTTGCAATACAGCAAGAAACATGTGCATGCCAGAAAAAAAGAACTGTGTTTCCTACTAATACTGACCATATCTACTTGAACTCTGCTTATGAAACTGTAACAAACCACAGCATTTCTTACATAGATGCTCTTTAGTTTATAGTGAAAAACGTGTTGGGTTCGTGAATTGTGTAAATTCATTTTAGCCAAAAAATCACTGGGTTTTCCGGAATTGAACTCTTGCTTGTAGGAAGACACAGAGCCTTTGTTTTAACTCCGTTTGTGAAGGGAAATTCAGACCAGTGTTCTCATCCATGAAACATCCTCTGTTTTAACGCAAGAAGCATCCTCTTCTGTCCAGAGTTGCAATACAGCAAGAAATATGAGCATGTCCATAAAAAAGAACTGTATTTCCTAATCATACGGACCATATCTAGTTGAACTCTGCTTGTGAAACTGTAACAAACCACAGCATCTCTTACATAGATGCTCTTTAGTTTATAGTGAAAAACGTGTTGGGTTCGTGAATTGTGTAAATTCATTTTAGCCGAAAAATCACTGGGTTTTCAGGAAATGAACTCTTGCTTGAAGGAAGACACAGAGACTTTGGTATAACTCCGTTTGTGAAGGGAAATTCTGACCAGTGTTCTCATCCATGAAACATCCTCTGTTTTAACGCAAGAAGCATCCTCTTCTGTCCAGAGTTGCAATACAGCAAGAATTATGAGCATGTCCATAAAAAAAGAACTGTATTTCTTACTCATACGGACCATATCTAGTTGAACTCTGCTTGTGAAACTGTAACAAACCACAGCATCTCTTACATAGATGCTCTTTAGTTTATAGTGAAAAACGTGTGGGGTTCCTGAACTGGGCAAATTCATTTGAGCCCTAAAATCACTGGGTTTTCCGGAAATGAACTCTTACTTGTAGGAAGATACAGAGACTTTGGTTTAACTCTGTTTGTGAAGGGAAATTCAGACCAGTGTTCTCATCCATGAAACATACTCTGTTTTATCGCAAAGAGCATGCTCTTCTTTCCAGCATCTCCAAAACAGCAAGAAACATGAGCATGCCCAGAAAAAAACGAACTGTGTTTCTGACACATACGGACCATATCTAGTTAAACTCTGCTTGTGAAACTGTAACAAATCAGAGCATCTCTTACATAGATGCTCTTTAGTTTATACTGAAAAACGTGTTGGATGCGTGAACTGTGTAAAGTCATTTGAGCCGAAAAATCACTGGGAATTCCGGAAATGAACTCTTGCTTGTAGGAAGACACAGAGCCTTTGGTTTAACTCCGTTTGTGAAGGGAAATTCAGACCAGTGTTCTCATCCATGAAACATCCTCTGTTTTCACGCAAGAAGCATCCTCTTCTGTCCAGAGTTGCAATACAGCAAGAAATATGAGCATGTCCATAAAAAAAGAACTGTATTTCTTACTCATACGGACCATATCTATTTAAACTCTGCTTGTGAAACTGTAACAAACCACTGCATCTCTTACATAGATGCTCTTTAGTTTATAGTAAAAAACGTGTGGGGTTCGTGAACTGGGCAAATTCATTTGAGCCCTAAAATCACTGGGTTTTCCGGAAATGAACTCTTACTTGTAGGAAGATACAGAGCCTTTGTTTTAACTCCGTTTGTGAAGGGAAATTCAGACCAGTGTTCTCATCCATGAAACACCATCTGTTTTAACACAAGAAGCATCCTCTTCTGTCCAGAGTTGCAATACAGCAAGAAATATGAGCATGTCCATAAAAAAAGAACTGTATTTCCTACTAATACTGACCATATCTAGTTGAACTCTGCTTGTGAAACTAGAACAAACCACAGCATCTCTTACATAGATGCTCTTTAGTTTATAGTGAAAATCGTGTGGGGTGCGTGAACTCAGTAAATTCTTTTGAGCCGAAAAATCACTGGGATTTCCGGAAATGAACTCTTGCTTGTAGGAAGACACAGAGCCTCTGGTTTAACTCCGTTTGTGAAGGGAAATTCAGACAAGTGTTCTCATCAATGAAACACACTCTGTTTTATCGCAAAGAGCATGCTCTTCTTTCCAGAGTGTCTAATACAACAAGAAACATGTGCATGCCCAGAAAAAAAGAACTGTGTTTCCTACTAATACTGACCATATCTACTTGAACTCTGCTTATGAAACTGTAACAAACCACAGCATCTCTTACATAGATGCTCTTTAGTTTATAGTGAAAAACGTGTTGGGTTCGTGAATTGTGTAAATTCATTTTAGCCGAAAAATCACTGGGTTTTCCGGAATTGAACTCTAGCTTGTAGGAAGACACAGAGCCTTTGTTTTAACTCCGTTTGTGAAGGGAAATTCAGACCAGTGTTCTCATCCATGAAACATCCTCTCTTTTAACGCAAGAAGCATCCTCTTCTGTCCAGAGTTGCAATACAGCAAGAAATATGAGCATGTCCATAAAAAAAGAACTGTATTTCCTACTCATACGGACCATATCTAGTTAAACTCTGCTTGTGAAACTGTAACAAATCACAGCATCTCTTACATAGATGCTCTTTAGTTCATACTGAAAAACGTGTTGGGTGCGTGAACTCTGTAAAGTCATTTGAGCCGAAAAATCACTGGGAATTCCGGAAATAAACTCTTGCTTGTAGGAAGACACAGAGCCTTTGGTTTAACTCCGTTTGTGAAGGGAAATTCAGACCAGTGTTCTCATCCATGAAACACACTCTGTTTTAGCGCAAAGAGCATGCTCTTCTATCCAGAGTCTCTAATACAGCAAGAAATATGAGCATGTCCATAAAAAAGGAACTGTATTTCTTACATATACGGACCATATCTAGTTGAACTCTGCTTGTGAAACTGTAACAAACCACAGCATCTCTTTCATAGATGCTCATTAGTTTATAGTGAAAAACGTGTGGGGTTCCTGAACTGGGCAAATTCATTTGAGCCCTAAAATCACTGGGTTTTCCAGAAATGAACTCTTACTTATAGGAAGACACAGAGCCTTTGTTTTAACTCCGTTTGTGAAGGGAAATTCAGACCAGTGTTCTCATCCATGAAACATCCTCTGTTTTAACGCAAGAAGCATCCTCTTCTGTCCAGTGTTGCAATACAGCAAGAAATATGAGCATGTCCATAAAAAAAACAACTGTATTTCCTAATCATATGGACGATATCTAGTTGAACTCTGCTTGTGAAACTGTAACAAACCACAGCATCTCTTACATAGATGCTCTTTAGTTTATACTGAAAAACGTGTTGGGTTCGTGAACTGTGTAAATTCATTTGAGCCGAAAAATCACTGGGATTCCCGGAAATGAACTCTTGCTTGTAGGAAGACACAGAGCCTTTGGTTTAACTACGTTTGTGAAGGGAAATTCAGACCAATGTTCTCATCCATGAAACACACTCTGTTTCAACGCAAAGAGCATGCTCTTCTTTCCAGAGTCTCTAATACAGCAAGAAACATGTGCATGCCCAGAAAAAAGAACTGTGTTTCCTACTAATACTGACCATATCTACTTGAACTCTGCTTATGAAACTGTAACAAACCACAGCATTTCTTACATAGATGCTCTTTAGTTTATAGTGAAAAACGTGTTGGGTTCGTGAATTGTGTAATTTCATTTTAGCCGAAAAATCACTGGGTTTTCCGGAATTGAACTCTTGCTTGTAGGAAGACACAGAGCCTTTGTTTTAACTCCGTTTGTGAAGGGAAATTCAGACCAGTGTTCTCATCCATGAAACATCCTCTGTTTTAACGCAAGAAGCATCCACTTCTGTCCAGAGTTGCAATACAGCAAGAAATATGAGCATGTCCATAAAAAAAGAACTGTATTTCCTAATCATACGGACCATATCTAGTTGAACTCTGCTTGTGAAACTGTAACAAACCACAGCATCTCTTACATAGATGCTCTTTAGTTTATAGTGAAAAACGTGTTGGGTTCGTGAATTGTGTAAATTCATTTTAGCCGAAAAATCACTGGGTTTTCAGGAAATGAACTCTTGCTTGAAGGAAGACACAGAGACTTTGGTATAACTCCATTTGTGAAGGGAAATTCAGACCAGTGTTCTCATCCATGAAACATACCCTGTTTTAACGCAAGAAGCATGCTCTTGTTTCCAGCGTATCCAAAACAGCAAGAAAAATGAGCATGCCCAGAAATAAACGAACTGTGTTTATTGCACATACGGACCATATCTAGTTAAACTCTGCTTGTGAAACTGTAACAAATCACAGCATCTCTTACATAGATGCTCTTTAGTTTATAGTGAAAAACGTGTTGGGTGCGTGAACTGTGTAAAGTCATTTGAGCCGAAAAATCACTGGGAATTCCCGAAATGAACTCTTGCTTGTTGGAAGACACAGAGCCTTTTGTTTAACTCCGTTTCTGAAGGGAAATTCAGACCAGTGTTCTCATCCAGGAAACATCCTCTGTTTTAACGCAAGAAGCATCCTCTTCTTTCCAGAGTTGCAATACAGCAAGAATTATGAGCATGTCCATAAAAAAAGAACTGTATTTCTTACTCATACGGACCATATCTAGTTGAACTCTGCTTGTGAAACTGTAACAAACCACAGCATCTCTTACATAGATGCTCTTTAGTTTATAGTGAAAAACGTGTGGGGTTCGTGAACTGGGCAAATTCATTTGAGCCCTAAAATCACTGGGTTTTCCGGAAATGAACTCTTACTTGTAGGAAGATACAGAGACTTTGGTTTAACTCCGTTTGTGAAGGGAAATTCAGACCAGTGTTCTCATCCATGAAACATACTCTGTTTTAACGCAAGAAGCATGCTCTTCTTTCCAGCGTCTCCAAAACAGCAAGAAACATGAGCATGCCCAGAAAAAAACGAACTGTGTTTCTGACACATACGGACCATATCTAGTTAAACTCTGCTTGTGAAACTGTAACAAATCACAGCATCTTTACATAGATGCTCTTTAGTTTATACTGAAAAACGTGTTGGATGCGTGAACTGTGTAAAGTCATTTGAGCCGAAAAATCACTGGGAATTCCGGAAATGAACTCTTGCTTGTAGGAAGACATAGAGCCTTTGGTTTAACTCCGTTTGTGAAGGGAAATTCAGACCAGTGTTCTCATCCATGAAACACCGTCTGTTTTAACACAAGAAGCATCCTCTTCTGTCCAGAGTTGCAATACAGCAAGAAATATGAGCATGTCCATAAAAAAAGAACTGTATTTCCTACTAATACTGACCATATCTAGTTGAACTCTGCTTGTGAAACTGTAACAAACCACAGCATCTCTTACATAGATGCTCTTTAGTTTATAGTGAAAAACGTGTTGGGTTCGTGAATTGTGTAAATTCATTTTAGCCGAAAAATCACTGGGTTTTCCGGAAATGAACTCTTGCTTGAAGGAAGACACAGAGACTTTGGTTTAACTCCGTTTGTGAAGGGAAATTCAGACCAGTGTTCTCATCCATGAAACATACTCTGTTTTAACGCAAGAAGCATGCTCTTGTTTCCAGCGTCTCCAAAACAGCAAGAAAAATGAGCATGCCCGGAAATAAACGAACTGTGTTTCTTACACATACGGACCATATCTAGTTAAACTCTGCATGTGAAACTGTAACAAATCACAGCATCTCTTACATAGATGCTCTTTAGTTTATAGTGAAAAACGTGTTGGGTGCGTGAACTGTGTAAAGTCATTTGAGCCGAAAAATCACTGGGAATTCCGGAAATGAACTCTTGCTTGTAGGAAGACACAGAGCCTTTGGTTTAACTCCGTTTGTGAAGGGAAATTCAGACCAGTGTTCTCATCCATGAAACATCCTCTGTTTTAACACAAGAAGCATCCTCTTCTGTCCAGAGCTGCAATACAGCAAGAAATATGAGCATGTCCATAAAAAAAGAACAGTATTTCCTACTCATACGGACCTTATCTAGTTGAACTCTGCTTGTGAAACTGTAACAAACCACAGCATCTCTTACATAGATGCTCTTTAGTTTATAGTGAAAAACGTGTTGGGTTCGTGAATTGTGTAAATTCATTTTAGCCGAAAAATCACTGGTTTTCAGGAAATGAACTCTTGCTTGAAGGAAGACACAGAGACTTTGTATAACTCCATTTGTGAAGGGAAATTCAGACAGTGTTCTCATCCATGAAACATACCCTGTTTTAACGCAAGAAGCATGCTCTTGTTTCCAGCGTCTCCAAAACAGCAAGAAAAATGAGCATGCCCAGAAATAAACGAACTGTGTTTCTTGCACATACGGACCATATCTAGTTAAACTCTGCTTGTGAAACTGTAACAAATCACAGCATCTCTTACATAGATGCTCTTTAGTTTATAGTGAAAAACGTGTTGGGTGCGTGAACTGTGTAAAGTCATTTGAGCCGAAAAATCACTGGGAATTCCGGAAATGAACTCTTGCTTGTTGGAAGACACAGAGCCTTTTGTTTAACTCCGTTTCTGAAGGGAAATTCAGACCAGTGTTCTCATCCAGGAAACATCCTCTGTTTTAACGCAAGAAGCATCCTCTTCTTTCCAGAGTTGCAATACAGCAAGAATTATGAGCATGTCCATAGAAAAAGAACTGTATTTCTTACTCATACGGACCATATCTAGTTGAACTCTGCTTGTGAAACTGTAACAAACCACAGCATCTCTTACATAGATGCTCTTTAGTTTAATAGTGAAAAACGTGTGGGGTTCGTGAACTGGGCAAATTCATTTGAGCCCTAAAATCACTGGGTTTTCCGGAAATGAACTCTTACTTGTAGGAAGATACAGAGACTTTGGTTTAACTCCGTTTGTGAAGGGAAATTCAGACCAGTGTTCTCATCCATGAAACATACTCTGTTTTAACGCAAGAAGCATGCTCTTCTTTCCAGCGTCTCCAAAACAGCAAGAAACATGAGCATGCCCAGAAAAAAACGAACTGTGTTTCTGACACATACGGACCATATCTAGTTAAACTCTGCTTGTGAAACTGTAACAAATCACAGCATCTTTACATAGATGCTCTTTAGTTTATACTGAAAAACGTGTTGGATGCGTGAACTGTGTAAAGTCATTTGAGCCGAAAAATCACTGGGAATTCCGGAAATGAACTCTTGCTTGTAGGAAGACATAGAGCCTTTGGTTTAACTCCGATGTGAAGGGAAATTCAGACCAGTGTTCTCATCCATGAAACATCCTCTGTTTTCACGCAAGAAGCATCCTCTTCTGTCCAGAGTTACAATACAGCAAGAAATATGAGCATGTCCATAAAAAAAGAACTGTATTTCTTACTCATACGGACCATATCTATTTGAACTCTGCTTGTGAACCTGTAACAAACAACATCATCTCTTACATAGATGCTCTTTAGTTTATAGTGAAAAACGTGTTGGGTTCGTGAACTGTGTAAATTCATTTGAGCCGAAAAATCACTGGGATTCCTGGAAATGAACTCTTGCTTGTAGGAAGACACAGAGCCTTTGGTTTAACTACGTTTGTGAAGGGAAATTCAGACCAGTGTTCTCATCCATGAAACATCCTCTGTTTTCACGCAAGAAGCATCCTCTTCTGTCCAGAGTTGCAATACAGCAAGAAATATGAGCATGTCCATAAATAAAGAACTGTATTTCTTACATATACGGACCATATCTAGTTGAACTCTGCTTGTGAAACTGTAACAAACCACAGCATCTCTTACATAGATGCTCTTTAGTTTATAGTGAAAAACGTGTGGGGTTCGTGAACTGGGCAATTTCATTTGAGCCCTAAAATCACTGGGTTTTCCGGAAATGAACTCTTACTTGTAGGAAGATACATAGCCTTTGGTTTAACTCCGTTTGTGAAGGGAAATTCAGACCAGTGTTCTCATCCATGAAACATACTCTGTTTTATCGCAAGAAGCATGCTCTTCTTTCCAGCATCTCCAATACAGCAAGAAACATGATCATGCCCAGAAAAAACGAACTGTGTTTCTTACTCATACCGACCATATCTAGTTAAACTCTGCTTGTGAAACTGTAACAAACAACATCATCTCTTACATAGATGCTCTTTAGTTTATAGTGAAAAACGTGTTGGGTTCGTGAACTGTGTAAATTCATTTGAGCCGAAAAATCACTGGGATTCCCGGAAATGAACTCTTGCTTGTAGGAAGACACACAGCCTTTGGTTTAACTACGTTTGTGAAGGGAAATTCAGACCAATGTTCTCATCCATGAAACACACTCTGTTTCAACGCAAAGAGCATGCTCTTCTTTCCAGAGTCTCTAATACAGCAAGAAACATGTGCATGCCCAGAAAAAAAGAACTGTGTTTCCTACTAATACTGACCATATCTACTTGAACTCTGCTTATGAAACTGTAACAAACCACAGCATTTCTTACATAGATGCTCTTTAGTTTATAGTGAAAAACGTGTTGGGTTCGTGAATTGTGTAAATTCATTTTAGCCGAAAAATCACTGGGTTTTCCGGAATTGAACTCTTGCTTGTAGGAAGACACAGAGCCTTTGTTTTAACTCCGTTTGTGAAGGGAAATTCAGACCAGTGTTCTCTTCCATGAACATCCTCTGTTTTAACGCAAGAAGCATCCTCTTCTGTCCAGAGTTGCAATACAGCAAGAAATATGAGCATGTCCATAAAAAAAGAACTGTATTTCCTAATCATACGGACCATATCTAGTTGAACTCTGCTTGTGAAACTGTAACAAACCACAGCATCTCTTACATAGATGCTCTTTAGTTTATAGTGAAAAACGTGTTGGGTTCGTGAATTGTGTAAATTCATTTTAGCCGAAAAATCACTGGGTTTTCCGGAAATGAACTCTTGCTTGAAGGAAGACACAGAGACTTTGGTTTAACTCCGTTTGTGAAGGGAAATTCAGACCAGTGTTCTCATCCATGAAACATACTCTGTTTTAACGCAAGAAGCATGCTCTTGTTTCCAGCGTCTCCAAAACAGCAAGAAAAATGAGCATGCCCGGAAATAAACGAACTGTGTTTCTTACACATACGGACCATATCTAGTTAAACTCTGCATGTGAAACTGTAACAAATCACAGCATCTCTTACATAGATGCTCTTTAGTTTATAGTGAAAAACGTGTTGGGTGCGTGAACTGTGTAAAGTCATTTGAGCCGAAAAATCACTGGGAATTCCGGAAATGAACTCTTGCTTGTAGGAAGACACAGAGCCTTTGGTTTAACTCCGTTTGTGAAGGGAAATTCAGACCAGTGTTCTCATCCATGAAACATCCTCTGTTTTAACACAAGAAGCATCCTCTTCTGTCCAGAGCTGCAATACAGCAAGAAATATGAGCATGTCCATAAAAAAAGAACAGTATTTCCTACTCATACGGACCTTATCTAGTTGAACTCTGCTTGTGAAACTGTAACAAACCACAGCATCTCTTACATAGATGCCCTTTAGTTTATAGTGAAAAACGTGTTGGGTTCGTGAATTGTGTAAATTCATTTTAGCCGAAAAATCACTGGGTTTTCAGGAAATGAACTCTTGCTTGAAGGAAGACACAGAGACTTTGGTATAACTCCATTTGTGAAGGGAAATTCAGACCAGTGTTCTCATCCATGAAACATACCCTGTTTTAACGCAAGAAGCATGCTCTTGTTTCCAGCGTCTCCAAAACAGCAAGAAAAATGAGCATGCCCAGAAATAAACGAACTGTGTTTCTTGCACATACGGACCATATCTAGTTAAACTCTGCTTGTGAAACTGTAACAAATCACAGCATCTCTTACATAGATGCTCTTTAGTTTATAGTGAAAAACGTGTTGGGTGCGTGAACTGTGTAAAGTCATTTGAGCCGAAAAATCACTGGGAATTCCGGAAATGAACTCTTGCTTGTTGGAAGACACAGAGCCTTTTGTTTAACTCCGTTTCTGAAGGGAAATTCAGACCAGTGTTCTCATCCAGGAAACATCCTCTGTTTTAACGCAAGAAGCATCCTCTTCTTTCCAGAGTTGCAATACAGCAAGAATTATGAGCATGTCCATAAAAAAAGAACTGTATTTCTTACTCATACGGACCATATCTAGTTGAACTCTGCTTGTGAAACTGTAACAAACCACAGCATCTCTTACATAGATGCTCTTTAGTTTATAGTGAAAAACGTGTGGGGTTCGTGAACTGGGCAAATTCATTTGAGCCCTAAAATCACTGGGTTTTCCGGAAATGAACTCTTACTTGTAGGAAGATACAGAGACTTTGGTTTAACTCCGTTTGTGAAGGGAAATTCAGACCAGTGTTCTCATCCATGAAACATACTCTGTTTTAACGCAAGAAGCATGCTCTTCTTTCCAGCGTCTCCAAAACAGCAAGAAACATGAGCATGCCCAGAAAAAAACGAACTGTGTTTCTGACACATACGGACCATATCTAGTTAAACTCTGCTTGTGAAACTGTAACAAACCACAGCATCTTTACATAGATGCTCTTTAGTTTATACTGAAAAACGTGTTGGATGCGTGAACTGTGTAAAGTCATTTGAGCCGAAAAATCACTGGGAATTCCGGAAATGAACTCTTGCTTGTAGGAAGACATAGAGCCTTTGGTTTAACTCCGTTTGTGAAGGGAAATTCAGACCAGTGTTCTCATCCATGAAACATCCTCTGTTTTCACGCAAGAAGCATCCTCTTCTGTCCAGAGTTGCAATACAGCAAGAAATATGAGCATGTCCATAAAAAAAGAACTGTATTTCTTACTCATACGGACCATATCTATTTGAACTCTGCTTGTGAACCTGTAACAAACAACATCATCTCTTACATAGATGCTCTTTAGTTTATAGTGAAAAACGTGTTGGGTTCGTGAACTGTGTAAATTCATTTGAGCCGAAAAATCACTGGGATTCCCGGAAATGAAATCTTGCTTGTAGGAAGACACAGAGCCTTTGGTTTAACTACGTTTGTGAAGGGAAATTCAGACCAGTGTTCTCATCCATGAAACATCCTCTGTTTTCACGCAAGAAGCATCCTCTTCTGTCCAGAGTTGCAATACAGCAAGAAATATGAGCATGTCCATAAATAAAGAACTGTATTTCTTACATATACGGACCATATCTAGTTGAACTCTGCTTGTGAAACTGTAACAAACCACAGCATCTCTTACATAGATGCTCTTTAGTTTATAGTGAAAAACGTGTGGGGTTCGTGAACTGGGCAAATTCATTTGAGCCCTAAAATCACTGGGTTTTCCGGAAATGAACTCTTACTTGTAGGAAGATACATAGCCTTTGGTTTAACTCCGTTTGTGAAGGGAAATTCAGACCAGTGTTCTCATCCATGAAACATACTCTGTTTTATCGCAAGAAGCATGCTCTTCTTTCCAGCATCTCCAATACAGCAAGAAACATGATCATGCCCAGAAAAAACGAACTGTGTTTCTTACTCATACCGACCATATCTAGTTAAACTCTGCTTGTGAAACTGTAACAAACAACATCATCTCTTACATAGATGCTCTTTAGTTTATAGTGAAAAACGTGTTGGGTTCGTGAACTGTGTAAATTCATTTGAGCCAAAAAATCACTGGGATTCCCGGAAATGAACTCTTGCTTGTAGGAAGACACACAGCCTTTGGTTTAACTACGTTTGTGAAGGGAAATTCAGACCAATGTTCTCATCCATGAAACACACTCTGTTTCAACGCAAAGAGCATGCTCTTCTTTCCAGAGTCTCTAATACAGCAAGAAACATGTGCATGCCCAGAAAAAAAGAACTGTGTTTCCTACTAATACTGACCATATCTACTTGAACTCTGCTTATGAAACTGTAACAAACCACAGCATTTCTTACATAGATGCTCTTTAGTTTATAGTGAAAAACGTGTTGGGTTCGTGAATTGTGTAAATTCATTTTAGCCGAAAAATCACTGGGTTTTCCGGAATTGAACTCTTGCTTGTAGGAAGACACAGAGCCTTTGTTTTAACTCCGTTTGTGAAGGGAAATTCAGACCAGTGTTCTCTTCCATGAACATCCTCTGTTTTAACGCAAGAAGCATCCTCTTCTGTCCAGAGTTGCAATACAGCAAGAAATATGAGCATGTCCATAAAAAAAGAACTGTATTTCCTAATCATACGGACCATATCTAGTTGAACTCTGCTTGTGAAACTGTAACAAACCACAGCATCTCTTACATAGATGCTCTTTAGTTTATAGTGAAAAACGTGTTGGGTTCGTGAATTGTGTAAATTCATTTTAGCCGAAAAATCACTGGGTTTTCCGGAAATGAACTCTTGCTTGAAGGAAGACACAGAGACTTTGGTTTAACTCCGTTTGTGAAGGGAAATTCAGACCAGTGTTCTCATCCATGAAACATACTCTGTTTTAACGCAAGAAGCATGCTCTTGTTTCCAGCGTCTCCAAAACAGCAAGAAAAATGAGCATGCCCGGAAATAAACGAACTGTGTTTCTTACACATACGGACCATATCTAGTTAAACTCTGCATGTGAAACTGTAACAAATCACAGCATCTCTTACATAGATGCTCTTTAGTTTATAGTGAAAAACGTGTTGGGTGCGTGAACTGTGTAAAGTCATTTGAGCCGAAAAATCACTGGGAATTCCGGAAATGAACTCTTGCTTGTAGGAAGACACAGAGCCTTTGGTTTAACTCCGTTTGTGAAGGGAAATTCAGACCAGTGTTCTCATCCATGAAACATCCTCTGTTTTAACACAAGAAGCATCCTCTTCTGTCCAGAGCTGCAATACAGCAAGAAATATGAGCATGTCCATAAAAAAAGAACTGTATTTCCTACTCATACGGACCTTATCTAGTTGAACTCTGCTTGTGAAACTGTAACAAACCACCGGATCTCTTACATATATGCTCTTTAGTTTATAGTGAAAAACGTGTGGGGTTCCTGAACTGGGCAAATTCATTTGAGCCCTAAAATCACTGGGTTTTCCGGAAATGAACTCGTGCTTGTAGGAAGATACAGATCCTTTTGTTTAACTCCGTTTGTGAAGAGAAATTCAGACCAGTGTTCTCATCCATGAAACATCCTCTGTTTTAACGCAAGAAGCATCCTCTTCTGTCCAGAGTTGCAATACAGCAAGAATTATGAGCATGTCCATAAAAAAAGAACTGTATTTCTTACTCATACGGACCATATCTAGTTGAACTCTGCTTGTGAAACTGTAACAAACCACAGCATGTCTTACATAGATGCTCTTTAGTTTATAGTGAAAAACGTGTTGGGTTCGTGAATTGTGTAAATTCATTTTAGCCGAAAAATCACTGGGTTTTCAGGAAATGAACTCTTGCTTGAAGGAAGACACAGAGACTTTGGTATAACTCCATTTGTGAAGGGAAATTCAGACCAGTGTTCTCATCCATGAAACATACCCTGTTTTAACGCAAGAAGCATGCTCTTGTTTCCAGCGTCTCCAAAACAGCAAGAAAAATGAGCATGCCCAGAAATAAACGAACTGTGTTTCTTGCACATACGGACCATATCTAGTTAAACTCTGCTTGTGAAACTGTAACAAATCACAGCATCTCTTACATAGATGCTCTTTAGTTTATAGTGAAAAACGTGTTGGGTGCGTGAACTGTGTAAAGTCATTTGAGCCGAAAAATCACTGGGAATTCCGGAAATGAACTCTTGCTTGTTGGAAGACACAGAGCCTTTTGTTTAACTCCGTTTCTGAAGGGAAATTCAGACCAGTGTTCTCATCCAGGAAACATCCTCTGTTTTAACGCAAGAAGCATCCTCTTCTTTCCAGAGTTGCAATACAGCAAGAATTATGAGCATGTCCATAAAAAAAGAACTGTATTTCTTACTCATACGGACCATATCTAGTTGAACTCTGCTTGTGAAACTGTAACAAACCACAGCATCTCTTACATAGATGCTCTTTAGTTTATAGTGAAAAACGTGTGGGGTTCGTGAACTGGGCAAATTCATTTGAGCCCTAAAATCACTGGGTTTTCCGGAAATGAACTCTTACTTGTAGGAAGATACAGAGACTTTGGTTTAACTCCGTTTGTGAAGGGAAATTCAGACCAGTGTTCTCATCCATGAAACATCCTCTGTTTTAACGCAAGAAGCATGCTCTTCTTTCCAGCGTCTCCAAAACAGCAAGAAACATGAGCATGCCCAGAAAAAAACGAACTGTGTTTCTGACACATACGGACCATATCTAGTTAAACTCTGCTTGTGAAACTGTAACAAATCACAGCATCTTTACATAGATGCTCTTTAGTTTATACTGAAAAACGTGTTGGATGCGTGAACTGTGTAAAGTCATTTGAGCCGAAAAATCACTGGGAATTCCGGAAATGAACTCTTGCTTGTAGGAAGACATAGAGCCTTTGGTTTAACTCCGTTTGTGAAGGGAAATTCAGACCAGTGTTCTCATCCATGAAACATCCTCTGTTTTCACGCAAGAAGCATCCTCTTCTGTCCAGAGTTGCAATACAGCAAGAAATATGAGCATGTCCATAAAAAAAGAACTGTATTTCTTACTCATACGGACCATATCTATTTGAACTCTGCTTGTGAACCTGTAACAAACAACATCATCTCTTACATAGATGCTCTTTAGTTTATAGTGAAAAACGTGTTGGGTTCGTGAACTGTTTAAATTCATTTGAGCCGAAAAATCACTGGGATTCCCGGAAATGAACTCTTGCTTGTAGGAAGACACAGAGCCTTTGGTTTAACTACGTTTGTGAAGGGAAATTCAGACCAGTGTTCTCATCCATGAAACATCCTCTGTTTTCACGCAAGAAGCATCCTCTTCTGTCCAGAGTTGCAATACAGCAAGAAATATGAGCATGTCCATAAATAAAGAACTGTATTTCTTACATATACGGACCATATCTAGTTGAACTCTGCTTGTGAAACTGTAACAAACCACAGCATCTCTTACATAGATGCTCTTTAGTTTATAGTGAAAAACGTGTGGGGTTCGTGAACTGGGCAAATTCATTTGAGCCCTAAAATCACTGGGTTTTCCGGAAATGAACTCTTACTTGTAGGAAGATACATAGCCTTTGGTTTAACTCCGTTTGTGAAGGGAAATTCAGACCAGTGTTCTCATCCATGAAACATACTCTGTTTTATCGCAAGAAGCATGCTCTTCTTTCCAGCATCTCCAATACAAAAGAAACATGATCATGCCCAGAAAAAACGAACTGTGTTTCTTACTCATACCGACCATATCTAGTTAAACTCTGCTTGTGAAACTGTAACAAACAACATCATCTCTTACATAGATGCTCTTTAGTTTATAGTGAAAAACGTGTTGGGTTCGTGAACTGTGTAAATTCATTTGAGCCGAAAAATCACTGGGATTCCCGGAAATGAACTCTTGCTTGTAGGAAGACACACAGCCTTTGGTTTAACTACGTTTGTGAAGGGAAATTCAGACCAATGTTCTCATCCATGAAACACACTCTGTTTCAACGCAAAGAGCATGCTCTTCTTTCCAGAGTCTCTAATACAGCAAGAAACATGTGCATGCCCAGAAAAAAAGAACTGTGTTTCCTACTAATACTGACCATATCTACTTGAACTCTGCTTATGAAACTGTAACAAACCACAGCATTTCTTACATAGATGCTCTTTAGTTTATAGTGAAAAACGTGTTGGGTTCGTGAATTGTGTAAATTCATTTTAGCCGAAAAATCACTGGGTTTTCCGGAATTGAACTCTTGCTTGTAGGAAGACACAGAGCCTTTGTTTTAACTCCGTTTGTGAAGGGAAATTCAGACCAGTGTTCTCTTCCATGAACATCCTCTGTTTTAACGCAAGAAGCATCCTCTTCTGTCCAGAGTTGCAATACAGCAAGAAATATGAGCATGTCCATAAAAAAAGAACTGTATTTCCTAATCATACGGACCATATCTAGTTGAACTCTGCTTGTGAAACTGTAACAAACCACAGCATCTCTTACATAGATGCTCTTTAGTTTATAGTGAAAAACGTGTTGGGTTCGTGAATTGTGTAAGTTCATTTTAGCCGAAAAATCACTGGGTTTTCCGGAAATGAACTCTTGCTTGAAGGAAGACACAGAGACTTTGGTTTAACTCCGTTTGTGAAGGGAAATTCAGACCAGTGTTCTCATCCATGAAACATACTCTGTTTTAACGCAAGAAGCATGCTCTTGTTTCCAGCGTCTCCAAAACAGCAAGAAAAATGAGCATGCCCGAAAATAAACGAACTGTGTTTCTTACACATACGGACCATATCTAGTTAAACTCTGCATGTGAAACTGTAACAAATCACAGCATCTCTTACATAGATGCTCTTTAGTTTATAGTGAAAAACGTGTTGGGTGCGTGAACTGTGTAAAGTCATTTGAGCCGAAAAATCACTGGGAATTCCGGAAATGAACTCTTGCTTGTAGGAAGACACAGAGCCTTTGGTTTAACTCCGTTTGTGAAGGGAAATTCAGACCAGTGTTCTCATCCATGAAACATCCTCTGTTTTAACACAAGAAGCATCCTCTTCTGTCCAGAGCTGCAATACAGCAAGAAATATGAGCATGTCCATAAAAAAAGAACTGTATTTCCTACTCATACGGACCTTATCTAGTTGAACTCTGCTTGTGAAACTGTAACAAACCACCGGATCTCTTACATATATGCTCTTTAGTTTATAGTGAAAAACGTGTGGGGTTCCTGAACTGGGCAAATTCATTTGAGCCCTAAAATCACTGGGTTTTCCGGAAATGAACTCGTGCTTGTAGGAAGATACAGATCCTTTTGTTTAACTCCGTTTGTGAAGAGAAATTCAGACCAGTGTTCTCATCCATGAAACATCCTCTGTTTTAACGCAAGAAGCATCCTCTTCTGTCCAGAGTTGCAATACAGCAAGAATTATGAGCATGTCCATAAAAAAAGAACTGTATTTCTTACTCATACGGACCATATCTAGTTGAACTCTGCTTGTGAAACTGTAACAAACCACAGCATGTCTTACATAGATGCTCTTAAGTTTATAGTGAAAAACGTGTGGGGTTCCTGAACTAGGCAAATTCATTTGAGCCCTAAAATCACTGGGTTTTCCGGAAATGAACTCTTACTTGTAGGAAGATACAGAGACTTTGGTTTAACTCTGTTTGTGAAGGGAAATTCAGACCAGTGTTCTCATCCATGAAACATACTCTGTTTTAACGCAATAAGCATGCTCTTCTTTCCAGCATCTCCAAAACAGCAAGAAACATGAGCATGCCCAGAAAAAAACGAACTGTGTTTCTGACACATACGGACCATATCTAGTTAAACTCTGCTTGTGAAACTGTAACAAATCACAGCATCTGTTACATAGATGCTCTTTAGTTTATACTGAAAAACGTGTTGGATGCGTGAACTGTGTAAAGTCATTTGAGCCGAAAAATCACTGGGAATTCCGGAAATGAACTCTTGCTTGTAGGAAGACACAGAGCCTTTGGTTTAACTCCGTTTGTGAAGGGAAATTCAGACCAGTGTTCTCATCCATGAAACATCCTCTGTTTTCACGCAAGAAGCATCCTCTTCTGTCCAGAGTTGCAATACAGCAAGAAATATGAGCATGTCCATAAAAAAAGAACTGTGTTTCTTACTCATACGGACCATATCTAGTTAAACTCTGCTTGTGAAACTGTAACAAACCACTGCATCTCTTACATAGATGCTCTTTAGTTTATAGTGAAAAATGTGTGGGGTTCGTGAACTGGGCAAATTCATTTGAGCCCTAAAATCACTGGGTTTTCCGGAAATGAACTCTTACTTGTAGGAAGATACAGAGCCTTTGGTTTAACTCCGTTTGTGAAGGGAAATACAGACCAGTGTTCTCATCCATGAAACACCGTCTGTTTTAACACAAGAAGCATCCTCTTCTGTCCAGAGTTGCAATACAGCTAGAAATATGAGCATGTCCATAAAAAAAGAACTGTATTTCCTACTAATACTGACCATATCTAGTTGAACTCTGCTTGTGAAACTAGAACAAACCACAGCATCTCTTACATAGATGCCCTTTAGTTTATAGTGAAAATCGTGTGGGGTGCGTGAACTCGGTAAATTCTTTTGAGCCGAAAAATCACTGGGATTTCCGGAAATGAACTCTTGCTTGTAGGAAGACACAGAGCCTTTGGTTTAACTCCGTTTGTGAAGGGAAATTCAGACCAGTGTTCTCATCCATGAAACACACTCTGTTTTATCGCAAAGAGCATGCTCTTCTATCCAGAGTCTCTAATACAGCAAGAAACATGAGCATGCCGACAAAAAAAGAACTCTGTTTCCTACGAATACTGACCATATCTAGTTGAACTCTGCTTATGAAACTGTAACAAACCACAGCATCTCTTACATAGATGCTCTTTAGTTTATAGTGAAAAACGTGTTGGGTTCCTGAATTGTGTAAATTCATTTTAGCCGAAAAATCACTGGGTTTTCCGGAATTGAACTCTTGCTTGTAGGAAGACACAGAGCCTTTGTTTTAACTCCGTTTGTGAAGGGAAATTCAGACCAGTGTTCTCATCCATGAAACATCCTCTGTTTTAACGCAAGAAGCATCCTCTTCTGTCCAGAGTTGCAATACAGCAAGAAATATGAGCATGTCCATAAAAAAAGAACTGTATTTCCTACTCATACGGACCATATATAGTTAAACTCTGCTTGTGAAACTGTCACAAATCACAGCATCTCTTACATAGATGCTCTTTAGTTTATACTGAAAAACGTGTTGGGTGCGTGAACTCTGTAAAGTCATTTGAGCCGAAAAATCACTGGGAATTCCGGAAATGAACTCTTGCTTGTAGGAAGACACAGAGTCTTTGCTTTAACTCCGTTTGTGAAGGGAAATTCAGACCAGTGTTCTCATCCATGAAACATCCTCTGTTTTAACGCAAGAAGCATCCTCTTCTGTCCAGAGTTGCAATACAGCAAGAAATATGAGCATGTCCATAAAAAAAGAACTGTATTTCTTACATATACGGACCATATCTAGTTGAACTCTGCTTGTGAAACTGTAACAAACCAAAGCATAACTTTCATAGATGCTCATTAGTTTATAGTGAGAAACATGTGTGGTTCCTGAACTGTGCAAATTCATTTGAGCCCTAAAATCACTGGGTTTTCCGGAAATGAACTCTTACTTGTAGGAAGATACAGAGACTTTGGTTTAACTCTCTTTGTGAAGGGAAATTCAGACCAGTGTTCTCATCCATGAAACATACTCTGTTTTAACGCAATAAGCATGCTCTTCTTTCCAGCGTCTCCAAAACAGCAAGAAACATGAGCATGCCCAGAAAAAAACGAACTGTGTTTCTGACACATACGGACCATATCTAGTTAAACTCTGCTTGTGAAACTGTAACAAATCACAGCATCTCTTACATAGATGCTCTTTAGTTTATACTGAAAAACGTGTTGGATGCGTGAACTGTGTAAAGTCATTTGAGCAGAAAAATCACTGGGAATTCCGGAAATGAACTCTTGCTTGTAGGAAGACACAGAGCCTTTGGTTTAACTCCGTTTGTGAAGGGAAATTCAGACCAGTGTTCTCATCCATGAAACATCCTCTGTTTTCACGCAAGAAGCATCCTCTTCTGTCCAGAGTTGCAATACAGCAAGAAATATGAGCATGTCCATAAAAAAAGAACTGTGTTTCCTACTCATACGGACCATATCTAGTTAAACTCTGCTTGTGAAACTGTAACAAATCACAGCATCTCTTACATAGATGCTCTTTAGTTTATACTGAAAAACGTGTTGGGTGCGTGAATTGTGTAAATTCATTTTAGCCGAAAAATCACTGGGTTTTCCGGAATTGAACTCTAGCTTGTAGGAAGACACAGAGCCTTTGTTTTAACTCCGTTTGTGAAGGGAAATTCAGACCAGTGTTCTCATCCATGATACATCCTCTCTTTTAACGCAAGAAGCATCCTCTTCTGTCCAGAGTTGCAATACAGCAAGAAATATGAGCATGTCCATAAAAAAAGAACTGTATTTCCTACTCATACGGACCATATCTAGTTAAACTCTGCTTGTGAAACTGTAACAAATCACAGCATCTCTTACATAGATGCTCTTTAGTTTATACTGAAAAACGTGTTGGGTGCGTGAACTCTGTAAAGTCATTTGAGCCGAAAAATCACTGGGAATTCCGGAAATAAACTCTTGCTTGTAGGAAGACACAGAGCCTTTGGTTTAACTCCGTTTGTGAAGGGAAATTCAGACCAGTGTTCTCATCCATGAAACACACTCTGTTTTAGCGCAAAGAGCATGCTCTTCTATCCAGAGTCTCTAATACAGCAAGAAATATGAGCATGTCCATAAAAAAAGAACTGTATTTCTTACATATACGGACCATATCTAGTTGAACTCTGCTTGTGAAACTGTAACAAACCACAGCATCTCTTTCATAGATGCTCATTAGTTTATAGTGAAAAACGTGTGGGGTTCCTGAACTGGGCAAATTCATTTGAGCCCTAAAATCACTGGGTTTTCCAGAAATGAACTCTTAATTATAGGAAGACACAGAGCCTTTGTTTTAACTCCGTTTGTGAAGGGAAATTCAGACCAGTGTTCTCATCCATGAAACATCCTCTGTTTTAACGCAAGAAGCATCCTCTTCTGTCCAGTGTTGCAATACAGCAAGAAATATGAGCATGTCCATAAAAAAAACAACTGTATTTCCTAATCATATGGACGATATCTAGTTGAACTCTGCTTGTGAAACTGTAACAAACCACAGCATCTCTTACATAGATGCTCTTTAGTTTATACTGAAAAACGTGTTGGGTTCGTGAACTGTGTAAATTCATTTGAGCCGAAAAATCACTGGGATTCCCGGAAATGAACTCTTGCTTGTAGGAAGACACAGAGCCTTTGGTTTAACTACGTTTGTGAAGGGAAATTCAGACCAATGTTCTCATCCATGAAACACACTCTGTTTCAACGCAAAGAGCATGCTCTTCTTTCCAGAGTCTCTAATACAGCAAGAAACATGTGCATGCCCAGAAAAAAGAACTGTGTTTCCTACTAATACTGACCATATCTACTTGAACTCTGCTTATGAAACTGTAACAAACCACAGCATTTCTTACATAGATGCTCTTTAGTTTATAGTGAAAAACGTGTTGGGTTCGTGAATTGTGTAATTTCATTTTAGCCGAAAAATCACTGGGTTTTCCGGAATTGAACTCTTGCTTGTAGGAAGACACAGAGCCTTTGTTTTAACTCCGTTTGTGAAGGGAAATTCAGACCAGTGTTCTCATCCATGAAACATCCTCTGTTTTAACGCAAGAAGCATCCACTTCTGTCCAGAGTTGCAATACAGCAAGAAATATGAGCATGTCCATAAAAAAAGAACTGTATTTCCTAATCATACGGACCATATCTAGTTGAACTCTGCTTGTGAAACTGTAACAAACCACAGCATCTCTTACATAGATGCTCTTTAGTTTATAGTGAAAAACGTGTGGGGTTCGTGAACTGGGCAAATTCATTTGAGCCCTAAAATCACTGGGTTTTCCGGAAATGAACTCTTACTTGTAGGAAGATACAGAGACTTTGGTTTAACTCCGTTTGTGAAGGGAAATTCAGACCAGTGTTCTCATCCATGAAACATCCTCTGTTTTAACGCAAGAAGCATGCTCTTCTTTCCAGCGTCTCCAAAACAGCAAGAAACATGAGCATGCCCAGAAAAAAACGAACTGTGTTTCTGACACATACGGACCATATCTAGTTAAACTCTGCTTGTGAAACTGTAACAAATCACAGCATCTTTACATAGATGCTCTTTAGTTTATACTGAAAAACGTGTTGGATGCGTGAACTGTGTAAAGTCATTTGAGCCGAAAAATCACTGGGAATTCCGGAAATGAACTCTTGCTTGTAGGAAGACATAGAGCCTTTGGTTTAACTCCGTTTGTGAAGGGAAATTCAGACCAGTGTTCTCATCCATGAAACATCCTCTGTTTTCACGCAAGAAGCATCCTCTTCTGTCCAGAGTTGCAATACAGCAAGAAATATGAGCATGTCCATAAAAAAAGAACTGTATTTCTTACTCATACGGACCATATCTATTTGAACTCTGCTTGTGAACCTGTAACAAACAACATCATCTCTTACATAGATGCTCTTTAGTTTATAGTGAAAAACGTGTTGGGTTCGTGAACTGTTTAAATTCATTTGAGCCGAAAAATCACTGGGATTCCCGGAAATGAACTCTTGCTTGTAGGAAGACACAGAGCCTTTGGTTTAACTACGTTTGTGAAGGGAAATTCAGACCAGTGTTCTCATCCATGAAACATCCTCTGTTTTCACGCAAGAAGCATCCTCTTCTGTCCAGAGTTGCAATACAGCAAGAAATATGAGCATGTCCATAAATAAAGAACTGTATTTCTTACATATACGGACCATATCTAGTTGAACTCTGCTTGTGAAACTGTAACAAACCACAGCATCTCTTACATAGATGCTCTTTAGTTTATAGTGAAAAACGTGTGGGGTTCGTGAACTGGGCAAATTCATTTGAGCCCTAAAATCACTGGGTTTTCCGGAAATGAACTCTTACTTGTAGGAAGATACATAGCCTTTGGTTTAACTCCGTTTGTGAAGGGAAATTCAGACCAGTGTTCTCATCCATGAAACATACTCTGTTTTATCGCAAGAAGCATGCTCTTCTTTCCAGCATCTCCAATACAGCAAGAAACATGATCATGCCCAGAAAAAACGAACTGTGTTTCTTACTCATACCGACCATATCTAGTTAAACTCTGCTTGTGAAACTGTAACAAACAACATCATCTCTTACATAGATGCTCTTTAGTTTATAGTGAAAAACGTGTTGGGTTCGTGAACTGTGTAAATTCATTTGAGCCGAAAAATCACTGGGATTCCCGGAAATGAACTCTTGCTTGTAGGAAGACACACAGCCTTTGGTTTAACTACGTTTGTGAAGGGAAATTCAGACCAATGTTCTCATCCATGAAACACACTCTGTTTCAACGCAAAGAGCATGCTCTTCTTTCCAGAGTCTCTAATACAGCAAGAAACATGTGCATGCCCAGAAAAAAAGAACTGTGTTTCCTACTAATACTGACCATATCTACTTGAACTCTGCTTATGAAACTGTAACAAACCACAGCATTTCTTACATAGATGCTCTTTAGTTTATAGTGAAAAACGTGTTGGGTTCGTGAATTGTGTAAATTCATTTTAGCCGAAAAATCACTGGGTTTTCCGGAATTGAACTCTTGCTTGTAGGAAGACACAGAGCCTTTGTTTTAACTCCGTTTGTGAAGGGAAATTCAGACCAGTGTTCTCTTCCATGAACATCCTCTGTTTTAACGCAAGAAGCATCCTCTTCTGTCCAGAGTTGCAATACAGCAAGAAATATGAGCATGTCCATAAAAAAAGAACTGTATTTCCTAATCATACGGACCATATCTAGTTGAACTCTGCTTGTGAAACTGTAACAAACCACAGCATCTCTTACATAGATGCTCTTTAGTTTATAGTGAAAAACGTGTTGGGTTCGTGAATTGTGTAAGTTCATTTTAGCCGAAAAATCACTGGGTTTTCCGGAAATGAACTCTTGCTTGAAGGAAGACACAGAGACTTTGGTTTAACTCCGTTTGTGAAGGGAAATTCAGACCAGTGTTCTCATCCATGAAACATACTCTGTTTTAACGCAAGAAGCATGCTCTTGTTTCCAGCGTCTCCAAAACAGCAAGAAAAATGAGCATGCCCGAAAATAAACGAACTGTGTTTCTTACACATACGGACCATATCTAGTTAAACTCTGCATGTGAAACTGTAACAAATCACAGCATCTCTTACATAGATGCTCTTTAGTTTATAGTGAAAAACGTGTTGGGTGCGTGAACTGTGTAAAGTCATTTGAGCCGAAAAATCACTGGGAATTCCGGAAATGAACTCTTGCTTGTAGGAAGACACAGAGCCTTTGGTTTAACTCCGTTTGTGAAGGGAAATTCAGACCAGTGTTCTCATCCATGAAACATCCTCTGTTTTAACACAAGAAGCATCCTCTTCTGTCCAGAGCTGCAATACAGCAAGAAATATGAGCATGTCCATAAAAAAAGAACTGTATTTCCTACTCATACGGACCTTATCTAGTTGAACTCTGCTTGTGAAACTGTAACAAACCACCGGATCTCTTACATATATGCTCTTTAGTTTATAGTGAAAAACGTGTGGGGTTCCTGAACTGGGCAAATTCATTTGAGCCCTAAAATCACTGGGTTTTCCGGAAATGAACTCGTGCTTGTAGGAAGATACAGATCCTTTTGTTTAACTCCGTTTGTGAAGAGAAATTCAGACCAGTGTTCTCATCCATGAAACATCCTCTGTTTTAACGCAAGAAGCATCCTCTTCTGTCCAGAGTTGCAATACAGCAAGAATTATGAGCATGTCCATAAAAAAAGAACTGTATTTCTTACTCATACGGACCATATCTAGTTGAACTCTGCTTGTGAAACTGTAACAAACCACAGCATGTCTTACATAGATGCTCTTAAGTTTATAGTGAAAAACGTGTGGGGTTCCTGAACTAGGCAAATTCATTTGAGCCCTAAAATCACTGGGTTTTCCGGAAATGAACTCTTACTTGTAGGAAGATACAGAGACTTTGGTTTAACTCTGTTTGTGAAGGGAAATTCAGACCAGTGTTCTCATCCATGAAACATACTCTGTTTTAACGCAATAAGCATGCTCTTCTTTCCAGCATCTCCAAAACAGCAAGAAACATGAGCATGCCCAGAAAAAAACGAACTGTGTTTCTGACACATACGGACCATATCTAGTTAAACTCTGCTTGTGAAACTGTAACAAATCACAGCATCTGTTACATAGATGCTCTTTAGTTTATACTGAAAAACGTGTTGGATGCGTGAACTGTGTAAAGTCATTTGAGCCGAAAAATCACTGGGAATTCCGGAAATGAACTCTTGCTTGTAGGAAGACACAGAGCCTTTGGTTTAACTCCGTTTGTGAAGGGAAATTCAGACCAGTGTTCTCATCCATGAAACATCCTCTGTTTTCACGCAAGAAGCATCCTCTTCTGTCCAGAGTTGCAATACAGCAAGAAATATGAGCATGTCCATAAAAAAAGAACTGTGTTTCTTACTCATACGGACCATATCTAGTTAAACTCTGCTTGTGAAACTGTAACAAACCACTGCATCTCTTACATAGATGCTCTTTAGTTTATAGTGAAAAATGTGTGGGGTTCGTGAACTGGGCAAATTCATTTGAGCCCTAAAATCACTGGGTTTTCCGGAAATGAACTCTTACTTGTAGGAAGATACAGAGCCTTTGGTTTAACTCCGTTTGTGAAGGGAAATACAGACCAGTGTTCTCATCCATGAAACACCGTCTGTTTTAACACAAGAAGCATCCTCTTCTGTCCAGAGTTGCAATACAGCTAGAAATATGAGCATGTCCATAAAAAAAGAACTGTATTTCCTACTAATACTGACCATATCTAGTTGAACTCTGCTTGTGAAACTAGAACAAACCACAGCATCTCTTACATAGATGCCCTTTAGTTTATAGTGAAAATCGTGTGGGGTGCGTGAACTCGGTAAATTCTTTTGAGCCGAAAAATCACTGGGATTTCCGGAAATGAACTCTTGCTTGTAGGAAGACACAGAGCCTTTGGTTTAACTCCGTTTGTGAAGGGAAATTCAGACCAGTGTTCTCATCCATGAAACACACTCTGTTTTATCGCAAAGAGCATGCTCTTCTATCCAGAGTCTCTAATACAGCAAGAAACATGAGCATGCCGACAAAAAAAGAACTCTGTTTCCTACGAATACTGACCATATCTAGTTGAACTCTGCTTATGAAACTGTAACAAACCACAGCATCTCTTACATAGATGCTCTTTAGTTTATAGTGAAAAACGTGTTGGGTTCCTGAATTGTGTAAATTCATTTTAGCCGAAAAATCACTGGGTTTTCCGGAATTGAACTCTTGCTTGTAGGAAGACACAGAGCCTTTGTTTTAACTCCGTTTGTGAAGGGAAATTCAGACCAGTGTTCTCATCCATGAAACATCCTCTGTTTTAACGCAAGAAGCATCCTCTTCTGTCCAGAGTTGCAATACAGCAAGAAATATGAGCATGTCCATAAAAAAAGAACTGTATTTCCTACTCATACGGACCATATATAGTTAAACTCTGCTTGTGAAACTGTCACAAATCACAGCATCTCTTACATAGATGCTCTTTAGTTTATACTGAAAAACGTGTTGGGTGCGTGAACTCTGTAAAGTCATTTGAGCCGAAAAATCACTGGGAATTCCGGAAATGAACTCTTGCTTGTAGGAAGACACAGAGTCTTTGCTTTAACTCCGTTTGTGAAGGGAAATTCAGACCAGTGTTCTCATCCATGAAACATCCTCTGTTTTAACGCAAGAAGCATCCTCTTCTGTCCAGAGTTGCAATACAGCAAGAAATATGAGCATGTCCATAAAAAAAGAACTGTATTTCTTACATATACGGACCATATCTAGTTGAACTCTGCTTGTGAAACTGTAACAAACCAAAGCATAACTTTCATAGATGCTCATTAGTTTATAGTGAGAAACATGTGTGGTTCCTGAACTGTGCAAATTCATTTGAGCCCTAAAATCACTGGGTTTTCCGGAAATGAACTCTTACTTGTAGGAAGATACAGAGACTTTGGTTTAACTCTCTTTGTGAAGGGAAATTCAGACCAGTGTTCTCATCCATGAAACATACTCTGTTTTAACGCAATAAGCATGCTCTTCTTTCCAGCGTCTCCAAAACAGCAAGAAACATGAGCATGCCCAGAAAAAAACGAACTGTGTTTCTGACACATACGGACCATATCTAGTTAAACTCTGCTTGTGAAACTGTAACAAATCACAGCATCTCTTACATAGATGCTCTTTAGTTTATACTGAAAAACGTGTTGGATGCGTGAACTGTGTAAAGTCATTTGAGCAGAAAAATCACTGGGAATTCCGGAAATGAACTCTTGCTTGTAGGAAGACACAGAGCCTTTGGTTTAACTCCGTTTGTGAAGGGAAATTCAGACCAGTGTTCTCATCCATGAAACATCCTCTGTTTTCACGCAAGAAGCATCCTCTTCTGTCCAGAGTTGCAATACAGCAAGAAATATGAGCATGTCCATAAAAAAAGAACTGTGTTTCCTACTCATACGGACCATATCTAGTTAAACTCTGCTTGTGAAACTGTAACAAATCACAGCATCTCTTACATAGATGCTCTTTAGTTTATACTGAAAAACGTGTTGGGTGCGTGAATTGTGTAAATTCATTTTAGCCGAAAAATCACTGGGTTTTCCGGAATTGAACTCTAGCTTGTAGGAAGACACAGAGCCTTTGTTTTAACTCCGTTTGTGAAGGGAAATTCAGACCAGTGTTCTCATCCATGATACATCCTCTCTTTTAACGCAAGAAGCATCCTCTTCTGTCCAGAGTTGCAATACAGCAAGAAATATGAGCATGTCCATAAAAAAAGAACTGTATTTCCTACTCATACGGACCATATCTAGTTAAACTCTGCTTGTGAAACTGTAACAAATCACAGCATCTCTTACATAGATGCTCTTTAGTTTATACTGAAAAACGTGTTGGGTGCGTGAACTCTGTAAAGTCATTTGAGCCGAAAAATCACTGGGAATTCCGGAAATAAACTCTTGCTTGTAGGAAGACACAGAGCCTTTGGTTTAACTCCGTTTGTGAAGGGAAATTCAGACCAGTGTTCTCATCCATGAAACACACTCTGTTTTAGCGCAAAGAGCATGCTCTTCTATCCAGAGTCTCTAATACAGCAAGAAATATGAGCATGTCCATAAAAAAAGAACTGTATTTCTTACATATACGGACCATATCTAGTTGAACTCTGCTTGTGAAACTGTAACAAACCACAGCATCTCTTTCATAGATGCTCATTAGTTTATAGTGAAAAACGTGTGGGGTTCCTGAACTGGGCAAATTCATTTGAGCCCTAAAATCACTGGGTTTTCCAGAAATGAACTCTTAATTATAGGAAGACACAGAGCCTTTGTTTTAACTCCGTTTGTGAAGGGAAATTCAGACCAGTGTTCTCATCCATGAAACATCCTCTGTTTTAACGCAAGAAGCATCCTCTTCTGTCCAGTGTTGCAATACAGCAAGAAATATGAGCATGTCCATAAAAAAAACAACTGTATTTCCTAATCATATGGACGATATCTAGTTGAACTCTGCTTGTGAAACTGTAACAAACCACAGCATCTCTTACATAGATGCTCTTTAGTTTATACTGAAAAACGTGTTGGGTTCGTGAACTGTGTAAATTCATTTGAGCCGAAAAATCACTGGGATTCCCGGAAATGAACTCTTGCTTGTAGGAAGACACAGAGCCTTTGGTTTAACTACGTTTGTGAAGGGAAATTCAGACCAATGTTCTCATCCATGAAACACACTCTGTTTCAACGCAAAGAGCATGCTCTTCTTTCCAGAGTCTCTAATACAGCAAGAAACATGTGCATGCCCAGAAAAAAGAACTGTGTTTCCTACTAATACTGACCATATCTACTTGAACTCTGCTTATGAAACTGTAACAAACCACAGCATTTCTTACATAGATGCTCTTTAGTTTATAGTGAAAAACGTGTTGGGTTCGTGAATTGTGTAATTTCATTTTAGCCGAAAAATCACTGGGTTTTCCGGAATTGAACTCTTGCTTGTAGGAAGACACAGAGCCTTTGTTTTAACTCCGTTTGTGAAGGGAAATTCAGACCAGTGTTCTCATCCATGAAACATCCTCTGTTTTAACGCAAGAAGCATCCACTTCTGTCCAGAGTTGCAATACAGCAAGAAATATGAGCATGTCCATAAAAAAAGAACTGTATTTCCTAATCATACGGACCATATCTAGTTGAACTCTGCTTGTGAAACTGTAACAAACCACAGCATCTCTTACATAGATGCTCTTTAGTTTATAGTGAAAAACGTGTTGGGTTCGTGAATTGTGTAAATTCATTTTAGCCGAAAAATCACTGGGTTTTCAGGAAATGAACTCTTGCTTGAAGGAAGACACAGAGACTTTGGTATAACTCCATTTGTGAAGGGAAATTCAGACCAGTGTTCTCATCCATGAAACATACCCTGTTTTAACGCAAGAAGCATGCTCTTGTTTCCAGCGTCTCCAAAACAGCAAGAAAAATGAGCATGCCCAGAAATAAACGAACTGTGTTTCTTGCACATACGGACCATATCTAGTTAAACTCTGCTTGTGAAACTGTAACAAATCACAGCATCTCTTACTTAGATGCTCTTTAGTTTATAGTGAAAAACGTGTTGGGTGCGTGAACTGTGTAAAGTCATTTGAGCCGAAAAATCACTGGGAATTCCGGAAATGAACTCTTGCTTGTTGGAAGACACAGAGCCTTTTGTTTAACTCCGTTTCTGAAGGGAAATTCAGACCAGTGTTCTCATCCAGGAAACATCCTCTGTTTTAACGCAAGAAGCATCCTCTTCTTTCCAGAGTTGCAATACAGCAAGAATTATGAGCATGTCCATAAAAAAAGAACTGTATTTCTTACTCATACGGACCATATCTAGTTGAACTCTGCTTGTGAAACTGTAACAAACCACAGCATCTCTTACATAGATGCTCTTTAGTTTATAGTGAAAAACGTGTGGGGTTCGTGAACTGGGCAAATTCATTTGAGCCCTAAAATCACTGGGTTTTCCGGAAATGAACTCTTACTTGTAGGAAGATACAGAGACTTTGGTTTAACTCCGTTTGTGAAGGGAAATTCAGACCAGTGTTCTCATCCATGAAACATACTCTGTTTTAACGCAAGAAGCATGCTCTTCTTTCCAGCGTCTCCAAAACAGCAAGAAACATGAGCATGCCCAGAAAAAAACGAACTGTGTTTCTGACACATACGGACCATATCTAGTTAAACTCTGCTTGTGAAACTGTAACAAATCACAGCATCTTTACATAGATGCTCTTTAGTTTATACTGAAAAACGTGTTGGATGCGTGAACTGTGTAAAGTCATTTGAGCCGAAAAATCACTGGGAATTCCGGAAATGAACTCTTGCTTGTAGGAAGACATAGAGCCTTTGGTTTAACTCCGTTTGTGAAGGGAAATTCAGACCAGTGTTCTCATCCATGAAACATCCTCTGTTTTCACGAAAGAAGCATGCTCTTCTGTCCAGAGTTACAATACAGCAAGAAATATGAGCATGTCCATAAAAAAAGAACTGTATTTCTTACTCATACGGACCATATCTATTTGAACTCTGCTTGTGAACCTGTAACAAACAACATCATCTCTTACATAGATGCTCTTTAGTGTATAGTGAAAAACGTGTTGGGTTCGTGAACTGTGTAAATTCATTTGAGCCGAAAAATCACTGGGATTCCCGGAAATGAACTCTTGCTTGTAGGAAGACACAGAGCCTTTGGTTTAACTACGTTTGTGAAGGGAAATTCAGACCAGTGTTCTCATCCATGAAACATCCTCTGTTTTCACGCAAGAAGCATCCTCTTCTGTCCAGAGTTGCAATACAGCAAGAAATATGAGCATGTCCATAAATAAAGAACTGTATTTCTTACATATACGGACCATATCTAGTTGAACTCTGCTTGTGAAACTGTAACAAACCACAGCATCTCTTACATAGATGCTCTTTAGTTTATAGTGAAAAACGTGTGGGGTTCGTGAACTGGGCAATTTCATTTGAGCCCTAAAATCACTGGGTTTTCCGGAAATGAACTCTTACTTGTAGGAAGATACATAGCCTTTGGTTTAACTCCGTTTGTGAAGGGAAATTCAGACCAGTGTTCTCATCCATGAAACATACTCTGTTTTATCGCAAGAAGCATGCTCTTCTTTCCAGCATCTCCAATACAGCAAGAAACATGATCATGCCCAGAAAAAACGAACTGTGTTTCTTACTCATACCGACCATATCTAGTTAAACTCTGCTTGTGAAACTGTAACAAACAACATCATCTCTTACATAGATGCTCTTTAGTTTATAGTGAAAAACGTGTTGGGTTCGTGAACTGTGTAAATTCATTTGAGCCGAAAAATCACTGGGATTCCCGGAAATGAACTCTTGCTTGTAGGAAGACACACAGCCTTTGGTTTAACTACGTTTGTGAAGGGAAATTCAGACCAATGTTCTCATCCATGAAACACACTCTGTTTCAACGCAAAGAGCATGCTCTTCTTTCCAGAGTCTCTAATACAGCAAGAAACATGTGCATGCCCAGAAAAAAAGAACTGTGTTTCCTACTAATACTGACCATATCTACTTGAACTCTGCTTATGAAACTGTAACAAACCACAGCATTTCTTACATAGATGCTCTTTAGTTTATAGTGAAAAACGTGTTGGGTTCGTGAATTGTGTAAATTCATTTTAGCCGAAAAATCACTGGGTTTTCCGGAATTGAACTCTTGCTTGTAGGAAGACACAGAGCCTTTGTTTTAACTCCGTTTGTGAAGGGAAATTCAGACCAGTGTTCTCTTCCATGAACATCCTCTGTTTTAACGCAAGAAGCATCCTCTTCTGTCCAGAGTTGCAATACAGCAAGAAATATGAGCATGTCCATAAAAAAAGAACTGTATTTCCTAATCATACGGACCATATCTAGTTGAACTCTGCTTGTGAAACTGTAACAAACCACAGCATCTCTTACATAGATGCCCTTTAGTTTATAGTGAAAAACGTGTTGGGTTCGTGAATTGTGTAAATTCATTTTAGCCGAAAAATCACTGGGTTTTCCGGAAATGAACTCTTGCTTGAAGGAAGACACAGAGACTTTGGTTTAACTCCGTTTGTGAAGGGAAATTCAGACCAGTGTTCTCATCCATGAAACATACTCTGTTTTAACGCAAGAAGCATGCTCTTGTTTCCAGCGTCTCCAAAACAGCAAGAAAAATGAGCATGCCCAGAAATAAACGAACTGTGTTTCTTACACATACGGACCATATCTAGTTAAACTCTGCATGTGAAACTGTAACAAATCACAGCATCTCTTACATAGATGCTCTTTAGTTTATAGTGAAAAACGTGTTGGGTGCGTGAACTGTGTAAAGTCATTTGAGCCGAAAAATCACTGGGAATTCCGGAAATGAACTCTTGCTTGTAGGAAGACACAGAGCCTTTGGTTTAACTCCGTTTGTGAAGGGAAATTCAGACCAGTGTTCTCATCCATGAAACATCCTCTGTTTTAACACAAGAAGCATCCTCTTCTGTCCAGAGCTGCAATACAGCAAGAAATATGAGCATGTCCATAAAAAAAGAACAGTATTTCCTACTCATACGGACCTTATCTAGTTGAACTCTGCTTGTGAAACTGTAACAAACCACAGCATCTCTTACATAGATGCTCTTTAGTTTATAGTGAAAAACGTGTTGGGTTCGTGAATTGTGTAAATTCATTTTAGCCGAAAAATCACTGGGTTTTCAGGAAATGAACTCTTGCTTGAAGGAAGACACAGAGACTTTGGTATAACTCCATTTGTGAAGGGAAATTCAGACCAGTGTTCTCATCCATGAAACATACCCTGTTTTAACGCAAGAAGCATGCTCTTGTTTCCAACGTCTCCAAAACAGCAAGAAAAATGAGCATGCCCAGAAATAAACGAACTGTGTTTCTTGCACATACGGACCATATCTAGTTAAACTCTGCTTGTGAAACTGTAACAAATCACAGCATCTCTTACATAGATGCTCTTTAGTTTATAGTGAAAAACGTGTTGGGTGCGTGAACTGTGTAAAGTCATTTGAGCCGAAAAATCACTGGGAATTCCGGAAATGAACTCTTGCTTGTTGGAAGACACAGAGCCTTTTGTTTAACTCCGTTTCTGAAGGGAAATTCAGACCAGTGTTCTCATCCAGGAAACATCCTCTGTTTTAACGCAAGAAGCATCCTCTTCTTTCCAGAGTTACAATACAGCAAGAATTATGAGCATGTCCATAAAAAAAGAACTGTATTTCTTACTCATACGGACCATATCTAGTTGAACTCTGCTTGTGAAACTGTAACAAACCACAGCATCTCTTACATAGATGCTCTTTAGTTTATAGTGAAAAACGTGTGGGGTTCGTGAACTGGGCAAATTCATTTGAGCCCTAAAATCACTGGGTTTTCCGGAAATGAACTCTTACTTGTAGGAAGATACAGAGACTTTGGTTTAACTCCGTTTGTGAAGGGAAATTCAGACCAGTGTTCTCATCCATGAAACATCCTCTGTTTTCACGCAAGAAGCATCCTCTTCTGTCCAGAGTTGCAATACAGCAAGAAATATGAGCATGTCCATAAAAAAAGAACTGTATTTCTTACTCATACGGACCATATCTATTTGAACTCTGCTTGTGAACCTGTAACAAACAACATCATCTCTTACATAGATGCTCTTTAGTTTACAGTGAAAAACGTGTTGGGTTCGTGAACTGTGTAAATTCATTTGAGCCGAAAAATCACTGGGATTCCCGGAAATGAACTCTTGCTTGTAGGAAGACACAGAGCCTTTGGTTTAACTCCGTTTGTGAAGGGAAATTCAGACCAGTGTTCTCATCCATGAAACATCCTCTGTTTTCATGCAAGAAGCATCCTCTTCTGTCCAGAGTTGCAATACAGCAAGAAATATGAGCATGTCCATAAATAAAGAACTGTATTTCTTACATATACGGACCATATCTAGTTGAACTCTGCTTGTGAAACTGTAACAAACCACAGCATCTCTTACATAGATGCTCTTTAGTTTATAGTGAAAAACGTGTGGGGTTCGTGAACTGGGCAATTTCATTTGAGCCCTAAAATCACTGGGTTTTCCGGAAATGAACTCTTACTTGTAGGAAGATACATAGCCTTTGGTTTAACTCCGTTTGTGAAGGGAAATTCAGACCAGTGTTCTCATCCATGAAACATACTCTGTTTTATCGCAAGAAGCATGCTCTTCTTTCCAGCATCTCCAATACAGCAAGAAACATGATCATGCCCAGAAAAAACGAACTGTGTTTCTTACTCATACCGACCATATCTAGTTAAACTCTGCTTGTGAAACTGTAACAAACAACATCATCTCTTACATAGATGCTCTTTAGTTTATAGTGAAAAACGTGTTGGGTTCGTGAACTGTGTAAATTCATTTGAGCCGAAAAATCACTGGGATTCCCGGAAATGAACTCTTGCTTGTAGGAAGACACACAGCCTTTGGTTTAACTACGTTTGTGAAGGGAAATTCAGACCAATGTTCTCATCCATGAAACACACTCTGTTTCAACGCAAAGAGCATGCTCTTCTTTCCAGAGTCTCTAATACAGCAAGAAACATGTGCATGCCCAGAAAAAAAGAACTGTGTTTCCTACTAATACTGACCATATCTACTTGAACTCTGCTTATGAAACTGTAACAAACCACAGCATTTCTTACATAGATGCTCTTTAGTTTATAGTGAAAAACGTGTTGGGTTCGTGAATTGTGTAAATTCATTTTAGCCGAAAAATCACTGGGTTTTCCGGAATTGAACTCTTGCTTGTAGGAAGACACAGAGCCTTTGTTTTAACTCCGTTTGTGAAGGGAAATTCAGACCAGTGTTCTCTTCCATGAACATCCTCTGTTTTAACGCAAGAAGCATCCTCTTCTGTCCAGAGTTGCAATACAGCAAGAAATATGAGCATGTCCATAAAAAAAGAACTGTATTTCCTAATCATACGGACCATATCTAGTTGAACTCTGCTTGTGAAACTGTAACAAACCACAGCATCTCTTACATAGATGCTCTTTAGTTTATAGTGAAAAACGTGTTGGGTTCGTGAATTGTGTAAATTCATTTTAGCCGAAAAATCACTGGGTTTTCCGGAAATGAACTCTTGCTTGAAGGAAGACACAGAGACTTTGGTTTAACTCCGTTTGTGAAGGGAAATTCAGACCAGTGTTCTCATCCATGAAACATACTCTGTTTTAACGCAAGAAGCATGCTCTTGTTTCCAGCGTCTCCAAAACAGCAAGAAAAATGAGCATGCCCGGAAATAAACGAACTGTGTTTCTTACACATACGGACCATATCTAGTTAAACTCTGCATGTGAAACTGTAACAAATCACAGCATCTCTTACATAGATGCTCTTTAGTTTATAGTGAAAAACGTGTTGGGTGCGTGAACTGTGTAAAGTCATTTGAGCCGAAAAATCACTGGGAATTCCGGAAATGAACTCTTGCTTGTAGGAAGACACAGAGCCTTTGGTTTAACTCCGTTTGTGAAGGGAAATTCAGACCAGTGTTCTCATCCATGAAACATCCTCTGTTTTAACACAAGAAGCATCCTCTTCTGTCCAGAGCTGCAATACAGCAAGAAATATGAGCATGTCCATAAAAAAAGAACAGTATTTCCTACTCATACGGACCTTATCTAGTTGAACTCTGCTTGTGAAACTGTAACAAACCACAGCATCTCTTACATAGATGCCCTTTAGTTTATAGTGAAAAACGTGTTGGGTTCGTGAATTGTGTAAATTCATTTTAGCCGAAAAATCACTGGGTTTTCAGGAAATGAACTCTTGCTTGAAGGAAGACACAGAGACTTTGGTATAACTCCATTTGTGAAGGGAAATTCAGACCAGTGTTCTCATCCATGAAACATACCCTGTTTTAACGCAAGAAGCATGCTCTTGTTTCCAGCGTCTCCAAAACAGCAAGAAAAATGAGCATGCCCAGAAATAAACGAACTGTGTTTCTTGCACATACGGACCATATCTAGTTAAACTCTGCTTGTGAAACTGTAACAAATCACAGCATCTCTTACATAGATGCTCTTTAGTTTATAGTGAAAAACGTGTTGGGTGCGTGAACTGTGTAAAGTCATTTGAGCCGAAAAATCACTGGGAATTCCGGAAATGAACTCTTGCTTGTTGGAAGACACAGAGCCTTTTGTTTAACTCCGTTTCTGAAGGGAAATTCAGACCAGTGTTCTCATCCAGGAAACATCCTCTGTTTTAACGCAAGAAGCATCCTCTTCTTTCCAGAGTTGCAATACAGCAAGAATTATGAGCATGTCCATAAAAAAAGAACTGTATTTCTTACTCATACGGACCATATCTAGTTGAACTCTGCTTGTGAAACTGTAACAAACCACAGCATCTCTTACATAGATGCTCTTTAGTTTATAGTGAAAAACGTGTGGGGTTCGTGAACTGGGCAAATTCATTTGAGCCCTAAAATCACTGGGTTTTCCGGAAATGAACTCTTACTTGTAGGAAGATACAGAGACTTTGGTTTAACTCCGTTTGTGAAGGGAAATTCAGACCAGTGTTCTCATCCATGAAACATACTCTGTTTTAACGCAAGAAGCATGCTCTTCTTTCCAGCGTCTCCAAAACAGCAAGAAACATGAGCATGCCCAGAAAAAAACGAACTGTGTTTCTGACACATACGGACCATATCTAGTTAAACTCTGCTTGTGAAACTGTAACAAACCACAGCATCTTTACATAGATGCTCTTTAGTTTATACTGAAAAACGTGTTGGATGCGTGAACTGTGTAAAGTCATTTGAGCCGAAAAATCACTGGGAATTCCGGAAATGAACTCTTGCTTGTAGGAAGACATAGAGCCTTTGGTTTAACTCCGTTTGTGAAGGGAAATTCAGACCAGTGTTCTCATCCATGAAACATCCTCTGTTTTCACGCAAGAAGCATCCTCTTCTGTCCAGAGTTGCAATACAGCAAGAAATATGAGCATGTCCATAAAAAAAGAACTGTATTTCTTACTCATACGGACCATATCTATTTGAACTCTGCTTGTGAACCTGTAACAAACAACATCATCTCTTACATAGATGCTCTTTAGTTTATAGTGAAAAACGTGTTGGGTTCGTGAACTGTGTAAATTCATTTGAGCCGAAAAATCACTGGGATTCCCGGAAATGAAATCTTGCTTGTAGGAAGACACAGAGCCTTTGGTTTAACTACGTTTGTGAAGGGAAATTCAGACCAGTGTTCTCATCCATGAAACATCCTCTGTTTTCACGCAAGAAGCATCCTCTTCTGTCCAGAGTTGCAATACAGCAAGAAATATGAGCATGTCCATAAATAAAGAACTGTATTTCTTACATATACGGACCATATCTAGTTGAACTCTGCTTGTGAAACTGTAACAAACCACAGCATCTCTTACATAGATGCTCTTTAGTTTATAGTGAAAAACGTGTGGGGTTCGTGAACTGGGCAAATTCATTTGAGCCCTAAAATCACTGGGTTTTCCGGAAATGAACTCTTACTTGTAGGAAGATACATAGCCTTTGGTTTAACTCCGTTTGTGAAGGGAAATTCAGACCAGTGTTCTCATCCATGAAACATACTCTGTTTTATCGCAAGAAGCATGCTCTTCTTTCCAGCATCTCCAATACAGCAAGAAACATGATCATGCCCAGAAAAAACGAACTGTGTTTCTTACTCATACCGACCATATCTAGTTAAACTCTGCTTGTGAAACTGTAACAAACAACATCATCTCTTACATAGATGCTCTTTAGTTTATAGTGAAAAACGTGTTGGGTTCGTGAACTGTGTAAATTCATTTGAGCCAAAAAATCACTGGGATTCCCGGAAATGAACTCTTGCTTGTAGGAAGACACACAGCCTTTGGTTTAACTACGTTTGTGAAGGGAAATTCAGACCAATGTTCTCATCCATGAAACACACTCTGTTTCAACGCAAAGAGCATGCTCTTCTTTCCAGAGTCTCTAATACAGCAAGAAACATGTGCATGCCCAGAAAAAAAGAACTGTGTTTCCTACTAATACTGACCATATCTACTTGAACTCTGCTTATGAAACTGTAACAAACCACAGCATTTCTTACATAGATGCTCTTTAGTTTATAGTGAAAAACGTGTTGGGTTCGTGAATTGTGTAAATTCATTTTAGCCGAAAAATCACTGGGTTTTCCGGAATTGAACTCTTGCTTGTAGGAAGACACAGAGCCTTTGTTTTAACTCCGTTTGTGAAGGGAAATTCAGACCAGTGTTCTCTTCCATGAACATCCTCTGTTTTAACGCAAGAAGCATCCTCTTCTGTCCAGAGTTGCAATACAGCAAGAAATATGAGCATGTCCATAAAAAAAGAACTGTATTTCCTAATCATACGGACCATATCTAGTTGAACTCTGCTTGTGAAACTGTAACAAACCACAGCATCTCTTACATAGATGCTCTTTAGTTTATAGTGAAAAACGTGTTGGGTTCGTGAATTGTGTAAATTCATTTTAGCCGAAAAATCACTGGGTTTTCCGGAAATGAACTCTTGCTTGAAGGAAGACACAGAGACTTTGGTTTAACTCCGTTTGTGAAGGGAAATTCAGACCAGTGTTCTCATCCATGAAACATACTCTGTTTTAACGCAAGAAGCATGCTCTTGTTTCCAGCGTCTCCAAAACAGCAAGAAAAATGAGCATGCCCGGAAATAAACGAACTGTGTTTCTTACACATACGGACCATATCTAGTTAAACTCTGCATGTGAAACTGTAACAAATCACAGCATCTCTTACATAGATGCTCTTTAGTTTATAGTGAAAAACGTGTTGGGTGCGTGAACTGTGTAAAGTCATTTGAGCCGAAAAATCACTGGGAATTCCGGAAATGAACTCTTGCTTGTAGGAAGACACAGAGCCTTTGGTTTAACTCCGTTTGTGAAGGGAAATTCAGACCAGTGTTCTCATCCATGAAACATCCTCTGTTTTAACACAAGAAGCATCCTCTTCTGTCCAGAGCTGCAATACAGCAAGAAATATGAGCATGTCCATAAAAAAAGAACTGTATTTCCTACTCATACGGACCTTATCTAGTTGAACTCTGCTTGTGAAACTGTAACAAACCACCGGATCTCTTACATATATGCTCTTTAGTTTATAGTGAAAAACGTGTGGGGTTCCTGAACTGGGCAAATTCATTTGAGCCCTAAAATCACTGGGTTTTCCGGAAATGAACTCGTGCTTGTAGGAAGATACAGATCCTTTTGTTTAACTCCGTTTGTGAAGAGAAATTCAGACCAGTGTTCTCATCCATGAAACATCCTCTGTTTTAACGCAAGAAGCATCCTCTTCTGTCCAGAGTTGCAATACAGCAAGAATTATGAGCATGTCCATAAAAAAAGAACTGTATTTCTTACTCATACGGACCATATCTAGTTGAACTCTGCTTGTGAAACTGTAACAAACCACAGCATGTCTTACATAGATGCTCTTTAGTTTATAGTGAAAAACGTGTTGGGTTCGTGAATTGTGTAAATTCATTTTAGCCGAAAAATCACTGGGTTTTCAGGAAATGAACTCTTGCTTGAAGGAAGACACAGAGACTTTGGTATAACTCCATTTGTGAAGGGAAATTCAGACCAGTGTTCTCATCCATGAAACATACCCTGTTTTAACGCAAGAAGCATGCTCTTGTTTCCAGCGTCTCCAAAACAGCAAGAAAAATGAGCATGCCCAGAAATAAACGAACTGTGTTTCTTGCACATACGGACCATATCTAGTTAAACTCTGCTTGTGAAACTGTAACAAATCACAGCATCTCTTACATAGATGCTCTTTAGTTTATAGTGAAAAACGTGTTGGGTGCGTGAACTGTGTAAAGTCATTTGAGCCGAAAAATCACTGGGAATTCCGGAAATGAACTCTTGCTTGTTGGAAGACACAGAGCCTTTTGTTTAACTCCGTTTCTGAAGGGAAATTCAGACCAGTGTTCTCATCCAGGAAACATCCTCTGTTTTAACGCAAGAAGCATCCTCTTCTTTCCAGAGTTGCAATACAGCAAGAATTATGAGCATGTCCATAAAAAAAGAACTGTATTTCTTACTCATACGGACCATATCTAGTTGAACTCTGCTTGTGAAACTGTAACAAACCACAGCATCTCTTACATAGATGCTCTTTAGTTTATAGTGAAAAACGTGTGGGGTTCGTGAACTGGGCAAATTCATTTGAGCCCTAAAATCACTGGGTTTTCCGGAAATGAACTCTTACTTGTAGGAAGATACAGAGACTTTGGTTTAACTCCGTTTGTGAAGGGAAATTCAGACCAGTGTTCTCATCCATGAAACATCCTCTGTTTTAACGCAAGAAGCATGCTCTTCTTTCCAGCGTCTCCAAAACAGCAAGAAACATGAGCATGCCCAGAAAAAAACGAACTGTGTTTCTGACACATACGGACCATATCTAGTTAAACTCTGCTTGTGAAACTGTAACAAATCACAGCATCTTTACATAGATGCTCTTTAGTTTATACTGAAAAACGTGTTGGATGCGTGAACTGTGTAAAGTCATTTGAGCCGAAAAATCACTGGGAATTCCGGAAATGAACTCTTGCTTGTAGGAAGACATAGAGCCTTTGGTTTAACTCCGTTTGTGAAGGGAAATTCAGACCAGTGTTCTCATCCATGAAACATCCTCTGTTTTCACGCAAGAAGCATCCTCTTCTGTCCAGAGTTGCAATACAGCAAGAAATATGAGCATGTCCATAAAAAAAGAACTGTATTTCTTACTCATACGGACCATATCTATTTGAACTCTGCTTGTGAACCTGTAACAAACAACATCATCTCTTACATAGATGCTCTTTAGTTTATAGTGAAAAACGTGTTGGGTTCGTGAACTGTTTAAATTCATTTGAGCCGAAAAATCACTGGGATTCCCGGAAATGAACTCTTGCTTGTAGGAAGACACAGAGCCTTTGGTTTAACTACGTTTGTGAAGGGAAATTCAGACCAGTGTTCTCATCCATGAAACATCCTCTGTTTTCACGCAAGAAGCATCCTCTTCTGTCCAGAGTTGCAATACAGCAAGAAATATGAGCATGTCCATAAATAAAGAACTGTATTTCTTACATATACGGACCATATCTAGTTGAACTCTGCTTGTGAAACTGTAACAAACCACAGCATCTCTTACATAGATGCTCTTTAGTTTATAGTGAAAAACGTGTGGGGTTCGTGAACTGGGCAAATTCATTTGAGCCCTAAAATCACTGGGTTTTCCGGAAATGAACTCTTACTTGTAGGAAGATACATAGCCTTTGGTTTAACTCCGTTTGTGAAGGGAAATTCAGACCAGTGTTCTCATCCATGAAACATACTCTGTTTTATCGCAAGAAGCATGCTCTTCTTTCCAGCATCTCCAATACAAAAGAAACATGATCATGCCCAGAAAAAACGAACTGTGTTTCTTACTCATACCGACCATATCTAGTTAAACTCTGCTTGTGAAACTGTAACAAACAACATCATCTCTTACATAGATGCTCTTTAGTTTATAGTGAAAAACGTGTTGGGTTCGTGAACTGTGTAAATTCATTTGAGCCGAAAAATCACTGGGATTCCCGGAAATGAACTCTTGCTTGTAGGAAGACACACAGCCTTTGGTTTAACTACGTTTGTGAAGGGAAATTCAGACCAATGTTCTCATCCATGAAACACACTCTGTTTCAACGCAAAGAGCATGCTCTTCTTTCCAGAGTCTCTAATACAGCAAGAAACATGTGCATGCCCAGAAAAAAAGAACTGTGTTTCCTACTAATACTGACCATATCTACTTGAACTCTGCTTATGAAACTGTAACAAACCACAGCATTTCTTACATAGATGCTCTTTAGTTTATAGTGAAAAACGTGTTGGGTTCGTGAATTGTGTAAATTCATTTTAGCCGAAAAATCACTGGGTTTTCCGGAATTGAACTCTTGCTTGTAGGAAGACACAGAGCCTTTGTTTTAACTCCGTTTGTGAAGGGAAATTCAGACCAGTGTTCTCTTCCATGAACATCCTCTGTTTTAACGCAAGAAGCATCCTCTTCTGTCCAGAGTTGCAATACAGCAAGAAATATGAGCATGTCCATAAAAAAAGAACTGTATTTCCTAATCATACGGACCATATCTAGTTGAACTCTGCTTGTGAAACTGTAACAAACCACAGCATCTCTTACATAGATGCTCTTTAGTTTATAGTGAAAAACGTGTTGGGTTCGTGAATTGTGTAAGTTCATTTTAGCCGAAAAATCACTGGGTTTTCCGGAAATGAACTCTTGCTTGAAGGAAGACACAGAGACTTTGGTTTAACTCCGTTTGTGAAGGGAAATTCAGACCAGTGTTCTCATCCATGAAACATACTCTGTTTTAACGCAAGAAGCATGCTCTTGTTTCCAGCGTCTCCAAAACAGCAAGAAAAATGAGCATGCCCGAAAATAAACGAACTGTGTTTCTTACACATACGGACCATATCTAGTTAAACTCTGCATGTGAAACTGTAACAAATCACAGCATCTCTTACATAGATGCTCTTTAGTTTATAGTGAAAAACGTGTTGGGTGCGTGAACTGTGTAAAGTCATTTGAGCCGAAAAATCACTGGGAATTCCGGAAATGAACTCTTGCTTGTAGGAAGACACAGAGCCTTTGGTTTAACTCCGTTTGTGAAGGGAAATTCAGACCAGTGTTCTCATCCATGAAACATCCTCTGTTTTAACACAAGAAGCATCCTCTTCTGTCCAGAGCTGCAATACAGCAAGAAATATGAGCATGTCCATAAAAAAAGAACTGTATTTCCTACTCATACGGACCTTATCTAGTTGAACTCTGCTTGTGAAACTGTAACAAACCACCGGATCTCTTACATATATGCTCTTTAGTTTATAGTGAAAAACGTGTGGGGTTCCTGAACTGGGCAAATTCATTTGAGCCCTAAAATCACTGGGTTTTCCGGAAATGAACTCGTGCTTGTAGGAAGATACAGATCCTTTTGTTTAACTCCGTTTGTGAAGAGAAATTCAGACCAGTGTTCTCATCCATGAAACATCCTCTGTTTTAACGCAAGAAGCATCCTCTTCTGTCCAGAGTTGCAATACAGCAAGAATTATGAGCATGTCCATAAAAAAAGAACTGTATTTCTTACTCATACGGACCATATCTAGTTGAACTCTGCTTGTGAAACTGTAACAAACCACAGCATGTCTTACATAGATGCTCTTAAGTTTATAGTGAAAAACGTGTGGGGTTCCTGAACTAGGCAAATTCATTTGAGCCCTAAAATCACTGGGTTTTCCGGAAATGAACTCTTACTTGTAGGAAGATACAGAGACTTTGGTTTAACTCTGTTTGTGAAGGGAAATTCAGACCAGTGTTCTCATCCATGAAACATACTCTGTTTTAACGCAATAAGCATGCTCTTCTTTCCAGCATCTCCAAAACAGCAAGAAACATGAGCATGCCCAGAAAAAAACGAACTGTGTTTCTGACACATACGGACCATATCTAGTTAAACTCTGCTTGTGAAACTGTAACAAATCACAGCATCTGTTACATAGATGCTCTTTAGTTTATACTGAAAAACGTGTTGGATGCGTGAACTGTGTAAAGTCATTTGAGCCGAAAAATCACTGGGAATTCCGGAAATGAACTCTTGCTTGTAGGAAGACACAGAGCCTTTGGTTTAACTCCGTTTGTGAAGGGAAATTCAGACCAGTGTTCTCATCCATGAAACATCCTCTGTTTTCACGCAAGAAGCATCCTCTTCTGTCCAGAGTTGCAATACAGCAAGAAATATGAGCATGTCCATAAAAAAAGAACTGTGTTTCTTACTCATACGGACCATATCTAGTTAAACTCTGCTTGTGAAACTGTAACAAACCACTGCATCTCTTACATAGATGCTCTTTAGTTTATAGTGAAAAATGTGTGGGGTTCGTGAACTGGGCAAATTCATTTGAGCCCTAAAATCACTGGGTTTTCCGGAAATGAACTCTTACTTGTAGGAAGATACAGAGCCTTTGGTTTAACTCCGTTTGTGAAGGGAAATACAGACCAGTGTTCTCATCCATGAAACACCGTCTGTTTTAACACAAGAAGCATCCTCTTCTGTCCAGAGTTGCAATACAGCTAGAAATATGAGCATGTCCATAAAAAAAGAACTGTATTTCCTACTAATACTGACCATATCTAGTTGAACTCTGCTTGTGAAACTAGAACAAACCACAGCATCTCTTACATAGATGCCCTTTAGTTTATAGTGAAAATCGTGTGGGGTGCGTGAACTCGGTAAATTCTTTTGAGCCGAAAAATCACTGGGATTTCCGGAAATGAACTCTTGCTTGTAGGAAGACACAGAGCCTTTGGTTTAACTCCGTTTGTGAAGGGAAATTCAGACCAGTGTTCTCATCCATGAAACACACTCTGTTTTATCGCAAAGAGCATGCTCTTCTATCCAGAGTCTCTAATACAGCAAGAAACATGAGCATGCCGACAAAAAAAGAACTCTGTTTCCTACGAATACTGACCATATCTAGTTGAACTCTGCTTATGAAACTGTAACAAACCACAGCATCTCTTACATAGATGCTCTTTAGTTTATAGTGAAAAACGTGTTGGGTTCCTGAATTGTGTAAATTCATTTTAGCCGAAAAATCACTGGGTTTTCCGGAATTGAACTCTTGCTTGTAGGAAGACACAGAGCCTTTGTTTTAACTCCGTTTGTGAAGGGAAATTCAGACCAGTGTTCTCATCCATGAAACATCCTCTGTTTTAACGCAAGAAGCATCCTCTTCTGTCCAGAGTTGCAATACAGCAAGAAATATGAGCATGTCCATAAAAAAAGAACTGTATTTCCTACTCATACGGACCATATATAGTTAAACTCTGCTTGTGAAACTGTCACAAATCACAGCATCTCTTACATAGATGCTCTTTAGTTTATACTGAAAAACGTGTTGGGTGCGTGAACTCTGTAAAGTCATTTGAGCCGAAAAATCACTGGGAATTCCGGAAATGAACTCTTGCTTGTAGGAAGACACAGAGTCTTTGCTTTAACTCCGTTTGTGAAGGGAAATTCAGACCAGTGTTCTCATCCATGAAACATCCTCTGTTTTAACGCAAGAAGCATCCTCTTCTGTCCAGAGTTGCAATACAGCAAGAAATATGAGCATGTCCATAAAAAAAGAACTGTATTTCTTACATATACGGACCATATCTAGTTGAACTCTGCTTGTGAAACTGTAACAAACCAAAGCATAACTTTCATAGATGCTCATTAGTTTATAGTGAGAAACATGTGTGGTTCCTGAACTGTGCAAATTCATTTGAGCCCTAAAATCACTGGGTTTTCCGGAAATGAACTCTTACTTGTAGGAAGATACAGAGACTTTGGTTTAACTCTCTTTGTGAAGGGAAATTCAGACCAGTGTTCTCATCCATGAAACATACTCTGTTTTAACGCAATAAGCATGCTCTTCTTTCCAGCGTCTCCAAAACAGCAAGAAACATGAGCATGCCCAGAAAAAAACGAACTGTGTTTCTGACACATACGGACCATATCTAGTTAAACTCTGCTTGTGAAACTGTAACAAATCACAGCATCTCTTACATAGATGCTCTTTAGTTTATACTGAAAAACGTGTTGGATGCGTGAACTGTGTAAAGTCATTTGAGCAGAAAAATCACTGGGAATTCCGGAAATGAACTCTTGCTTGTAGGAAGACACAGAGCCTTTGGTTTAACTCCGTTTGTGAAGGGAAATTCAGACCAGTGTTCTCATCCATGAAACATCCTCTGTTTTCACGCAAGAAGCATCCTCTTCTGTCCAGAGTTGCAATACAGCAAGAAATATGAGCATGTCCATAAAAAAAGAACTGTGTTTCCTACTCATACGGACCATATCTAGTTAAACTCTGCTTGTGAAACTGTAACAAATCACAGCATCTCTTACATAGATGCTCTTTAGTTTATACTGAAAAACGTGTTGGGTGCGTGAATTGTGTAAATTCATTTTAGCCGAAAAATCACTGGGTTTTCCGGAATTGAACTCTAGCTTGTAGGAAGACACAGAGCCTTTGTTTTAACTCCGTTTGTGAAGGGAAATTCAGACCAGTGTTCTCATCCATGATACATCCTCTCTTTTAACGCAAGAAGCATCCTCTTCTGTCCAGAGTTGCAATACAGCAAGAAATATGAGCATGTCCATAAAAAAAGAACTGTATTTCCTACTCATACGGACCATATCTAGTTAAACTCTGCTTGTGAAACTGTAACAAATCACAGCATCTCTTACATAGATGCTCTTTAGTTTATACTGAAAAACGTGTTGGGTGCGTGAACTCTGTAAAGTCATTTGAGCCGAAAAATCACTGGGAATTCCGGAAATAAACTCTTGCTTGTAGGAAGACACAGAGCCTTTGGTTTAACTCCGTTTGTGAAGGGAAATTCAGACCAGTGTTCTCATCCATGAAACACACTCTGTTTTAGCGCAAAGAGCATGCTCTTCTATCCAGAGTCTCTAATACAGCAAGAAATATGAGCATGTCCATAAAAAAAGAACTGTATTTCTTACATATACGGACCATATCTAGTTGAACTCTGCTTGTGAAACTGTAACAAACCACAGCATCTCTTTCATAGATGCTCATTAGTTTATAGTGAAAAACGTGTGGGGTTCCTGAACTGGGCAAATTCATTTGAGCCCTAAAATCACTGGGTTTTCCAGAAATGAACTCTTAATTATAGGAAGACACAGAGCCTTTGTTTTAACTCCGTTTGTGAAGGGAAATTCAGACCAGTGTTCTCATCCATGAAACATCCTCTGTTTTAACGCAAGAAGCATCCTCTTCTGTCCAGTGTTGCAATACAGCAAGAAATATGAGCATGTCCATAAAAAAAACAACTGTATTTCCTAATCATATGGACGATATCTAGTTGAACTCTGCTTGTGAAACTGTAACAAACCACAGCATCTCTTACATAGATGCTCTTTAGTTTATACTGAAAAACGTGTTGGGTTCGTGAACTGTGTAAATTCATTTGAGCCGAAAAATCACTGGGATTCCCGGAAATGAACTCTTGCTTGTAGGAAGACACAGAGCCTTTGGTTTAACTACGTTTGTGAAGGGAAATTCAGACCAATGTTCTCATCCATGAAACACACTCTGTTTCAACGCAAAGAGCATGCTCTTCTTTCCAGAGTCTCTAATACAGCAAGAAACATGTGCATGCCCAGAAAAAAGAACTGTGTTTCCTACTAATACTGACCATATCTACTTGAACTCTGCTTATGAAACTGTAACAAACCACAGCATTTCTTACATAGATGCTCTTTAGTTTATAGTGAAAAACGTGTTGGGTTCGTGAATTGTGTAATTTCATTTTAGCCGAAAAATCACTGGGTTTTCCGGAATTGAACTCTTGCTTGTAGGAAGACACAGAGCCTTTGTTTTAACTCCGTTTGTGAAGGGAAATTCAGACCAGTGTTCTCATCCATGAAACATCCTCTGTTTTAACGCAAGAAGCATCCACTTCTGTCCAGAGTTGCAATACAGCAAGAAATATGAGCATGTCCATAAAAAAAGAACTGTATTTCCTAATCATACGGACCATATCTAGTTGAACTCTGCTTGTGAAACTGTAACAAACCACAGCATCTCTTACATAGATGCTCTTTAGTTTATAGTGAAAAACGTGTGGGGTTCGTGAACTGGGCAAATTCATTTGAGCCCTAAAATCACTGGGTTTTCCGGAAATGAACTCTTACTTGTAGGAAGATACAGAGACTTTGGTTTAACTCCGTTTGTGAAGGGAAATTCAGACCAGTGTTCTCATCCATGAAACATCCTCTGTTTTAACGCAAGAAGCATGCTCTTCTTTCCAGCGTCTCCAAAACAGCAAGAAACATGAGCATGCCCAGAAAAAAACGAACTGTGTTTCTGACACATACGGACCATATCTAGTTAAACTCTGCTTGTGAAACTGTAACAAATCACAGCATCTTTACATAGATGCTCTTTAGTTTATACTGAAAAACGTGTTGGATGCGTGAACTGTGTAAAGTCATTTGAGCCGAAAAATCACTGGGAATTCCGGAAATGAACTCTTGCTTGTAGGAAGACATAGAGCCTTTGGTTTAACTCCGTTTGTGAAGGGAAATTCAGACCAGTGTTCTCATCCATGAAACATCCTCTGTTTTCACGCAAGAAGCATCCTCTTCTGTCCAGAGTTGCAATACAGCAAGAAATATGAGCATGTCCATAAAAAAAGAACTGTATTTCTTACTCATACGGACCATATCTATTTGAACTCTGCTTGTGAACCTGTAACAAACAACATCATCTCTTACATAGATGCTCTTTAGTTTATAGTGAAAAACGTGTTGGGTTCGTGAACTGTTTAAATTCATTTGAGCCGAAAAATCACTGGGATTCCCGGAAATGAACTCTTGCTTGTAGGAAGACACAGAGCCTTTGGTTTAACTACGTTTGTGAAGGGAAATTCAGACCAGTGTTCTCATCCATGAAACATCCTCTGTTTTCACGCAAGAAGCATCCTCTTCTGTCCAGAGTTGCAATACAGCAAGAAATATGAGCATGTCCATAAATAAAGAACTGTATTTCTTACATATACGGACCATATCTAGTTGAACTCTGCTTGTGAAACTGTAACAAACCACAGCATCTCTTACATAGATGCTCTTTAGTTTATAGTGAAAAACGTGTGGGGTTCGTGAACTGGGCAAATTCATTTGAGCCCTAAAATCACTGGGTTTTCCGGAAATGAACTCTTACTTGTAGGAAGATACATAGCCTTTGGTTTAACTCCGTTTGTGAAGGGAAATTCAGACCAGTGTTCTCATCCATGAAACATACTCTGTTTTATCGCAAGAAGCATGCTCTTCTTTCCAGCATCTCCAATACAGCAAGAAACATGATCATGCCCAGAAAAAACGAACTGTGTTTCTTACTCATACCGACCATATCTAGTTAAACTCTGCTTGTGAAACTGTAACAAACAACATCATCTCTTACATAGATGCTCTTTAGTTTATAGTGAAAAACGTGTTGGGTTCGTGAACTGTGTAAATTCATTTGAGCCGAAAAATCACTGGGATTCCCGGAAATGAACTCTTGCTTGTAGGAAGACACACAGCCTTTGGTTTAACTACGTTTGTGAAGGGAAATTCAGACCAATGTTCTCATCCATGAAACACACTCTGTTTCAACGCAAAGAGCATGCTCTTCTTTCCAGAGTCTCTAATACAGCAAGAAACATGTGCATGCCCAGAAAAAAAGAACTGTGTTTCCTACTAATACTGACCATATCTACTTGAACTCTGCTTATGAAACTGTAACAAACCACAGCATTTCTTACATAGATGCTCTTTAGTTTATAGTGAAAAACGTGTTGGGTTCGTGAATTGTGTAAATTCATTTTAGCCGAAAAATCACTGGGTTTTCCGGAATTGAACTCTTGCTTGTAGGAAGACACAGAGCCTTTGTTTTAACTCCGTTTGTGAAGGGAAATTCAGACCAGTGTTCTCTTCCATGAACATCCTCTGTTTTAACGCAAGAAGCATCCTCTTCTGTCCAGAGTTGCAATACAGCAAGAAATATGAGCATGTCCATAAAAAAAGAACTGTATTTCCTAATCATACGGACCATATCTAGTTGAACTCTGCTTGTGAAACTGTAACAAACCACAGCATCTCTTACATAGATGCTCTTTAGTTTATAGTGAAAAACGTGTTGGGTTCGTGAATTGTGTAAGTTCATTTTAGCCGAAAAATCACTGGGTTTTCCGGAAATGAACTCTTGCTTGAAGGAAGACACAGAGACTTTGGTTTAACTCCGTTTGTGAAGGGAAATTCAGACCAGTGTTCTCATCCATGAAACATACTCTGTTTTAACGCAAGAAGCATGCTCTTGTTTCCAGCGTCTCCAAAACAGCAAGAAAAATGAGCATGCCCGAAAATAAACGAACTGTGTTTCTTACACATACGGACCATATCTAGTTAAACTCTGCATGTGAAACTGTAACAAATCACAGCATCTCTTACATAGATGCTCTTTAGTTTATAGTGAAAAACGTGTTGGGTGCGTGAACTGTGTAAAGTCATTTGAGCCGAAAAATCACTGGGAATTCCGGAAATGAACTCTTGCTTGTAGGAAGACACAGAGCCTTTGGTTTAACTCCGTTTGTGAAGGGAAATTCAGACCAGTGTTCTCATCCATGAAACATCCTCTGTTTTAACACAAGAAGCATCCTCTTCTGTCCAGAGCTGCAATACAGCAAGAAATATGAGCATGTCCATAAAAAAAGAACTGTATTTCCTACTCATACGGACCTTATCTAGTTGAACTCTGCTTGTGAAACTGTAACAAACCACCGGATCTCTTACATATATGCTCTTTAGTTTATAGTGAAAAACGTGTGGGGTTCCTGAACTGGGCAAATTCATTTGAGCCCTAAAATCACTGGGTTTTCCGGAAATGAACTCGTGCTTGTAGGAAGATACAGATCCTTTTGTTTAACTCCGTTTGTGAAGAGAAATTCAGACCAGTGTTCTCATCCATGAAACATCCTCTGTTTTAACGCAAGAAGCATCCTCTTCTGTCCAGAGTTGCAATACAGCAAGAATTATGAGCATGTCCATAAAAAAAGAACTGTATTTCTTACTCATACGGACCATATCTAGTTGAACTCTGCTTGTGAAACTGTAACAAACCACAGCATGTCTTACATAGATGCTCTTAAGTTTATAGTGAAAAACGTGTGGGGTTCCTGAACTAGGCAAATTCATTTGAGCCCTAAAATCACTGGGTTTTCCGGAAATGAACTCTTACTTGTAGGAAGATACAGAGACTTTGGTTTAACTCTGTTTGTGAAGGGAAATTCAGACCAGTGTTCTCATCCATGAAACATACTCTGTTTTAACGCAATAAGCATGCTCTTCTTTCCAGCATCTCCAAAACAGCAAGAAACATGAGCATGCCCAGAAAAAAACGAACTGTGTTTCTGACACATACGGACCATATCTAGTTAAACTCTGCTTGTGAAACTGTAACAAATCACAGCATCTGTTACATAGATGCTCTTTAGTTTATACTGAAAAACGTGTTGGATGCGTGAACTGTGTAAAGTCATTTGAGCCGAAAAATCACTGGGAATTCCGGAAATGAACTCTTGCTTGTAGGAAGACACAGAGCCTTTGGTTTAACTCCGTTTGTGAAGGGAAATTCAGACCAGTGTTCTCATCCATGAAACATCCTCTGTTTTCACGCAAGAAGCATCCTCTTCTGTCCAGAGTTGCAATACAGCAAGAAATATGAGCATGTCCATAAAAAAAGAACTGTGTTTCTTACTCATACGGACCATATCTAGTTAAACTCTGCTTGTGAAACTGTAACAAACCACTGCATCTCTTACATAGATGCTCTTTAGTTTATAGTGAAAAATGTGTGGGGTTCGTGAACTGGGCAAATTCATTTGAGCCCTAAAATCACTGGGTTTTCCGGAAATGAACTCTTACTTGTAGGAAGATACAGAGCCTTTGGTTTAACTCCGTTTGTGAAGGGAAATACAGACCAGTGTTCTCATCCATGAAACACCGTCTGTTTTAACACAAGAAGCATCCTCTTCTGTCCAGAGTTGCAATACAGCTAGAAATATGAGCATGTCCATAAAAAAAGAACTGTATTTCCTACTAATACTGACCATATCTAGTTGAACTCTGCTTGTGAAACTAGAACAAACCACAGCATCTCTTACATAGATGCCCTTTAGTTTATAGTGAAAATCGTGTGGGGTGCGTGAACTCGGTAAATTCTTTTGAGCCGAAAAATCACTGGGATTTCCGGAAATGAACTCTTGCTTGTAGGAAGACACAGAGCCTTTGGTTTAACTCCGTTTGTGAAGGGAAATTCAGACCAGTGTTCTCATCCATGAAACACACTCTGTTTTATCGCAAAGAGCATGCTCTTCTATCCAGAGTCTCTAATACAGCAAGAAACATGAGCATGCCGACAAAAAAAGAACTCTGTTTCCTACGAATACTGACCATATCTAGTTGAACTCTGCTTATGAAACTGTAACAAACCACAGCATCTCTTACATAGATGCTCTTTAGTTTATAGTGAAAAACGTGTTGGGTTCCTGAATTGTGTAAATTCATTTTAGCCGAAAAATCACTGGGTTTTCCGGAATTGAACTCTTGCTTGTAGGAAGACACAGAGCCTTTGTTTTAACTCCGTTTGTGAAGGGAAATTCAGACCAGTGTTCTCATCCATGAAACATCCTCTGTTTTAACGCAAGAAGCATCCTCTTCTGTCCAGAGTTGCAATACAGCAAGAAATATGAGCATGTCCATAAAAAAAGAACTGTATTTCCTACTCATACGGACCATATATAGTTAAACTCTGCTTGTGAAACTGTCACAAATCACAGCATCTCTTACATAGATGCTCTTTAGTTTATACTGAAAAACGTGTTGGGTGCGTGAACTCTGTAAAGTCATTTGAGCCGAAAAATCACTGGGAATTCCGGAAATGAACTCTTGCTTGTAGGAAGACACAGAGTCTTTGCTTTAACTCCGTTTGTGAAGGGAAATTCAGACCAGTGTTCTCATCCATGAAACATCCTCTGTTTTAACGCAAGAAGCATCCTCTTCTGTCCAGAGTTGCAATACAGCAAGAAATATGAGCATGTCCATAAAAAAAGAACTGTATTTCTTACATATACGGACCATATCTAGTTGAACTCTGCTTGTGAAACTGTAACAAACCAAAGCATAACTTTCATAGATGCTCATTAGTTTATAGTGAGAAACATGTGTGGTTCCTGAACTGTGCAAATTCATTTGAGCCCTAAAATCACTGGGTTTTCCGGAAATGAACTCTTACTTGTAGGAAGATACAGAGACTTTGGTTTAACTCTCTTTGTGAAGGGAAATTCAGACCAGTGTTCTCATCCATGAAACATACTCTGTTTTAACGCAATAAGCATGCTCTTCTTTCCAGCGTCTCCAAAACAGCAAGAAACATGAGCATGCCCAGAAAAAAACGAACTGTGTTTCTGACACATACGGACCATATCTAGTTAAACTCTGCTTGTGAAACTGTAACAAATCACAGCATCTCTTACATAGATGCTCTTTAGTTTATACTGAAAAACGTGTTGGATGCGTGAACTGTGTAAAGTCATTTGAGCAGAAAAATCACTGGGAATTCCGGAAATGAACTCTTGCTTGTAGGAAGACACAGAGCCTTTGGTTTAACTCCGTTTGTGAAGGGAAATTCAGACCAGTGTTCTCATCCATGAAACATCCTCTGTTTTCACGCAAGAAGCATCCTCTTCTGTCCAGAGTTGCAATACAGCAAGAAATATGAGCATGTCCATAAAAAAAGAACTGTGTTTCCTACTCATACGGACCATATCTAGTTAAACTCTGCTTGTGAAACTGTAACAAATCACAGCATCTCTTACATAGATGCTCTTTAGTTTATACTGAAAAACGTGTTGGGTGCGTGAATTGTGTAAATTCATTTTAGCCGAAAAATCACTGGGTTTTCCGGAATTGAACTCTAGCTTGTAGGAAGACACAGAGCCTTTGTTTTAACTCCGTTTGTGAAGGGAAATTCAGACCAGTGTTCTCATCCATGATACATCCTCTCTTTTAACGCAAGAAGCATCCTCTTCTGTCCAGAGTTGCAATACAGCAAGAAATATGAGCATGTCCATAAAAAAAGAACTGTATTTCCTACTCATACGGACCATATCTAGTTAAACTCTGCTTGTGAAACTGTAACAAATCACAGCATCTCTTACATAGATGCTCTTTAGTTTATACTGAAAAACGTGTTGGGTGCGTGAACTCTGTAAAGTCATTTGAGCCGAAAAATCACTGGGAATTCCGGAAATAAACTCTTGCTTGTAGGAAGACACAGAGCCTTTGGTTTAACTCCGTTTGTGAAGGGAAATTCAGACCAGTGTTCTCATCCATGAAACACACTCTGTTTTAGCGCAAAGAGCATGCTCTTCTATCCAGAGTCTCTAATACAGCAAGAAATATGAGCATGTCCATAAAAAAAGAACTGTATTTCTTACATATACGGACCATATCTAGTTGAACTCTGCTTGTGAAACTGTAACAAACCACAGCATCTCTTTCATAGATGCTCATTAGTTTATAGTGAAAAACGTGTGGGGTTCCTGAACTGGGCAAATTCATTTGAGCCCTAAAATCACTGGGTTTTCCAGAAATGAACTCTTAATTATAGGAAGACACAGAGCCTTTGTTTTAACTCCGTTTGTGAAGGGAAATTCAGACCAGTGTTCTCATCCATGAAACATCCTCTGTTTTAACGCAAGAAGCATCCTCTTCTGTCCAGTGTTGCAATACAGCAAGAAATATGAGCATGTCCATAAAAAAAACAACTGTATTTCCTAATCATATGGACGATATCTAGTTGAACTCTGCTTGTGAAACTGTAACAAACCACAGCATCTCTTACATAGATGCTCTTTAGTTTATACTGAAAAACGTGTTGGGTTCGTGAACTGTGTAAATTCATTTGAGCCGAAAAATCACTGGGATTCCCGGAAATGAACTCTTGCTTGTAGGAAGACACAGAGCCTTTGGTTTAACTACGTTTGTGAAGGGAAATTCAGACCAATGTTCTCATCCATGAAACACACTCTGTTTCAACGCAAAGAGCATGCTCTTCTTTCCAGAGTCTCTAATACAGCAAGAAACATGTGCATGCCCAGAAAAAAGAACTGTGTTTCCTACTAATACTGACCATATCTACTTGAACTCTGCTTATGAAACTGTAACAAACCACAGCATTTCTTACATAGATGCTCTTTAGTTTATAGTGAAAAACGTGTTGGGTTCGTGAATTGTGTAATTTCATTTTAGCCGAAAAATCACTGGGTTTTCCGGAATTGAACTCTTGCTTGTAGGAAGACACAGAGCCTTTGTTTTAACTCCGTTTGTGAAGGGAAATTCAGACCAGTGTTCTCATCCATGAAACATCCTCTGTTTTAACGCAAGAAGCATCCACTTCTGTCCAGAGTTGCAATACAGCAAGAAATATGAGCATGTCCATAAAAAAAGAACTGTATTTCCTAATCATACGGACCATATCTAGTTGAACTCTGCTTGTGAAACTGTAACAAACCACAGCATCTCTTACATAGATGCTCTTTAGTTTATAGTGAAAAACGTGTTGGGTTCGTGAATTGTGTAAATTCATTTTAGCCGAAAAATCACTGGGTTTTCAGGAAATGAACTCTTGCTTGAAGGAAGACACAGAGACTTTGGTATAACTCCATTTGTGAAGGGAAATTCAGACCAGTGTTCTCATCCATGAAACATACCCTGTTTTAACGCAAGAAGCATGCTCTTGTTTCCAGCGTCTCCAAAACAGCAAGAAAAATGAGCATGCCCAGAAATAAACGAACTGTGTTTCTTGCACATACGGACCATATCTAGTTAAACTCTGCTTGTGAAACTGTAACAAATCACAGCATCTCTTACTTAGATGCTCTTTAGTTTATAGTGAAAAACGTGTTGGGTGCGTGAACTGTGTAAAGTCATTTGAGCCGAAAAATCACTGGGAATTCCGGAAATGAACTCTTGCTTGTTGGAAGACACAGAGCCTTTTGTTTAACTCCGTTTCTGAAGGGAAATTCAGACCAGTGTTCTCATCCAGGAAACATCCTCTGTTTTAACGCAAGAAGCATCCTCTTCTTTCCAGAGTTGCAATACAGCAAGAATTATGAGCATGTCCATAAAAAAAGAACTGTATTTCTTACTCATACGGACCATATCTAGTTGAACTCTGCTTGTGAAACTGTAACAAACCACAGCATCTCTTACATAGATGCTCTTTAGTTTATAGTGAAAAACGTGTGGGGTTCGTGAACTGGGCAAATTCATTTGAGCCCTAAAATCACTGGGTTTTCCGGAAATGAACTCTTACTTGTAGGAAGATACAGAGACTTTGGTTTAACTCCGTTTGTGAAGGGAAATTCAGACCAGTGTTCTCATCCATGAAACATACTCTGTTTTAACGCAAGAAGCATGCTCTTCTTTCCAGCGTCTCCAAAACAGCAAGAAACATGAGCATGCCCAGAAAAAAACGAACTGTGTTTCTGACACATACGGACCATATCTAGTTAAACTCTGCTTGTGAAACTGTAACAAATCACAGCATCTTTACATAGATGCTCTTTAGTTTATACTGAAAAACGTGTTGGATGCGTGAACTGTGTAAAGTCATTTGAGCCGAAAAATCACTGGGAATTCCGGAAATGAACTCTTGCTTGTAGGAAGACATAGAGCCTTTGGTTTAACTCCGTTTGTGAAGGGAAATTCAGACCAGTGTTCTCATCCATGAAACATCCTCTGTTTTCACGAAAGAAGCATGCTCTTCTGTCCAGAGTTACAATACAGCAAGAAATATGAGCATGTCCATAAAAAAAGAACTGTATTTCTTACTCATACGGACCATATCTATTTGAACTCTGCTTGTGAACCTGTAACAAACAACATCATCTCTTACATAGATGCTCTTTAGTGTATAGTGAAAAACGTGTTGGGTTCGTGAACTGTGTAAATTCATTTGAGCCGAAAAATCACTGGGATTCCCGGAAATGAACTCTTGCTTGTAGGAAGACACAGAGCCTTTGGTTTAACTACGTTTGTGAAGGGAAATTCAGACCAGTGTTCTCATCCATGAAACATCCTCTGTTTTCACGCAAGAAGCATCCTCTTCTGTCCAGAGTTGCAATACAGCAAGAAATATGAGCATGTCCATAAATAAAGAACTGTATTTCTTACATATACGGACCATATCTAGTTGAACTCTGCTTGTGAAACTGTAACAAACCACAGCATCTCTTACATAGATGCTCTTTAGTTTATAGTGAAAAACGTGTGGGGTTCGTGAACTGGGCAATTTCATTTGAGCCCTAAAATCACTGGGTTTTCCGGAAATGAACTCTTACTTGTAGGAAGATACATAGCCTTTGGTTTAACTCCGTTTGTGAAGGGAAATTCAGACCAGTGTTCTCATCCATGAAACATACTCTGTTTTATCGCAAGAAGCATGCTCTTCTTTCCAGCATCTCCAATACAGCAAGAAACATGATCATGCCCAGAAAAAACGAACTGTGTTTCTTACTCATACCGACCATATCTAGTTAAACTCTGCTTGTGAAACTGTAACAAACAACATCATCTCTTACATAGATGCTCTTTAGTTTATAGTGAAAAACGTGTTGGGTTCGTGAACTGTGTAAATTCATTTGAGCCGAAAAATCACTGGGATTCCCGGAAATGAACTCTTGCTTGTAGGAAGACACACAGCCTTTGGTTTAACTACGTTTGTGAAGGGAAATTCAGACCAATGTTCTCATCCATGAAACACACTCTGTTTCAACGCAAAGAGCATGCTCTTCTTTCCAGAGTCTCTAATACAGCAAGAAACATGTGCATGCCCAGAAAAAAAGAACTGTGTTTCCTACTAATACTGACCATATCTACTTGAACTCTGCTTATGAAACTGTAACAAACCACAGCATTTCTTACATAGATGCTCTTTAGTTTATAGTGAAAAACGTGTTGGGTTCGTGAATTGTGTAAATTCATTTTAGCCGAAAAATCACTGGGTTTTCCGGAATTGAACTCTTGCTTGTAGGAAGACACAGAGCCTTTGTTTTAACTCCGTTTGTGAAGGGAAATTCAGACCAGTGTTCTCTTCCATGAACATCCTCTGTTTTAACGCAAGAAGCATCCTCTTCTGTCCAGAGTTGCAATACAGCAAGAAATATGAGCATGTCCATAAAAAAAGAACTGTATTTCCTAATCATACGGACCATATCTAGTTGAACTCTGCTTGTGAAACTGTAACAAACCACAGCATCTCTTACATAGATGCCCTTTAGTTTATAGTGAAAAACGTGTTGGGTTCGTGAATTGTGTAAATTCATTTTAGCCGAAAAATCACTGGGTTTTCCGGAAATGAACTCTTGCTTGAAGGAAGACACAGAGACTTTGGTTTAACTCCGTTTGTGAAGGGAAATTCAGACCAGTGTTCTCATCCATGAAACATACTCTGTTTTAACGCAAGAAGCATGCTCTTGTTTCCAGCGTCTCCAAAACAGCAAGAAAAATGAGCATGCCCAGAAATAAACGAACTGTGTTTCTTACACATACGGACCATATCTAGTTAAACTCTGCATGTGAAACTGTAACAAATCACAGCATCTCTTACATAGATGCTCTTTAGTTTATAGTGAAAAACGTGTTGGGTGCGTGAACTGTGTAAAGTCATTTGAGCCGAAAAATCACTGGGAATTCCGGAAATGAACTCTTGCTTGTAGGAAGACACAGAGCCTTTGGTTTAACTCCGTTTGTGAAGGGAAATTCAGACCAGTGTTCTCATCCATGAAACATCCTCTGTTTTAACACAAGAAGCATCCTCTTCTGTCCAGAGCTGCAATACAGCAAGAAATATGAGCATGTCCATAAAAAAAGAACAGTATTTCCTACTCATACGGACCTTATCTAGTTGAACTCTGCTTGTGAAACTGTAACAAACCACAGCATCTCTTACATAGATGCTCTTTAGTTTATAGTGAAAAACGTGTTGGGTTCGTGAATTGTGTAAATTCATTTTAGCCGAAAAATCACTGGGTTTTCAGGAAATGAACTCTTGCTTGAAGGAAGACACAGAGACTTTGGTATAACTCCATTTGTGAAGGGAAATTCAGACCAGTGTTCTCATCCATGAAACATACCCTGTTTTAACGCAAGAAGCATGCTCTTGTTTCCAACGTCTCCAAAACAGCAAGAAAAATGAGCATGCCCAGAAATAAACGAACTGTGTTTCTTGCACATACGGACCATATCTAGTTAAACTCTGCTTGTGAAACTGTAACAAATCACAGCATCTCTTACATAGATGCTCTTTAGTTTATAGTGAAAAACGTGTTGGGTGCGTGAACTGTGTAAAGTCATTTGAGCCGAAAAATCACTGGGAATTCCGGAAATGAACTCTTGCTTGTTGGAAGACACAGAGCCTTTTGTTTAACTCCGTTTCTGAAGGGAAATTCAGACCAGTGTTCTCATCCAGGAAACATCCTCTGTTTTAACGCAAGAAGCATCCTCTTCTTTCCAGAGTTACAATACAGCAAGAATTATGAGCATGTCCATAAAAAAAGAACTGTATTTCTTACTCATACGGACCATATCTAGTTGAACTCTGCTTGTGAAACTGTAACAAACCACAGCATCTCTTACATAGATGCTCTTTAGTTTATAGTGAAAAACGTGTGGGGTTCGTGAACTGGGCAAATTCATTTGAGCCCTAAAATCACTGGGTTTTCCGGAAATGAACTCTTACTTGTAGGAAGATACAGAGACTTTGGTTTAACTCCGTTTGTGAAGGGAAATTCAGACCAGTGTTCTCATCCATGAAACATCCTCTGTTTTCACGCAAGAAGCATCCTCTTCTGTCCAGAGTTGCAATACAGCAAGAAATATGAGCATGTCCATAAAAAAAGAACTGTATTTCTTACTCATACGGACCATATCTATTTGAACTCTGCTTGTGAACCTGTAACAAACAACATCATCTCTTACATAGATGCTCTTTAGTTTACAGTGAAAAACGTGTTGGGTTCGTGAACTGTGTAAATTCATTTGAGCCGAAAAATCACTGGGATTCCCGGAAATGAACTCTTGCTTGTAGGAAGACACAGAGCCTTTGGTTTAACTCCGTTTGTGAAGGGAAATTCAGACCAGTGTTCTCATCCATGAAACATCCTCTGTTTTCATGCAAGAAGCATCCTCTTCTGTCCAGAGTTGCAATACAGCAAGAAATATGAGCATGTCCATAAATAAAGAACTGTATTTCTTACATATACGGACCATATCTAGTTGAACTCTGCTTGTGAAACTGTAACAAACCACAGCATCTCTTACATAGATGCTCTTTAGTTTATAGTGAAAAACGTGTGGGGTTCGTGAACTGGGCAAATTCATTTGAGCCCTAAAATCACTGGGTTTTCCGGAAATGAACTCTTACTTGTAGGAAGATACATAGCCTTTGGTTTAACTCCGTTTGTGAAGGGAAATTCAGACCAGTGTTCTCATCCATGAAACATACTCTGTTTTATCGCAAGAAGCATGCTCTTCTTTCCAGCATCTCCAATACAGCAAGAAACATGATCATGCCCAGAAAAAACGAACTGTGTTTCTTACTCATACCGACCATATCTAGTTAAACTCTGCTTGTGAAACTGTAACAAACAACATCATCTCTTACATAGATGCTCTTTAGTTTATAGTGAAAAACGTGTTGGGTTCGTGAACTGTGTAAATTCATTTGAGCCGAAAAATCACTGGGATTCCCGGAAATGAACTCTTGCTTGTAGGAAGACACACAGCCTTTGGTTTAACTACGTTTGTGAAGGGAAATTCAGACCAATGTTCTCATCCATGAAACACACTCTGTTTCAACGCAAAGAGCATGCTCTTCTTTCCAGAGTCTCTAATACAGCAAGAAACATGTGCATGCCCAGAAAAAAAGAACTGTGTTTCCTACTAATACTGACCATATCTACTTGAACTCTGCTTATGAAACTGTAACAAACCACAGCATTTCTTACATAGATGCTCTTTAGTTTATAGTGAAAAACGTGTTGGGTTCGTGAATTGTGTAAATTCATTTTAGCCGAAAAATCACTGGGTTTTCCGGAATTGAACTCTTGCTTGTAGGAAGACACAGAGCCTTTGTTTTAACTCCGTTTGTGAAGGGAAATTCAGACCAGTGTTCTCTTCCATGAACATCCTCTGTTTTAACGCAAGAAGCATCCTCTTCTGTCCAGAGTTGCAATACAGCAAGAAATATGAGCATGTCCATAAAAAAAGAACTGTATTTCCTAATCATACGGACCATATCTAGTTGAACTCTGCTTGTGAAACTGTAACAAACCACAGCATCTCTTACATAGATGCTCTTTAGTTTATAGTGAAAAACGTGTTGGGTTCGTGAATTGTGTAAATTCATTTTAGCCGAAAAATCACTGGGTTTTCCGGAAATGAACTCTTGCTTGAAGGAAGACACAGAGACTTTGGTTTAACTCCGTTTGTGAAGGGAAATTCAGACCAGTGTTCTCATCCATGAAACATACTCTGTTTTAACGCAAGAAGCATGCTCTTGTTTCCAGCGTCTCCAAAACAGCAAGAAAAATGAGCATCCCCAGAAATAAACGAACTGTGTTTCTTACACATACGGACCATATCTAGTTAAACTCTGCATGTGAAACTGTAACAAATCACAGCATCTCTTACATAGATGCTCTTTAGTTTATAGTGAAAAACGTGTTGGGTGCGTGAACTGTGTAAAGTCATTTGAGCCGAAAAATCACTGGGAATTCCGGAAATGAACTCTTGCTTGTAGGAAGACACAGAGCCTTTGGTTTAACTCCGTTTGTGAAGGGAAATTCAGACCAGTGTTCTCATCCATGAAACATCCTCTGTTTTAACACAAGAAGCATCCTCTTCTGTCCAGAGCTGCAATACAGCAAGAAATATGAGCATGTCCATAAAAAAAGAACTGTATTTCCTACTCATACGGACCTTATCTAGTTGAACTCTGCTTGTGAAACTGTAACAAACCACCGGATCTCTTACATATATGCTCTTTAGTTTATAGTGAAAAACGTGTGGGGTTCCTGAACTGGGCAAATTCATTTGAGCCCTAAAATCACTGGGTTTTCCGGAAATGAACTCGTGCTTGTAGGAAGATACAGATCCTTTTGTTTAACTCCGTTTGTGAAGAGAAATTCAGACCAGTGTTCTCATCCATGAAACATCCTCTGTTTTAACGCAAGAAGCATCCTCTTCTGTCCAGAGTTGCAATACAGCAAGAATTATGAGCATGTCCATAAAAAAAGAACTGTATTTCTTACTCATACGGACCATTTCTAGTTGAACTCTGCTTGTGAAACTGTAACAAACCACAGCATGTCTTACATAGATGCTCTTTAGTTTATAGTGAAAAACGTGTGGGGTTCCTGAACTAGGCAAATTCATTTGAGCCCTAAAATCACTGGGTTTTCCGGAAATGAACTCTTACTTGTAGGAAGATACAGAGACTTTGGTTTAACTCTGTTTGTGAAGGGAAATTCAGACCAGTGTTCTCATCCATGAAACATACTCTGTTTTAACGCAATAAGCATGCTCTTCTTTCCAGCATCTCCAAAACAGCAAGAAACATGAGCATGCCCAGAAAAAAACGAACTGTGTTTCTGAGACATACGGACCATATCTAGTTAAACTCTGCTTGTGAAACTGTAACAAATCACAGCATCTGTTACATAGATGCTCTTTAGTTTATACTGAAAAACGTGTTGGATGCGTGAACTGTGTAAAGTCATTTGAGCCGAAAAATCACTGGGAATTCCGGAAATGAACTCTTGCTTGTAGGAAGACACAGAGCCTTTGGTTTAACTCAGTTTGTGAAGGGAAATTCAGACCAGTGTTCTCATCCATGAAACATCCTCTGTTTTCACGCAAGAAGCATCCTCTTCTGTCCAGAGTTGCAATACAGCAAGAAATATGAGCATGTCCATAAAAAAAGAACTGTGTTTCTTACTCATACGGACCATATCTAGTTAAACTCTGCTTGTGAAACTGTAACAAACCACTGCATCTCTTACATAGATGCTCTTTAGTTTATAGTGAAAAATGTGTGGGGTTCGTGAACTGGGCAAATTCATTTGAGCCCTAAAATCACTGGGTTTTCCGGAAATGAACTCTTACTTGTAGGAAGATACAGAGCCTTTGGTTTAACTCCGTTTGTGAAGGGAAATACAGACCAGTGTTCTCATCCATGAAACACCGTCTGTTTTAACACAAGAAGCATCCTCTTCTGTCCAGAGTTGCAATACAGCTAGAAATATGAGCATGTCCATAAAAAAAGAACTGTATTTCCTACTAATACTGACCATATCTAGTTGAACTCTGCTTGTGAAACTAGAACAAACCACAGCATCTCTTACATAGATGCCCTTTAGTTTATAGTGAAAATCGTGTGGGGTGCGTGAACTCGGTAAATTCTTTTGAGCCGAAAAATCACTGGGATTTCCGGAAATGAACTCTTGCTTGTAGGAAGATACAGAGCCTTTGGTTTAACTCCGTTTGTGAAGGGAAATTCAGACAAGTGTTCTCATCAAGGAAACACACTCTGTTTTATCGCAAAGAGCATGCTCTTCTATCCAGAGTCTCTAATACAGCAAGAAACATGAGCATGCCCAGAAAAAAAGAACTCTGTTTCCTACTAATACTGACCATATCTACTTGAACTATGCTTATGAAACTGTAACAAACCACAGCATCTCTTACACAGATGCTCTTTAGTTTATAGTGAAAAACGTGTTGGGTTCGTGAATTGTGTAAATTCATTTTAGCCGAAAAATCACTGGGTTTTCCGGAATTGAACTCTTGCTTGTAGGAAGACACAGAGCCTTTGTTTTAACTCCGTTTGTGAAGGGAAATTCAGACCAGTATTCTCATCCATGAAACATCCTCTGTTTTAACGCAAGAAGCATCCTCTTCTGTCCAGAGTTGCAATACAGCAAGAAATATGAGCATGTCCATAAAAAAAGAACTGTATTTCCTACTCATACGGACCATATCTAGTTAAACTCTCCTTGTGAAACTGTAACAAATCACAGCATCTCTTACATAGATGCTCTTTAGTTTATACTGAAAAACGTGTTGGGTGCGTGAACTCTGTAAAATCATTTGAGCCGAAAAATCACTGGGAATTCCGGAAATAAACTCTTGCTTGTAGGAAGACACAGAGCCTTTGGTTTAACTCCGTTTGTGAAGGGAAATTCAGACCAGTGTTCTCATCCATGAAACACACTCTGTTTTATCGCAAAGAGCATGCTCTTCTATCCAGAGTCTCTAATACAGCAAGAAACATGAGCATGCCGACAAAAAAAGAACTCTGTTTCCTACGAATACTGACCATATCTAGTTGAACTCTGCTTATGAAACTGTAACAAACCACAGCATCTCTTACATAGATGCTCTTTAGTTTATAGTGAAAAACGTGTTGGGTTCCTGAATTGTGTAAATTCATTTTAGCCGAAAAATCACTGGGTTTTCCGGAATTGAACTCTTGATTGTAGGAAGACACAGAGCCTTTGTTTTAACTCCGTTTGTGAAGGGAAATTCAGACCAGTGTTCTCATCCATGAAACATCCTCTGTTTTAACGCAAGAAGCATCCTCTTCTGTCCAGAGTTGCAATACAGCAAGAAATATGAGCATGTCCATAAAAAAAGAACTGTATTTCCTACTCATACGGACCATATATAGTTAAACTCTGCTTGTGAAACTGTCACAAATCACAGCATCTCTTACATAGATGCTCTTTAGTTTATACTGAAAAACGTGTTGGGTGCGTGAACTCTGTAAAGTCATTTGAGCCGAAAAATCACTGGGAATTCCGGAAATGAACTCTTGCTTGTAGGAAGACACAGAGTCTTTGCTTTAACTCCGTTTGTGAAGGGAAATTCAGACCAGTGTTCTCATCCATGAAACATCCTCTGTTTTAACGCAAGAAGCATCCTCTTCTGTCCAGAGTTGCAATACAGCAAGAATTATGAGCATGTCCATAAAAAAAGAACTGTATTTCTTACTCATGCGGACCATATCTAGTTGAACTCTGCTTGTGAAACTGTAACAAACCACAGCATCTCTTACATAGATGCTCTTTAGTTTATAGTGAAAAACGTGTGGGGTTCCTGAACTGGGCAAATTCATTTGAGCCCTAAAATCACTGGGTTTTCCGGAAATGAACTCTTACTTGTAGGAAGATACAGAGACTTTGGTTTAACTCTGTTTGTGAAGGGAAATTCAGACCAGTGTTCTCATCCATGAAACATACTCTGTTTTAACGCAATAAGCATGCTCTTCTTTCCAGCGTCTCCAAAACAGCAAGAAACATGAGCATGCCCAGAAAAAAACGAACTGTGTTTCTGACACATACGGACCATGTCTAGTTAAACTCTGCTTGTGAACCTGTAACAAATCACAGCATCTCTTACATAGATGCTCTTTAGTTTATACTGAAAAACGTGTTGGATGCGTGAACTGTGTAAAGTCATTTGAGCCGAAAAATCACTGGGAATTCCGGAAATGAACTCTTGCTTGTAGGAAGACACAGAGCCTTTGGTTTAACTCCGTTTGTGAAGGGAAATTAAGACCAGTGTTCTCATCCATGAAACATCCTCTGTTTTCACGCAAGAAGCATCCTCTTCTGTCCAGAGTTGCAATACAGCAAGAAATATGAGCATGTCCATAAAAAAAAGAACTGTATTTCTTACTCATACGGACCATATCTATTTAAACTCTGCTTGTGAAACTGTAACAAACCACTGCCTCTCTTACATAGATGCTCTTTAGTTTATAGTGAAAAACGTGTGGGGTTCGTGAACTGGGCAAATTCATTTGAGCCCTAAAATCACTGGGTTTTCCGGAAATGAACTCTTACTTGTAGGAAGATACAGAGCCTTTGGTTTAACTCCGTTTGTGAAGGGAAATTCAGACCAGTGTTCTCATCCATGAAACACCGTCTGTTTTAACACAAGAAGGATCCTCTTCTGTCCAGAGTTGCAATACAGCAAGAAATATGAGCACGTCCATAAAAAAAGAACTGTATTTCCTACTAATACTGACCATATCTAGTTGAACTCTGCTTGTGAAACTACAACAAACCACAGCATCTCTTACATAGATGCTCTTTAGTTTATAGTGAAAATCGTGTGGGGTGCGTGAACTCGGTAAATTCTTTTGAGCCGAAAAATCACTGGGATTTCCGGAAATGAACTCTTGCTTGTAGGAAGACACAGAGCCTTTGGTTTAACTCCGTTTGTGAAGGGAAATTCAGACAAGTGTTCTCATCAATGAAACACACTCTGTTTTATCGCAAAGAGCATGCTCTTCTATCCAGAGTCTCTAATACAGCAAGAAACATGAGCATGCCCAGAAAAAAAGAACTCTGTTTCCTACGAATACTGACCATATCTAGTTGAACTCTGCTTATGAAACTGTAACAAACCACAGCATCTCTTACATAGATGCTCTTTAGTTTATAGTGAAAAACGTGTTGGGTTCGTGAATTGTGTAAATTCATTTTAGCCTAAAAATCACTGGGTTTTCAGGAAATGAACTCTTGCTTGACGGAAGACATAGAGACTTTGGTTTAACTCCGTTTGTGAAGGGAAATTCAGGCCAGTGTTCTCATCCATGAAACATACTCTGTTTTAACGCAAGAAGCATGCTCTTCTTTCCAGCGTCTCCAAAACAGCAAGAAACATGATCATGCCCATAAAAAACGAACTGTGTTTCTTACACATACGGATCATATCTAGTTAAACTCTGCTTGTGAAACTGTAACAAATCACAGCATCTCTTACTTAGATGCTCTTTAGTTTATAATGATATACGTGTTGGGTTCGTGAACTGTGTAAATTCATTTGAGCCGAAAAATCACTGGTATTTCTGGAAATGAACTCTTGCTTGTAGGAAGACACAGAGCCTTTGGTTTAACTACGTTTGTGAAAGGAAATTCAGACAAATGTTCTCATCCATGAAACACACTCTGTTTTAACGCAAAGAGCATGCTCTTCTTTCCAGAGTGTCTAATACAACAAGAAACATGTGCATGCCCAGAAAAAAAGAACTGTGTTTCCTACTAATACTGACCATATCTACTTGAACTCTGCTTATGAAACTGTAACAAACCACAGCATCTCTTACATAGATGCTCTTTAGTTTATAGTGAAAAACGTGTTGGGTTCGTGAATTGTGTAAATTCATTTTAGCTGAAAAATCACTGGGTTTTCCGTAATTGAACTCTTGCTTGTAGGAAGACACAGAGCCTTTGTTTTAACTACGTTTGTGAAGGGAAATTCAGACCAGTGTTCTCATCCATGAAACATCCTCTGTTTTAACGCAAGAAGCATCCTCTTCTGTCCAGAGTTGCAATACAGCAAGAAATATGAGCATGTCCATAAAAAAAGAACTGTATTTCCTACTCATATGGACCATATCTAGTTAAACTCTGCTTGTGAAACTGTAACAAATCACAGCATCTCTTACATAGATGCTCTTTAGTTTATACTGAAAAACGTGTTTGGTGCGTGAACTCTGTAAAGTCATTTGAGCCGAAAAATCACTGGGAATTCCGGAAATAAACTCTTGCTTGTAGGAAGACACAGAGCCTTTGGTTTAACTCCGTTTGTGAAGGGAAATTCAGACCAGTGTTCTCATCCATGAAACACACTCTGTTTTATCGCAAAGAGCATGCTATTCTATCCAGAGTCGCTAATACAGCAAGAAACATGAGCATGCCGAGAAAAAAAGAACTCTGTTTCCTACGAATACTGACCATATCTAGTTGAACTCAGCTTATGAAACTGTAACAAACCACAGCATCTCTTACATAGATGCTCTTTAGTTTATAGTGAAAAACGTGTTGGGTTCGTGAATTGTGTAAATTCATTTTAGCCGAAAAATCACTGGGTTTTCCGGAATTGAACTCTTGCTTGTAGGAAGACACAGAGCCTTTGTTTTAACTCCGTTTGTGAAGGGAAATTCAGACCAGTGTTCTCATCCATGAAACATCCTCTGTTTTAACGCAAGAAGCATCCTCTTCTGTCCAGAGTTGCAATACAGCAAGAAATATGAGCATGTCCATAAAAAAAGAACTGTATTTCCTACTCATACGGACTATATATAGTTAAACTCTGCTTGTGAAACTGTAACAAATCACAGCATCTCTTACATAGATGCTCTTTAGTTTATACTGAAAAACGTGTTGGGTGCGTTAACTCTGTAAAGTCATTTGAGCCGAAAAATCACTGGGAATTCCGTAAATAAACTCTTGCTTGTAGGAAGACACAGAGTCTTTGCTTTAACTCCGTTTGTGAAGGGAAATTCAGACCCGTGTTCTCATCCATGAAACATCCTCTGTTTTAACGCAAGAAGCATCCTCTTCTGTCCAGAGTTGCAATACAGCAAGAAATATGAGCATGTCCATAAAAAAAGAACTGTATTTCCTAATCATACGGACCATATCTAGTTGAACTCTGCTTGTGAAACTGTAACAAACCACAGCATCTCTTACATAGATGCTCTTTAGTTTATAGTGAAAAACGTGTTGGGTTCGTGAATTGTGTAAATTCATTTTAGCCGAAAAATCACTGGGTTTTCAGGAAATGAACTCTTGCTTGAAGGAAGACACAGAGACTTTGGTATAACTCCGTTTGTGAAGGGAAATTCAGACCAGTGTTCTCATCCATGAAACATACCCTGTTTTAACGCAAGAAGCATGCTCTTGTTTCCAGCGTATCCAAAACAGCAAGAAAAATGAGCATGCCCAGAAATAAATGAACTGTGTTTCTTGCACATACGGACCATATCTAGTTAAACTCTGCTTGTGAAACTGTAACAAATCACAGCATCTCTTACATAGATGGTCTTTAGTTTATAGTGAAAAACGTGTTGGGTGCGTGAACTGTGTAAAGTCATTTGAGCCGAAAAATCACTGGGAATTCCGGAAATAAACTCTTGCTTGTAGGAAGACACAGAGCCTTTGGTTTAACTCCGTTTTTGAAGGGAAATTCATACCAGTGTTCTCATCCATGAAACATCCTCTGTTTTAATGCAAGAAGCATCCTCTTCTGTCCAGAGTTGCAATACAGCAAGAAATATGAGCATGTCCATAAAAAAAGAACTGTATTTCTTACATATACGGACCATATCTAGTTGAACTCTGCTTGTGAAACTGTAACAAACCACAGCATCTCTTTCATAGATGCTCATTAGTTTGTAGTGAAAAACGTGTGGGGTTCCTGAACTGGGCAAATTCATTTGAGCCCTAAAATCACTGGGTTTTCCGGAAATGAACTCTTACTTGTAGGAAGATACAGAGCCTTTGGTTTAACTCCGTTTGTGAAGGGAAATTCAGACCAGTGTTCTCATCCATGAAACATACTCTGTTTTATCGCAAGAAGCATGCTCTTCTTTCCAGCATCTCCAATACAGCAAGAAACATGAGCATGCCCAGAAAAAACGAACTGTGTTTCATACTCATACCGACCATATCTAGTTAAACTCTGCTTGTGAAACTGTAACAAACAACATCATCTCTTACATAGATGCTCTTTAGTTTATAGTGAAAAACGTGTTGGGTTCGTGAACTGTGTAAATTCATTTGAGCCGAAAAATCACTGGGATTCCCGGAAATGAACTCTTGCTTGTAGGCAGACACAGAGCCTTTGGTTTAACTACGTTTATGAAGGGAAATTCAGACCAGTGTTCTCATCCATGAAACATCCTCTGTTTTAATGCAAGAAGCATCCTCTTCTGTCCAGAGTTGCAATACAGCAAGAAATATGAGCATGTCCATAAAAAAAGAACTGTATTTCCTACTCATACGGACCATATCTAGTTGAACTCTGCTTGTGAAACTGTAACAAACCACAGCATGTCTTACATAGAAGCTCTTTAGTTTATAGTGAAAAACTTCTGGGGTTCGTGAACTGGGTAAATTCATTTGAGCCGAAAAATCACTGGGTTTTCCGGAAATGAACTCTTGCTTGTAGGAAGACACAGAGCCTTTGGTTTAACTCCGTTTGTGAAGGGAAATTCAGACCAGTGTTCTCATCAATGAAACACACTCTGTTTTAACGCAAAGAGCATGCTCTTCTTTCCAGAGTCTCTAATACAGCAAGAAACAAGAGCATGCCTAGAAAAAACGAACTGTGTTTCTTACACATACGGACCATATCTAGTTTAACTCTGCTTGTGAAAAGTAACAAATCACAGCATCTCTTACATAGATGCTCTTTAGTTTATACTGAAAAACGTGTTGGGTGCGTGAACTGTGTAAAGTCATTTGAGCCGAAAAATCAGTGGGTATTCCGGAAATGAACTCTTGCTTGTAGGAAGACACAGAGCCTTTGATTTAACTCCGTTTTTGCAGGGAAATTCATACCAGTGTTCTCATCCATGAAACATCCTCTGTTTTCACGCAAGAAGCATCCTCTTCTGTCCAGAGTTGCAATACAGCAAGAAATATGAGCATGTCCATAAAAAAAGAACTGTATTTCCTACTCATACGGACCTTATCTAGTTGAACTCTGCTTGTGAAACTGTAACAAACCACAGCATCTCTTACATAGATGCTCTTTAGTTTATACTAAAAAACGTGTGGGGTTCGTGAACTGGGCAAATTCATTTGAGCCCTAAAATCACTGGGTTTTCCGGAAATGAACTCTTGCTTGTAGGAAGATACAGAGCCTTTTGTTTAACTCCGTTTGTGAAGGGAAATTCAGACCAGTGTTCTCATCCATGAAACATCCTCTGTTTTAACGCAAGAAGCATCCTCTTCTGTCCAGAGTTGCAATACACCAAGAATTATGAGCATGTCCATAAAAAAAGAACTGTATTTCTTACTCATACGGAACATATCAAGTTGAACTCTGCTTGTGAAACTTTAACAAACCACAGCATCTCTTACATAGATGCTCTTTAGTTTATAGTGAAAAACGTGTTTGGTGCGTGAACTGTGTAAATTCATTTGAGCCGAAAAATCACTGGGATTCCCGGAAATGAACTCTTGCTTGTAGGAAGACACAGAGCCTTTGGTTTAACTACGTTTGTGAAGGGAAATTCAGACCAGTGTTCTCATCCATGAAACATGCTCTGTTTTCACGCAAGAAGCATCCTCTTCTGTCCAGAGTTGCAATACAGCAAGAAATATGAGCATGTCCATAAATAAAGAACTGTATTTCTTACATATACGGACCATATCTAGTTGAACTCTGCTTGTGAAACTGTAACAAACCACAGCATCTCTTACATAGATGCTCTTTAGTTTATAGTGAAAAACGTGTGGGGTTTGTGAACTGGGCAAATTCATTTGAGCCCTAAAATCACTGGGTTTTCCAGAAATGAACTCTTACTTGTAGGAAGATACATAGCCTTTGGTTTAACTCCGTTTGTGAAGGGAAATTCAGACCAGTGTTCTCATCCATGAAACATACTCTGTTTTATCGCAAGAAGCATGCTCTTCTTTCCAGCATCTCCAATACAGCAAGAAACATGAGCATGCCCAGAAAAAACGAACTGTGTTTCTTACTCATACCGACCATATCTAGTTAAACTCTGCTTGTGAAACTGTAACAAACAACATCATCTCTTACATAGATGCTCTTTAGTTTATAGTGAAAAACGTGTTGGGTTCGTGAACTGTGTAAATTCATTTGAGCCGAAAAAGCACTGGGATTCCCGGAAATGAACTCTTGCTTGTAGGAAGACACAGAGCTTTTGGTTTAACTACGTTTGTGAAGGGAAATTCAGACCAGTGTTCTCATCCATGAAACATCCTCTGTTTTAACACAAGAAGCATCCTCTTCTGTCCAGAGCTGCAATAGAGCAAGAAATATGAGCATGTCCATAAAAAAAGAACTGTATTTCCTAATCATACGGACCATATCTAGTTGAACTCTGCTTGTGAAACTGTAACAAACCACAGCATGTCTTACATAGAAGCTCTTTAGTTTATTGTGAAAAACTTCTGGGGTTCGTGAACTGGGTAAATTCATTTGAGCCGAAAAATCACTGGGTTTTCCGGAAATGAACTCTTGCTTGTAGGAAGACACAGAGCCTTTGGTTTAACTCCGTTTGTGAAGGGAAATTCAGACCAGTGTTCTCATCCATGAAACACACTCTGTTTTAACGCAAAGAGCATGCTCTTCTTTCCAGAGTCTCTAATACAGCAAGAAACAAGAGCATGCCTAGAAAAAACGAACTGTGTTTCTTACACATACGGACCATATCTAGTTTAACTCTGCTTGTGAAACTGTAACAAATCACAGCATCTCTTACATAGATGCTCTTTAGTTTATACTGAAAAACGTGTTGGGTGCGTGAACTGTGTAAAGTTATTTGAGCCGAAAAATCAGTGGGTATTCGGGAAATGAACTCTTGCTTGTAGGAAGACACAGAGCCTTTGGTTTAACTCCGTTTTTGCAGGGAAATTCATACCAGTGTTCTCATCCATGAAACATCCTCTGTTTTCACACAAGAAGCATCCTCTTCTGTCCAGAGTTGCAATACAGCAAGAAATATGAGCATGTCCATAAAAAAAGAACTGTATTTCCTACTCATACGGACCTTATCTAGTTGAACTCTGCTTGTGAAACTGTAACAAACCACCGCATCTCTTACATAGATGCTCTTTAGTTTATAGTGAAAAACGTGTGGGGTACGTGAACTGGGCAAATTCATTTGAGCCGAAAAATCACTGGGAATTCCGGAAATGAACTCTTGCTTGTAGGAAGACACAGAGCCTTTGGTTTAACTCCGTTTGTGAAGGGAAATTCAGACCAGTGTTCTCATCCATGAAACATACTCTGTTTTCACGCAAGAAGCATCCTCTTCTGTCCAGAGTTGCAATACAGCAAGAAATATGAGCATGTCCATAAAAAAAGAACTGTATTTCCTACTCATACGGACCATATATAGTTAAACTCTGCTTGTGAAAATGTCACAAATCACAGCATCTCTTACATAGATGCTCTTTAGTTTATACTGAAAAACGTGTTGGGTGCATGAACTCTGTAAAGTCATTTGAGCCGAAAAATCACTGGGAATTCCGGAAATACACTCTTGCTTGTAGGAAGACACAGAGTCTTTGCTTTAACTCCGTTTATGAAGGGAAATTCAGACCAGTGTTCTCATCCATGAAACATCCTCTGTTTTAACGCAAGAAGCATCCTCTTCTGTCCAGAGTTGCAATACAGCAAGAAATATGAGCATGTCCATAAAAAAAGAACTGTATTTCTTACATATACGGACCATATCTAGTTGAACTCTGCTTGTGAAACTGTAACAAACCACAGCATGTCTTTCATAGATGCTCATTAGTTTATAGTGAGAAACGTGTGGGGTTCCTGAACTGGGCAAATTCATTTGAGCCCTAAAATCACTGGGTTTTCCGGAAATGAACTCTTACTTGTAGGAAGATACAGAGCCTTTGGTTTAACTCCGTTTGTGAAGGGAAATTCAGACCAGTGTTCTCATCCATGAAACATACTCTGTTTTATCGCAAGAAGCATGCTCTTCTTTCCAGCATCTCCAATACAGCAAGAATCATGAGCATGCCCAGAAAAAACGAACTGTGTTTCTTACTCATACCGACCAAATCTAGTTAAATCTGCTTGTGAAACTGTAACAAACCACACCATCTCTTACATAGATGCTCTTTAGTTTATAGTGAAAAACGTGTGGGGTTCCTGAACTGGGCAAATTCATTTGAGCCCTAAAATCACTGGGTTTTCCGGAAATGAACTCTTACTTGTAGGAAGATACAGAGACTTTGGTTTAACTCTGTTTGTGAAGGGAAATTCAGACCAGTGTTCTCATCCATGAAACATACTCTGTTTTATCGCAAGAAGCATGCTCTTCTTTCCAGCATCTCCAATACAGCAAGAATCATGAGCATGCCCAGAAAAAACGAACTGTGTTTCTTACTCATACCGACCAAATCTAGTTAAATCTGCTTGTGAAACTGTAACAAACCACACCATCTCTTACATAGATGCTCTTTAGTTTATAGTGAAAAACGTGTGGGGTTCCTGAACTGGGCAAATTCATTTGAGCCCTAAAATCACTGGGTTTTCCGGAAATGAACTCTTACTTGTAGGAAGATACAGAGACTTTGGTTTAACTCTGTTTGTGAAGGGAAATTCAGACCAGTGTTCTCATCCATGAAACATACTCTGTTTTAACGCAATAGGCATGCTCTTCTTTCCAGCGTCTCCAAAACAGCAAGAAACATGAGCATGCCCAGAAAAAAACGAACTGTGTTTCTGACACATTCGGACCATATCTAGTTAAACTCTGCTTGTGAAACTGTAATAAATCACAGCATCTCTTACATAGATGCTCTTTAGTTTATACTGAAAAACGTGTTGGATGCGTGAACTGTGTAAAGTCATTTGAGCCGAAAAATCACTGGGAATTCCGGAAATGAACTCTTGCTTGTAGGAAGACACAGAGCCTTTGGTTTAACTCCGTTTGTGAAGGGAAATTCAGACCAGTGTTCTCATCCATGAAACATCCTCTGTTTTCACGCAAGAAGCATCCTCTTCTGTCCAGAGTTGCAATACAGCAAGAAATATGAGCATGTCCATAAAAAAAGAACTGTATTTCTTACTCATACAGACCATATCTATTTAAACTCTGCTTGTGAAACTGTAACAAACCACTGCATCTCTTACATAGATGCTCTTTAGTTTATAGTGAAAAACGTGTGGGGTTCGTGAACTGGGCAAATTCATTTGAGCCCTAAAATCACTAGGTTTTCCGGAAATGAACTCTTACTTGTAGGAAGATACAGAGCCTTTGGTTTAACTCCGTTTGTGAAGGGAAATTCAGACCAGTGTTCTCATCCATGAAACACCGTCTGTTTTAACACAAGAAGCATCCTCTTCTGTCCAGAGTTGCAATACAGCAAGAAATATGAGCATGTCCATAAAAAAAGAACTGTATTTCCTACTAATACTGACCATATCTAGTTGAACTCTGCTTGTGAAACTAGAACAAACCACAGCATCTCTTACATAGATGCTCTTTAGTTTATAGTGAAAATCGTGTGGGGTGCGTGAACTCTGTAAATTCTTTTGAGCCGAAAAATTACTGGGATTTCCGGAAATGAATTCTTGCTTGTAGGAAGACTCAGAGCCTTTGGTTTAACTCCGTTTGTGAAGGGAAATTCAGACAATTGTTCTCATCAATGAAACACACTCTGTTTTATCGCAAAGAGCATGCTCTTCTATCCAGAGTCTCTAATACAGCAAGAAACATGAGCATGCCCAGAAAAAAAGAACTCTGTTTCCTACGAATACTGACCATATCTAGTTGAACTCTGCTTATGAAACTGTAACAAACCACAGCATCTCTTACATAGATGCTCTTCAGTTTATAGTGAAAAACGTGTTGGGTTCGTGAATGGTGTAAATTCATTTTAGCCGAAAAATCACTGGGATTTCTGGAAATGAACTCTTGCTTGTAGGAAGACACAGAGCCTTTGGTTTAACTACGTTTGTGAAAGGAAATTCAGACCAATGTTCTCATCCATGAAACACACTCTGTTTTAACGCAAAGAGCATGCTCTTCTTTCCAGAGTGTCTAATACAGCAAGAAACATGTGCATGCCCAGAAAAAAAGAACTGTGTTTCCTACTAATACTGACCATATCTACTTGAACTCTGCTTATGAAACTGTAACAAACCACAGCATCTCTTACATAGATGCTCTTTAGTTTATAGTGAAAAACGTGTTGGGTTCGTGAATTGTGTAAATTCATTTTAGCCGAAAAATCACTGGGATTTCTGGAATTGAACTCTTGCTTGTAGGAAGACACAGAGCCTTTGTTTTAACTCCGTTTGTGAAGGGAAATTCAGACGAGTGTTCTCATCCATGAAACATCCTCTGTTTTAACGCAAGAAGCATCCTCTTCTGTCCAGAGTTGCAATACAGCAAGAAATATGAGCATGTCCATAAAAAAAGAACTGTATTTCCTACTCATACGGACCATATCTAGTTAAACTCTGCTTGTGAAACTGTAACAAATCACAGCATCTCTTACATAGATGCTCTTTAGTTTATACTGAAAAACGTGTTGGGTGCGTGAACTCTGTAAAGTCATTTGAGCCGAAAAATCACTGGGAATTCCGGAAATAAACTCTTGCTTGTAGGAAGACACAGAGCCTTTGGTTTAACTCCGTTTGTGAAGGGAAATTCAGACCAGTGTTCTAATCCATGAAACATCCTCTGTTTTCACGCAAGAAGCATCCTCTTCTGTCCAGAGTTGCAATACAGCAAGAAATATGAGCATGTCCATAAAAAAAGAACTGTATTTCCTACTCATACGGACCTTATCTAGTTGAACTCTGCTTGTGAAACTGTAACAAACCACCGCATCTCTTACATAGATGCTCTTTAGTTTATAGTGAAAAACGTGTGGGGTACGTGAACTGGGCAAATTCATTTGAGCCCTAAAATCACTGGGTTTTGCGGAAATGAACTCTTGCTTGTAGGAAGATACAGAGCCTTTTGTTTAACTCCGTTTGTGAAGAGAAATTCAGACCAGTGTTCTCATCCATGAAACATCCTCTGTTTTAACGCAAGAAGCATCCTCTTCTGTCCAGAGTTGCAATACAGCAAGAATTATGAGCATGTCCATAAAAAAAGAACTGTATTTCTCACTCATACGGACCATATCTAGTTGAACTCTGCTTGTGAAACTGTAACAAACCACAGCATCTCTTACATAGATGCTCTTAAGTTTATAGTGAAAAACGTGTGGGTTTCGTGAACTGAGCAAATTCATTTGAGCCCTAAAATCACTGGGTTTTCCGGAAATGAACTCTTACTTGTAGGAAGATACAGAGACTTTGGTTTAACTCTGTTTGTGAAGGGAAATTCAGACCAGTGTTCTCATCCATGAAACATACTCTGTTTTAACGCAATAAGCATGCACTTCTTTCCAGCGTCTCCAAAACAGCAAGAAACATGAGCATGCCCAGAAAAAAACGAACTGTGTTTCTGACACATACGGACCATATCTAGTTAAACTCTGCTTGTGAAACTGTAACAAATCACAGCATCTCTTACATAGATGCTCTTTAGTTTATACTGAAAAACGTGTTGGATGCGTGAACTGTGTAAAGTCATTTGAGCCGAAAAATCACTGGGAATTCCGGAAATGAACTCTTGCTTGTAGGAAGACACAGAGCCTTTGGTTTAACTCCGTTTGTGAAGGGAAATTCAGACCAGTGTTCTCATCCATGAAACATCCTCTGTTTTCACGCAAGAAGCATCCTCTTCTGTCCAGAGTTGCAATACAGCAAGAAATATGAGCATGTCCATAAAAAAAGAACTGTATTTCCTAATCATACGGACCATATCTAGTTAAACTCTGCTTGTGAAACTGTAACAAATCACAGCATCTCTTACATAGATGCTCTTTAGTTTATACTGAAATTCAGACAAGTGTTCTCATCAATGAAACACACTCTGTTTTATCGCAAAGAGCATGCTCTTCTATCCAGAGTCTCTAATACAGCAAGAAACATGAGCATGCCCAGAAAAAAAGAACTCTGTTTCCTACGAATACTGACCATATCTAGTTGAACTCTGCTTATGAAACTGTAACAAACCACAGCATCTCTTACATAGATGCTCTTTAGTTTATAGTGAAAAACGTGTTGGGTTCGTGAATTGTGTAAATTCATTTTAGCCAAAAAATCACTGGGTTTTCAGGAAATGAACTCTTGCTTGAAGGAAGACACAGAGACTTTGGTATAACTCCGTTTGTGAAGGGAAATTCAGACCAGTGTTCTCATCCATGAAACATACCCTGTTTTAACGCAAGAAGCATGCTCTTGTTTCCAGCGTCTCCAAAACAGCAAGAAAAATGAGCATGTCCATAAAAAAAGAACTGTATTTCCTACTCATACGGACCTTATCTAGTTGAACTCTGCTTGTGAAACTGTAACAAACCACCGCATCTCTTACATAGATGCTCTTTAGTTTATAGTGAAAAACGTGTGGGGTTTCGTGAACTGGGCAAATTCATTTGAGCCCTAAAATCACTGGGTTTTCCGGAAATGAACTCTTACTTGTAGGAAGATACAGAGACTTTGGTTTAACTCTGTTTGTGAAGAGAATTTCAGACCAGTGTTCTCATCCATGAAACATCCTCTGTTTTAACGCGAGAAGCATCCTCTTCTGTCTTGAGTTGCAATACAGCAAGAAATATGAGCATGTCCATAAAAAAAGAACTGTATTTCTTACATATACGGACCATATCTAGTTGAACTCTGCTTGTGAAACTGTAACAAACCACAGCATCTCTTTCATAGATGCTCATTAGTTTATAGTGAAAAACGTGTGGGGTTCCTGAACTGGGCAAATTCATTTGAGCCCTAAAATCACTGGGTTTTCCGGAAATGAACTCTTACTTGTAGGAAGATACAGAGCCTTTGGTTTAACTCCGTTTGTGAAGGGAAATTCAGGCCAGTGTTCTCATCCGTGAAACATCCTCTGTTTTAACGCAAGAAGCATCCTCTTCTGTCCAGAGTTGCAATACAGCAAGAAATATGAGCATGTCCATAAAAAAAGAACTGTATTTCCTACTCATACAGGCCATATATAGTTAAACTCTGCTTGTGAAACTGTAACAAATCACAGCATCTCTTACATAGATGCTCTTTAGTTTATACTGAAAAACGTGTTGGGTGCGTGAACTCTGTAAAGTCATTTGAGCCGAAAAATCACTGGGAATTCCGGAAATGAACTCTTGCTTGTAGGAAGACACAGAGTCTTTGCTGTAACTCCGTTTGTGAAGGGAAATTCAGACCAGTGTTCTCATCCATGAAACATCCTCTGTTTTAACGCAAGAAGCATCCTCTTCTGTCCAGAGTTGCAATACAGCAAGAAATATGAGCATGTCCATAAAAAAAGAACTGTATTTCTTACATATATGGACCATATCTAGTTGAACTCTGCTTGTGAAACTGTAACAAACCACAGCATCTCTTTCATAGATGCTCTTTAGTTTATAGTGAAAAACGTGTGGGGTGCGTGAACTCGGTAAATTCTTTTGAGCCGAAAAATCACTGGGATTTCCGGAAATGAACTCTTGCTTGTAGGAAGACACAGAGCCTTTGGTTTAACTCCATTTGTGAAGGGAAATTCAGACCAGTATTCTCATCAATGAAACACACTCTGTTTTATCGCAAAGAGCATGCTCTTCTATCCAGAGTCTCTAATACAGCAAGAAACATGAGCATGCCCAGAAAAAAAGAACTCTGTTTCCTACGAATACTGACCATATCTAGTTGAACTCTGCTTATGAAACTGTAACAAACCACAGCATCTCTTACATAGATGCTCTTTAGTTTATAGTGAAAAACGTGTTGGGTTCGTGAATTGTGTAAATTCATATTAGCCGAAAAATCACTGGGTTTTCAGGAAATGAACTCTTGCTTGACGGAAGACATAGAGACTTTGGTTTAACTCCGTTTGTGAAGGGAAATTCAGACCAGTGTTCTCATCCATGAAACATACTCTGTTTTATCGCAAGAAGCATGCTCTTCTTTCCAGCATCTCCAATACAGCAAGAAACATGAGCATGCCCAGAAAAAACGAACTGTGTTTCTTACTCATACCGACCATATCTAGTTAAACTCTGCTTGTGAAACTGTAACAAACAACATCATCTCTTACATAGATGCTCTTTAGTTTATAGTGAAAAACGTGTTGAGTTCGTGAACTGTGTAAATTCCTTTTAGCCGAAAAATCACTGGGATTTCCGGAAATGAACTCTTGCTGGTAGGAAGACACAGAGCCTTTGGTTTAACTACGTTTGTGAAGGGAAATTCAGACCAATGTTCTCATCCATGAAACATACTCAGTTTCAACGCAAAGAGCATGCTCTTCTTTCCAGAGTCTCTAATACAGCAAGAAACATGTGCATGCCCAGAAAAAAAGAACTGGGTTTCCTAATAATACTGACCATATCTACTTGAACTCTGCTTATGAAACTGTAACAAACCACAGCATCTCTTACATAGATGCTCTTTAGTTTATAGTGAAAAACGTGTTGGGTTCGTGAATTGTGTAAATTCATTTTAGCCGAAAAATCACTGGGTTTTCCGGAATTAAACTCTTGCTTGTAGGAAGACACAGAGCCTTTGTTTTAACTCCGTTTGTGAAGGGAAATTCAGACCAGTGTTCTCATCCATGAAACATCCTCTGTTTTAATGCAAGAAGCATCCTCTTCTGTCCAGAGTTGCAATACAGCAAGAAATATGAGCATGTCCATAAAAAAAGAACTGCATTTCCTAATCATACGGACCATATCTAGTTGAACTTGCTTGTGAAACTGTAACAAACAACAGCATCTCTTACATAGATGCTCTTTAGTTTATAGTGAAAAACGTGTTGGGTTCGTGAATTGTGTAAATTCATTTTAGCCGAAAAATCACTGGGTTTTCAGGAAATGAACTCTTGCTTGAAGGAAGACACAGAGACTTTGGTTTAACTCCGTTTGTGAAGGGAAATTCAGACCAGTGTTCTCATCCATGAAACATACTCTGTTTTAACACAAGAAGCATCCTCTTCTGTCCAGAGTTGCAATACAGCAAGAAATATGAGAAAGTCCATAAAAAAAGAACTGTATTTCCTACTAATACTGACCATATCTAGTTGAACACTGCTTGTGAAACTGGAACAAACCACAGCATCTCTTACATAGATGCTCTTTAGTTTATAGTGAAAAACGTGTGGGCTGCGTTAACTCGGTAAATTCTTTTGAGCCGAAAAATCACTGGGATTTCCGGAAATGAACTCTTGCTTGTAGGAAGACACAGAGCCTTTGGTTTAACTCCGTTTGTGAAGGGAAATTCAGACCAGTGTTCTCATCCATGAAACATCCTCTGTTTTAACGCAAGAAGCATCCTCTTCTCTCCAGAGTTGCAATACACCAAGAAATATGAGCATGTCCATAAAAAAAGAACTGTATTTCCTACATATACGGACCATATCTAGTTGAACTCTGCTTGTGAAACTGTAACAAACCACAGCATCTCTTACATAGATGCTCTTTAGTTTATAGTGAAAAACGTGTGGGGTTCCTGAACTGGGCAAATTCATTTGAGCCCTAAAATCACTGGGTTTTCCGGAAATGAACTCTTACTTGTAGGAAGATACAGAGCCTTTGGTTTAACTCCGTTTGTGAAGGGAAATTCAGGCCAGTGTTCTCATCCATGAAACATACTCTGTTTTAACGCAAGAAGCATGCTCTTCTTTCCAGCGTCTCCAAAACAGCAAGAAACATGAGCATGCCCATAAAAAACGAACTGTGTTTCTTACACATACGGATCATATCTAGTTAAACTCTGCTTGTGAAACTGTAACAAATCACAGCATCTCTTACTTAGATGCTCTTTAGTTTATAATGATAAACGTGTTGGGTTCGTGAACTGTGTAAATTCATTTGAGCCTAAAAATCACTGGGATTTCCGGAAATGAACTCTTGCTTGTAGGAAGACACAGAGCCTTTGGTTTAACTACGTTTGTGAAAGGAAATTCAGACCAATGTTCTCATCCATGAAACACACTCTGTTTTAACGCAAAGAGCATGCTCTTCTTTCCAGATCTCTAATACAGCAAGAAACATGTGCATGCCCAGAAAAAAAGAACTGTGTTTCCTACTATTACTGACCATATCTACTTGAACTCTGCTTATGAAACTGTAACAAACCACAGCATCTCTTACATAGATGCTCTTTAGTTTATAGTGAAAAACGTGTTGGGTTCGTGAATTGTGTAAATTCATTTTAGCTGAAAAATCACTGGGTTTTCCGGAATTGAACTCTTGCTTGTAGGAAGACACAGAGCCTTTGTTTTAACTCCGTTTGTGAAGGGAAATTCAGACCAGTGTTCTCATCCATGAAACATCCTCTGTTTTAACGCAAGAAGCATCCTCTTCTGTCCAGAGTTGCAATACAGCAAGAAATATGAGCATGTCCATAAAAAAAGAACTGTATTGCCTACTCATACGGACCATATCTAGTTAAACTCTGCTTGTGAAACTGTAACAAATCACAGCATCTCTTACATAGATGCTCTTTAGTTTATACTGAAAAACGTGTTGGGTGCGTGAACTCTGTAAAGTCATTTGAGCCGAAAAATCACTGGGAATTCCGGAAATAAACTCTTGCTTGTAGGAAGACACAGAGCCTTTGGTTTAACTCCGTTTGTGAAGGGAAATTCAGACCAGTGTTCTCATCCATGAAACATCCTCTGTTTTAACGCAAGAAGCATCCTCTTCTGTCCAGAGTTGCAATACACCAAGAAATATGAGCATGTCCATAAAAAAAGAACTGTATTTCCTACATATACGGACCATATCTAGTTGAACTCTGCTTGTGAAACTGTAACAAACCACAGCATCTCTTACATAGATGCTCTTTAGTTTATAGTGAAAAACGTGTTGGGTTCGTGAACTGTGTAAATTCATTTGAGCCGAAAAATCACTGGGATTTCCGGAAATGAACTCTTGCTGGTAGGAAGACACAGAGCCTTTGGTTTAACTACGTTTGTGAAGGGAAATTCAGACCAATGTTCTCATCCATGGAACACACTCTGTTTCAACGCAAAGAGCATGCTCTTCTTTCCAGAGTCTCTAATACAGCAAGAAACATGTGCATGCCCAGAAAAAAAGAACTGTGTTTCCTACTAATACTGACCATATCTACTTGAACTCTGCTTATGAAACTGTAACAAACCACTGCATTTCTTAGATAGATGCTCTTGAGTTTATACTGAAAAACGTGTTGGGTGCGTGAACTCTGTAAAGTCATTTGAGCCGAAAAATCACTGGGAATTCCGGAAATAAACTCTTGCTTGTAGGAAGACACAGAGCCTTTGGTTTAACTCCGTTTGTGAAGGGAAATTCAGACCAGTGTTCTCATCCAAGAAACACACTCTGTTTTATCGCAAAGAGCATGCTCATCTATCCAGAGTCACTAATACAGCAAGAAACATGAGCATGCCGAGAAAAAAAGAACTCTGTTTCCTACGAATACTGACCATATCTAGTTGAACTCTGCTTATGAAACTGTAACAAACCACAGCATCTCTTACATAGATGCTCTTTAGTTTATAGTGAAAAACGTGTTGGGTTCGTGAATTGTGTAAATTCATTTTAGCCAAAAAATCACTCGGTTTTCAGGAAATGAACTCTTGCTTGAAGGAAGACATAGAGACTTTGGTTTAACTTCGTTTGTGAAGGGAAATTCAGGCCAGTGTTCTCAACCATGAAACATCCTCTGTTTTATCGCAAGAAGCATCCTCTTCTGTCCAGAGTTGCAATACAGCAAGAAATATGAGCATGTCGATAAAAAAAGAACTGTATTTCCAACTCATACGGACCATATCTAGTTAAACTCTGCTTGTGAAACTGTAACAAATCACAGCATCTCTTACATAGATGCTCTTTAGTTTATACTGAAAAACGTGTTGGGTGCGTGAACTCTGTAAAGTCATTTGAGCCGAAAAATCACTGGGAATTCCGGAAATAAACTCTTGCTTGTAGGAAGACACAGAGTCTTTGCTTTAACTCCGTTTGTGAAGGGAAATTCAGACCAGTGTTCTCATCCATGAAACATCCTCTGTTTTAACGCAAGAAGCATCCTCTTCTGTCCAGAGTTGCAATACAGCAAGAAATATGAGCATGTCCATAAAAAAAAGAACTGTATTTCTTACATATATGGACCATATCTAGTTGAACTCTGCTTGTGAAACTGTAACAAACCACAGCATCTCTTACATAGATGCTCATTAGTTTATAGTGAAAAACGTGTGGGGTTCCTGAACTGGGCAAATTCATTTGAGCCCTAAAATCACTGGGTTTTCCGGAAATGAACTCTTACTTTTAGGAAGATACAAAGCCTTTGGTTTAACTCCGTTTGTGAAGGGAAATTCAGACCAGTGTTCTCATCCATGAAACATACTCTGTTTTATCGCAAGAAGCATGCTCTTCTTTCCAGCATCTCCAATACAGCAAGAAACATGAGCATGCCCAGAAAAAACGAACTGTGTTTCTTACTCATACCGACCATATCTAGTTAAACTCTGCTTGTGAAACTGTAACAAACAACATCATCTCTTACATAGATGCTCTTTAGTTTATAGTGAAAAACGTGTTGAGTTCGTGAACTGTGTAAATTCCTTTTAGCCGAAAAATCACTGGGATTTCCGGAAATGAACTCTTGCTGGTAGGAAGACACAGAGCCTTTGGTTTAACTACGTTTGTGAAGGGAAATTCAGACCAATGTTCTCATCCATGAAACATACTCAGTTTCAACGCAAAGAGCATGCTCTTCTTTCCAGAGTCTCTAATACAGCAAGAAACATGTGCATGCCCAGAAAAAAAGAACTGTGTTTCCTAATAATACTGACCATATCTACTTGAACTCTGCTTATGAAACTGTAACAAACCACAGCATCTCTTACATAGATGCTCTTTAGTTTATAGTGAAAAACGTGTTGGGTTCGTGAATTGTGTAAATTCATATTAGCCGAAAAATCACTGGGTTTTCAGGAAATGAACTCTTGCTTGACGGAAGACATAGAGACTTTGGTTTAACTCCGTTTGTGAAGGGAAATTCAGGCCAGTGTTCTCATCCATGAAACATACTCTGTTTTAACGCAAGAAGCATGCTCTTCTTTCCAGCGTCTCCAAAACAGCAAGAAACATGAGCATGCCCATAAAAAACGAACTGTGTTTCTTACACATACGGATCATATCTAGTTAAACTCTGCTTGTGAAACTGTAACAAATCACAGCATCTCTTACTTAGATGCTCTTTAGTTTATAATGATAAACGTGTTGGGTTCGTGAACTGTGTAAATTCATTTGAGCCTAAAAATCACTGGGATTTCCGGAAATGAACTCTTGCTTGTAGGAAGACACAGAGCCTTTGGTTTAACTACGTTTGTGAAAGGAAATTCAGACCAATGTTCTCATCCATGAAACACACTCTGTTTTAACGCAAAGAGCATGCTCTTCTTTCCAGAGTCTCTAATACAGCAAGAAACATGTGCATGCCCAGAAAAAAAGAACTGTGTTTCCTACTAATATTGACCATATCTACTTGAACTCTGCTTATGAAACTGTAACAAACCACAGCATCTCTTACATAGATGCTCTTTAGTTTATAGTGAAAAACGTGTTGGGTTCGTGAATTGTGTAAATTCATTTTAGCCGAAAAATCACTGGGTTTTCCGAAATTGAACTCTTGCTTGTAGGAAGACACAGAGCCTTTGTTTTAACTCCGTTTGTGAAGGGAAATTCAGACCAGTGTTCTCATCCATGAAACATCCTCTGTTTTAACGCAAGAAGCATCCTCTTCTGTCCAGAGTTGCAATACAGCAAGAAATATGAGCATGTCCATAAAAAAAGAACTGTATTTCCTACTCATACGGACCATATCTAGTTGAACTCTGCTTGTGAAACTGTAACAAACAACAGCATCTCTTACATAGATGCTCTTTAGTTTATACTGAAAAACGTGTTGGGTGCGTGAACTCTGTAAAGTCATTTGAGCCGAAAAATCACTGGGAATTCCGGAAATAAACTCTTGCTTGTAGTAAGACACAGAGCCTTTGGTTTAACTCCGTTTGTGAAGGGAAATTCAGACCAGTGTTCTCATCCATGAAACATCCTGTGTTTTAACGCAAGAAGCATCCTCTTCTCTCCAGAGTTGCAATACACCAAGAAATATGAGCATGTCCATAAAAAAAGAACTGTATTTCCTACATATACGGACCATATCTAGTTGAACTCTGCTTGTGAAACTGTAACAAACCACAGCATCTCTTACATAGATGCTCTTTAGTTTATAGTGAAAAACGTGTGGGGTTCCTGAACTGGGCAAATTCATTTGAGCCCTAAAATCACTGGGTTTTCCGGAAATGAACTCTTACTTGTAGGAAGATACAGAGCCTTTGGTTTAACTCCGTTTGTGAAGGGAAATTCAGGCCAGTGTTCTCATCCATGAAACATACTCTGTTTTAACGCAAGAAGCATGCTCTTCTTTCCAGCGTCTCCAAAACAGCAAGAAACATGAGCATGCCCATAAAAAACGAACTGTGTTTCTTACACATACGGATCATATCTAGTTAAACTCTGCTTGTGAAACTGTAACAAATCACAGCATCTCTTACTTAGATGCTCTTTAGTTTATAATGATAAACGTGTTGGGTTCGTGAACTGTGTAAATTCATTTGAGCCTAAAAATCACTGGGATTTCCGGAAATGAACTCTTGCTTGTAGGAAGACACAGAGCCTTTGGTTTAACTACGTTTGTGAAGGGAAATTCAGACCAGTGTTCTCATCCATGAAACATACTCTGTTTTAACACAAGAAGCATCCTCTTCTGTCCAGAGTTGCAATACAGCAAGAAATATGAGAAAGTCCATAAAAAAAGAACTGTATTTCCTACTAATACTGACCATATCTAGTTGAACACTGCTTGTGAAACTGGAACAAACCACAGCATCTCTTACATAGATGCTCTTTAGTTTATAGTGAAAAACGTGTGGGCTGCGTTAACTCGGTAAATTCTTTTGAGCCGAAAAATCACTGGGATTTCCGGAAATGAACTCTTGCTTGTAGGAAGACACAGAGCCTTTGGTTTAACTCCGTTTGTGAAGGGAAATTCAGACCAGTGTTCTCATCCATGAAACATCCTCTGTTTTAACGCAAGAAGCATCCTCTTCTCTCCAGAGTTGCAATACACCAAGAAATATGAGCATGTCCATAAAAAAAGAACTGTATTTCCTACATATACGGACCATATCTAGTTGAACTCTGCTTGTGAAACTGTAACAAACCACAGCATCTCTTACATAGATGCTCTTTAGTTTATAGTGAAAAACGTGTGGGGTTCCTGAACTGGGCAAATTCATTTGAGCCCTAAAATCACTGGGTTTTCCGGAAATGAACTCTTACTTGTAGGAAGATACAGAGCCTTTGGTTTAACTCCGTTTGTGAAGGGAAATTCAGGCCAGTGTTCTCATCCATGAAACATACTCTGTTTTAACGCAAGAAGCATGCTCTTCTTTCCAGCGTCTCCAAAACAGCAAGAAACATGAGCATGCCCATAAAAAACGAACTGTGTTTCTTACACATACGGATCATATCTAGTTAAACTCTGCTTGTGAAACTGTAACAAATCACAGCATCTCTTACTTAGATGCTCTTTAGTTTATAATGATAAACGTGTTGGGTTCGTGAACTGTGTAAATTCATTTGAGCCTAAAAATCACTGGGATTTCCGGAAATGAACTCTTGCTTGTAGGAAGACACAGAGCCTTTGGTTTAACTACGTTTGTGAAAGGAAATTCAGACCAATGTTCTCATCCATGAAACACACTCTGTTTTAACGCAAAGAGCATGCTCTTCTTTCCAGATCTCTAATACAGCAAGAAACATGTGCATGCCCAGAAAAAAAGAACTGTGTTTCCTACTATTACTGACCATATCTACTTGAACTCTGCTTATGAAACTGTAACAAACCACAGCATCTCTTACATAGATGCTCTTTAGTTTATAGTGAAAAACGTGTTGGGTTCGTGAATTGTGTAAATTCATTTTAGCTGAAAAATCACTGGGTTTTCCGGAATTGAACTCTTGCTTGTAGGAAGACACAGAGCCTTTGTTTTAACTCCGTTTGTGAAGGGAAATTCAGACCAGTGTTCTCATCCATGAAACATCCTCTGTTTTAACGCAAGAAGCATCCTCTTCTGTCCAGAGTTGCAATACAGCAAGAAATATGAGCATGTCCATAAAAAAAGAACTGTATTGCCTACTCATACGGACCATATCTAGTTAAACTCTGCTTGTGAAACTGTAACAAATCACAGCATCTCTTACATAGATGCTCTTTAGTTTATACTGAAAAACGTGTTGGGTGCGTGAACTCTGTAAAGTCATTTGAGCCGAAAAATCACTGGGAATTCCGGAAATGAACTCTTGCTTGTAGGAAGACACAGAGCCTTTGGTTTAACTCCGTTTGTGAAGGGAAATTCAGACCAGTGTTCTCATCCATGAAACATCCTCTGTTTTAACGCAAGAAGCATCCTCTTCTGTCCAGAGTTGCAATACACCAAGAAATATGAGCATGTCCATAAAAAAAGAACTGTATTTCCTACATATACGGACCATATCTAGTTGAACTCTGCTTGTGAAACTGTAACAAACCACAGCATCTCTTACATAGATGCTCTTTAGTTTATAGTGAAAAACGTGTTGGGTTCGTGAACTGTGTAAATTCATTTGAGCCGAAAAATCACTGGGATTTCCGGAAATGAACTCTTGCTGGTAGGAAGACACAGAGCCTTTGGTTTAACTACGTTTGTGAAGGGAAATTCAGACCAATGTTCTCATCCATGGAACACACTCTGTTTCAACGCAAAGAGCATGCTCTTCTTTCCAGAGTCTCTAATACAGCAAGAAACATGTGCATGCCCAGAAAAAAAGAACTGTGTTTCCTACTAATACTGACCATATCTACTTGAACTCTGCTTATGAAACTGTAACAAACCACTGCATTTCTTAGATAGATGCTCTTGAGTTTATACTGAAAAACGTGTTGGGTGCGTGAACTCTGTAAAGTCATTTGAGCCGAAAAATCACTGGGAATTCCGGAAATAAACTCTTGCTTGTAGGAAGACACAGAGCCTTTGGTTTAACTCCGTTTGTGAAGGGAAATTCAGACCAGTGTTCTCATCCAAGAAACACACTCTGTTTTATCGCAAAGAGCATGCTCATCTATCCAGAGTCACTAATACAGCAAGAAACATGAGCATGCCGAGAAAAAAAGAACTCTGTTTCCTACGAATACTGACCATATCTAGTTGAACTCTGCTTATGAAACTGTAACAAACCACAGCATCTCTTACATAGATGCTCTTTAGTTTATAGTGAAAAACGTGTTGGGTTCGTGAATTGTGTAAATTCATTTTAGCCAAAAAATCACTCGGTTTTCAGGAAATGAACTCTTGCTTGAAGGAAGACATAGAGACTTTGGTTTAACTTCGTTTGTGAAGGGAAATTCAGGCCAGTGTTCTCAACCATGAAACATCCTCTGTTTTATCGCAAGAAGCATCCTCTTCTGTCCAGAGTTGCAATACAGCAAGAAATATGAGCATGTCGATAAAAAAAGAACTGTATTTCCAACTCATACGGACCATATCTAGTTAAACTCTGCTTGTGAAACTGTAACAAATCACAGCATCTCTTACATAGATGCTCTTTAGTTTATACTGAAAAACGTGTTGGGTGCGTGAACTCTGTAAAGTCATTTGAGCCGAAAAATCACTGGGAATTCCGGAAATAAACTCTTGCTTGTAGGAAGACACAGAGTCTTTGCTTTAACTCCGTTTGTGAAGGGAAATTCAGACCAGTGTTCTCATCCATGAAACATCCTCTGTTTTAACGCAAGAAGCATCCTCTTCTGTCCAGAGTTGCAATACAGCAAGAAATATGAGCATGTCCATAAAAAAAAGAACTGTATTTCTTACATATATGGACCATATCTAGTTGAACTCTGCTTGTGAAACTGTAACAAACCACAGCATCTCTTACATAGATGCTCATTAGTTTATAGTGAAAAACGTGTGGGGTTCCTGAACTGGGCAAATTCATTTGAGCCCTAAAATCACTGGGTTTTCCGGAAATGAACTCTTACTTTTAGGAAGATACAAAGCCTTTGGTTTAACTCCGTTTGTGAAGGGAAATTCAGACCAGTGTTCTCATCCATGAAACATACTCTGTTTTATCGCAAGAAGCATGCTCTTCTTTCCAGCATCTCCAATACAGCAAGAAACATGAGCATGCCCAGAAAAAACGAACTGTGTTTCTTACTCATACCGACCATATCTAGTTAAACTCTGCTTGTGAAACTGTAACAAACAACATCATCTCTTACATAGATGCTCTTTAGTTTATAGTGAAAAACGTGTTGAGTTCGTGAACTGTGTAAATTCCTTTTAGCCGAAAAATCACTGGGATTTCCGGAAATGAACTCTTGCTGGTAGGAAGACACAGAGCCTTTGGTTTAACTACGTTTGTGAAGGGAAATTCAGACCAATGTTCTCATCCATGAAACATACTCAGTTTCAACGCAAAGAGCATGCTCTTCTTTCCAGAGTCTCTAATACAGCAAGAAACATGTGCATGCCCAGAAAAAAAGAACTGTGTTTCCTAATAATACTGACCATATCTACTTGAACTCTGCTTATGAAACTGTAACAAACCACAGCATCTCTTACATAGATGCTCTTTAGTTTATAGTGAAAAACGTGTTGGGTTCGTGAATTGTGTAAATTCATATTAGCCGAAAAATCACTGGGTTTTCAGGAAATGAACTCTTGCTTGACGGAAGACATAGAGACTTTGGTTTAACTCCGTTTGTGAAGGGAAATTCAGGCCAGTGTTCTCATCCATGAAACATACTCTGTTTTAACGCAAGAAGCATGCTCTTCTTTCCAGCGTCTCCAAAACAGCAAGAAACATGAGCATGCCCATAAAAAACGAACTGTGTTTCTTACACATACGGATCATATCTAGTTAAACTCTGCTTGTGAAACTGTAACAAATCACAGCATCTCTTACTTAGATGCTCTTTAGTTTATAATGATAAACGTGTTGGGTTCGTGAACTGTGTAAATTCATTTGAGCCTAAAAATCACTGGGATTTCCGGAAATGAACTCTTGCTTGTAGGAAGACACAGAGCCTTTGGTTTAACTACGTTTGTGAAAGGAAATTCAGACCAATGTTCTCATCCATGAAACACACTCTGTTTTAACGCAAAGAGCATGCTCTTCTTTCCAGAGTCTCTAATACAGCAAGAAACATGTGCATGCCCAGAAAAAAAGAACTGTGTTTCCTACTAATATTGACCATATCTACTTGAACTCTGCTTATGAAACTGTAACAAACCACAGCATCTCTTACATAGATGCTCTTTAGTTTATAGTGAAAAACGTGTTGGGTTCGTGAATTGTGTAAATTCATTTTAGCCGAAAAATCACTGGGTTTTCTGAAATTGAACTCTTGCTTGTAGGAAGACACAGAGCCTTTGTTTTAACTCCGTTTGTGAAGGGAAATTCAGACCAGTGTTCTCATCCATGAAACATCCTCTGTTTTAACGCAAGAAGCATCCTCTTCTGTCCAGAGTTGCAATACAGCAAGAAATATGAGCATGTCCATAAAAAAAGAACTGTATTTCCTACTCATACGGACCATATCTAGTTGAACTCTGCTTGTGAAACTGTAACAAACAACAGCATCTCTTACATAGATGCTCTTTAGTTTATACTGAAAAACGTGTTGGGTGCGTGAACTCTGTAAAGTCATTTGAGCCGAAAAATCACTGGGAATTCCGGAAATAAACTCTTGCTTGTAGTAAGACACAGAGCCTTTGGTTTAACTCCGTTTGTGAAGGGAAATTCAGACCAGTGTTCTCATCCATGAAACATCCTCTGTTTTAACGCAAGAAGCATCCTCTTCTCTCCAGAGTTGCAATACACCAAGAAATATGAGCATGTCCATAAAAAAAGAACTGTATTTCCTACATATACGGACCATATCTAGTTGAACTCTGCTTGTGAAACTGTAACAAACCACAGCATCTCTTACATAGATGCTCTTTAGTTTATAGTGAAAAACGTGTGGGGTTCCTGAACTGGGCAAATTCATTTGAGCCCTAAAATCACTGGGTTTTCCGGAAATGAACTCTTACTTGTAGGAAGATACAGAGCCTTTGGTTTAACTCCGTTTGTGAAGGGAAATTCAGGCCAGTGTTCTCATCCATGAAACATACTCTGTTTTAACGCAAGAAGCATGCTCTTCTTTCCAGCGTCTCCAAAACAGCAAGAAACATGAGCATGCCCATAAAAAACGAACTGTGTTTCTTACACATACGGATCATATCTAGTTAAACTCTGCTTGTGAAACTGTAACAAATCACAGCATCTCTTACTTAGATGCTCTTTAGTTTATAATGATAAACGTGTTGGGTTCGTGAACTGTGTAAATTCATTTGAGCCTAAAAATCACTGGGATTTCCGGAAATGAACTCTTGCTTGTAGGAAGACACAGAGCCTTTGGTTTAACTACGTTTGTGAAAGGAAATTCAGACCAATGTTCTCATCCATGAAACACACTCTGTTTTAACGCAAAGAGCATGCTCTTCTTTCCAGAGTCTCTAATACAGCAAGAAACATGTGCATGCCCAGAAAAAAGGAACTGTGTTTCCTACTATTACTGACCATATCTACTTGAACTCTGCTTATGAAACTGTAACAAACCACAGCATCTCTTACATAGATGCTCTTTAGTTTATAGTGAAAAACGTGTTGGGTTCGTGAATTGTGTAAATTCATTTTAGCCGAAAAATCACTGGGTTTTCCGGAATTGAACTCTTGCTTGTAGGAAGACACAGAGCCTTTGTTTTAACTCCGTTTGTGAAGGGAAATTCAGACCAGTGTTCTCATCCATGAAACATCCTCTGTTTTAACGCAAGAAGCATCCTCTTCTGTCCAGAGTTGCAATACAGCAAGAAATATGAGCATGTCCATAAAAAAAGAACTGTATTGCCTACTCATACGGACCATATCTAGTTAAACTCTGCTTGTGAAACTGTAACAAATCACAGCATCTCTTACATAGATGCTCTTTAGTTTATACTGAAAAACGTGTTGGGTGCGTGAACTCTGTAAAGTCATTTGAGCCGAAAAATCACTGGGAATTCCGGAAATAAACTCTTGCTTGTAGGAAGACACAGAGCCTTTGGTTTAACTCCGTTTGTGAAGGGAAATTCAGACCAGTGTTCTCATCCAAGAAACACACTCTGTTTTATCGCAAAGAGCATGCTCATCTATCCAGAGTCACTAATACAGCAAGAAACATGAGCATGCCGAGAAAAAAAGAACTCTGTTTCCTACGAATACTGACCATATCTAGTTGAACTCTGCTTATGAAACTGTAACAAACCACAGCATCTCTTACATAGATGCTCTTTAGTTTATAGTGAAAAACGTGTTGGGTTCGTGAATTGTGTAAATTCATTTTAGCCAAAAAATCACTCGGTTTTCAGGAAATGAACTCTTGCTTGAAGGAAGACATAGAGACTTTGGTTTAACTTCGTTTGTGAAGGGAAATTCAGGCCAGTGTTCTCAACCATGAAACATCCTCTGTTTTATCGCAAGAAGCATCCTCTTCTGTCCAGAGTTGCAATACAGCAAGAAATATGAGCATGTCGATAAAAAAAGAACTGTATTTCCAACTCATACGGACCATATCTAGTTAAACTCTGCTTGTGAAACTGTAACAAATCACAGCATCTCTTACATAGATGCTCTTTAGTTTATACTGAAAAACGTGTTGGGTGCGTGAACTCTGTAAAGTCATTTGAGCCGAAAAATCACTGGGAATTCCGGAAATAAACTCTTGCTTGTAGGAAGACACAGAGTCTTTGCTTTAACTCCGTTTGTGAAGGGAAATTCAGACCAGTGTTCTCATCCATGAAACATCCTCTGTTTTAACGCAAGAAGCATCCTCTTCTGTCCAGAGTTGCAATACAGCAAGAAATATGAGCATGTCCATAAAAAAAAGAACTGTATTTCTTACATATATGGACCATATCTAGTTGAACTCTGCTTGTGAAACTGTAACAAACCACAGCATCTCTTACATAGATGCTCATTAGTTTATAGTGAAAAACGTGTGGGGTTCCTGAACTGGGCAAATTCATTTGAGCCCTAAAATCACTGGGTTTTCCGGAAATGAACTCTTACTTTTAGGAAGATACAAAGCCTTTGGTTTAACTCCGTTTGTGAAGGGAAATTCAGACCAGTGTTCTCATCCATGAAACATACTCTGTTTTATCGCAAGAAGCATGCTCTTCTTTCCAGCATCTCCAATACAGCAAGAAACATGAGCATGCCCAGAAAAAACGAACTGTGTTTCTTACTCATACCGACCATATCTAGTTAAACTCTGCTTGTGAAACTGTAACAAACAACATCATCTCTTACATAGATGCTCTTTAGTTTATAGTGAAAAACGTGTTGAGTTCGTGAACTGTGTAAATTCCTTTTAGCCGAAAAATCACTGGGATTTCCGGAAATGAACTCTTGCTGGTAGGAAGACACAGAGCCTTTGGTTTAACTACGTTTGTGAAGGGAAATTCAGACCAATGTTCTCATCCATGAAACATACTCAGTTTCAACGCAAAGAGCATGCTCTTCTTTCCAGAGTCTCTAATACAGCAAGAAACATGTGCATGCCCAGAAAAAAAGAACTGTGTTTCCTAATAATACTGACCATATCTACTTGAACTCTGCTTATGAAACTGTAACAAACCACAGCATCTCTTACATAGATGCTCTTTAGTTTATAGTGAAAAACGTGTTGGGTTCGTGAATTGTGTAAATTCATATTAGCCGAAAAATCACTGGGTTTTCAGGAAATGAACTCTTGCTTGACGGAAGACATAGAGACTTTGGTTTAACTCCGTTTGTGAAGGGAAATTCAGGCCAGTGTTCTCATCCATGAAACATACTCTGTTTTAACGCAAGAAGCATGCTCTTCTTTCCAGCGTCTCCAAAACAGCAAGAAACATGAGCATGCCCATAAAAAACGAACTGTGTTTCTTACACATACGGATCATATCTAGTTAAACTCTGCTTGTGAAACTGTAACAAATCACAGCATCTCTTACTTAGATGCTCTTTAGTTTATAATGATAAACGTGTTGGGTTCGTGAACTGTGTAAATTCATTTGAGCCTAAAAATCACTGGGATTTCCGGAAATGAACTCTAGCTTGTAGGAAGACACAGAGCCTTTGGTTTAACTACGTTTGTGAAAGGAAATTCAGACCAATGTTCTCATCCATGAAACACACTCTGTTTTAACGCAAAGAGCATGCTCTTCTTTCCAGAGTCTCTAATACAGCAAGAAACATGTGCATGCCCAGAAAAAAAGAACTGTGTTTCCTACTAATATTGACCATATCTACTTGAACTCTGCTTATGAAACTGTAACAAACCACAGCATCTCTTACATAGATGCTCTTTAGTTTATAGTGAAAAACGTGTTGGGTTCGTGAATTGTGTAAATTCATTTTAGCCGAAAAATCACTGGGTTTTCCGAAATTGAACTCTTGCTTGTAGGAAGACACAGAGCCTTTGTTTTAACTCCGTTTGTGAAGGGAAATTCAGACCAGTGTTCTCATCCATGAAACATCCTCTGTTTTAACGCAAGAAGCATCCTCTTCTGTCCAGAGTTGCAATACAGCAAGAAATATGAGCATGTCCATAAAAAAAGAACTGTATTTCCTACTCATACGGACCATATCTAGTTGAACTCTGCTTGTGAAACTGTAACAAACAACAGCATCTCTTACATAGATGCTCTTTAGTTTATACTGAAAAACGTGTTGGGTGCGTGAACTCTGTAAAGTCATTTGAGCCGAAAAATCACTGGGAATTCCGGAAATAAACTCTTGCTTGTAGTAAGACACAGAGCCTTTGGTTTAACTCCGTTTGTGAAGGGAAATTCAGACCAGTGTTCTCATCCATGAAACATCCTCTGTTTTAACGCAAGAAGCATCCTCTTCTCTCCAGAGTTGCAATACACCAAGAAATATGAGCATGTCCATAAAAAAAGAACTGTATTTCCTACATATACGGACCATATCTAGTTGAACTCTGCTTGTGAAACTGTAACAAACCACAGCATCTCTTACATAGATGCTCTTTAGTTTATAGTGAAAAACGTGTGGGGTTCCTGAACTGGGCAAATTCATTTGAGCCCTAAAATCACTGGGTTTTCCGGAAATGAACTCTTACTTGTAGGAAGATACAGAGCCTTTGGTTTAACTCCGTTTGTGAAGGGAAATTCAGGCCAGTGTTCTCATCCATGAAACATACTCTGTTTTAACGCAAGAAGCATGCTCTTCTTTCCAGCGTCTCCAAAACAGCAAGAAACATGAGCATGCCCATAAAAAACGAACTGTGTTTCTTACACATACGGATCATATCTAGTTAAACTCTGCTTGTGAAACTGTAACAAATCACAGCATCTCTTACTTAGATGCTCTTTAGTTTATAATGATAAACGTGTTTGGTTCGTGAACTGTGTAAATTCATTTGAGCCTAAAAATCACTGGGATTTCCGGAAATGAACTCTTGCTTGTAGGAAGACACAGAGCCTTTGGTTTAACTACGTTTGTGAAAGGAAATTCAGACCAATGTTCTCATCCATGAAACACACTCTGTTTTAACGCAAAGAGCATGCTCTTCTTTCCAGAGTCTCTAATACAGCAAGAAACATGTGCATGCCCAGAAAAAAGGAACTGTGATTCCTACTATTACTGACCATATCTACTTGAACTCTGCTTATGAAACTGTAACAAACCACAGCATCTCTTACATAGATGCTCTTTAGTTTATAGTGAAAAACGTGTTGGGTTCGTGAATTGTGTAAATTCATTTTAGCCGAAAAATCACTGGGTTTTCCGGAATTGAACTCTTGCTTGTAGGAAGACACAGAGCCTTTGTTTTAACTCCGTTTGTGAAGGGAAATTCAGACCAGTGTTCTCATCCATGAAACATCCTCTGTTTTAACGCAAGAAGCATCCTCTTCTGTCCAGAGTTGCAATACAGCAAGAAATATGAGCATGTCCATAAAAAAAGAACTGTATTGCCTACTCATACGGACCATATCTAGTTAAACTCTGCTTGTGAAACTGTAACAAATCACAGCATCTCTTACATAGATGCTCTTTAGTTTATACTGAAAAACGTGTTGGGTGCGTGAACTCTGTAAAGTCATTTGAGCCGAAAAATCACTGGGAATTCCGGAAATAAACTCTTGCTTGTAGGAAGACACAGAGCCTTTGGTTTAACTCCGTTTGTGAAGGGAAATTCAGACCAGTGTTCTCATCCATGAAACATCCTCTCTTTTAACGCAAGAAGCATCCTCTTCTGTCCAGAGTTGCAATACACCAAGAAATATGAGCATGTCCATAAAAAAAGAACTGTATTTCCTACATATACGGACCATATCTAGTTGAACTCTGCTTGTGAAACTGTAACAAACCACAGCATCTCTTACATAGATGCTCTTTAGTTTATAGTGAAAAACGTGTTGGGTTCGTGAACTGTGTAAATTCATTTGAGCCGAAAAATCACTGGGATTTCCGGAAATGAACTCTTGCTTGTAGGAAGACACAGAGCCTTTGGTTTAACTACGTTTGTGAAGGGAAATTCAGACCAATGTTCTCATCCATGGAACACACTCTGTTTCAACGCAAAGAGCATGCTCTTCTTTCCAGAGTCTCTAATACAGCAAGAAATATGTGCATGCCCAGAAAAAAAGAACTGTGTTTCCTACTAATACTGACCATATCTACTTGAACTCTGCTTATGAAACTGTAACAAACCACTGCATTTCTTACATAGATGCTCTTTAGTTTATAGCGAAAAACGTGCTGAGTTCATGAATTGTGTAAATTCATTTTAGCCGAAAAATCACTGGGTTTTCCGGAATTGAACTCTTGCTTGTAGGAAGACACAGAGCCTTTGTTTTAACTCCGTTTGTGAAGGGAAATTCAGACCAGTGTTCTCATCCATGAAACATCCTCTGTTTTAACGCAAGAAGCATCCTCTTCTGTCCAGAGTTGCAATACAGCAAGAAATATGAGCATGTCCATAAAAAATGAACTGTATTTCCTAATCATACGGACCATATCTAGTTGAACTCTGCTTGTGAAACTGTAACAAACCACAGCAGCTCTTACATAGATGCTCTTTACTTTATAGTGAAAAACGTGTTGGGTTCGTGAATTGTGTAAATTCATTTTAGCCGAAAAATCACTGGGTTTTCAGGAAATGAACTCTTGCTTGAAGGAAGACACAGATACTTTGGTTTAACTCCGTTTGTCAAGGGAAATTCAGACAAGTGTTCTCATCCATGAAACATACTCTGTTTTAACGCAAGAAGCATGCTCTTCTTTCCAGCGTCTCCAAAACAGCAAGAAACATGAGCATGCCCAGAAATAAACCAACTGTGTTTCTTACACATACGGACCATATCTAGTTTATCTCTGCTTGTGAAACTGTAACAAATCACAGCAACTCTTACATAGATGCTCTTTAGTTTATACTGAAAAACGTGTTGGGTGCGGGAACTGTGTAAAGTCATTTGAGCCGAAAAATCACTGGAAATTCCGGAAATGAACTCTGGCTTGTAGGAAGACACAGAGCCTTTGGTTTAACTCCGTTTGTGAAGGGAAATTCAGACCAGTGTTCTCATCCATGAAACATCCTCTGTTTTATCGCAAGAAGCATGCTCTTCTTTCCAGCATCTCCAATACAGCAAGAAACATGAGCATGCCCAGAAAAAACGAACTGGGTTTCTTACTCATACCGACCATATCTAGGTAAACTCTGCTTGTGACACTGTAACAAACAACATCATCTCTTACATAGATGCTCTTTAGTTCATAGTGAAAAACGTGTTGGGTTCGTGAACTGTGTAAATTCATTTGATCCGAAAAATCACTGGGATTTCCGGAAATGAACTCTTGCTTGTAGGAAGATACAGAGCCTTTGGTTTAACTACGTTTGTGAAGGGAAATTCAGACCAATGTTCTCATCCATGAAACACACTCTGTTTCAACGCAAAGAGCATGCTCTTCTTTCCAGAGTCTCTAATACAGCAAGAAACATGTGCATGCCCAGATAAAAAGAACTGTGTTTCCTACTAATACTGACCATATCTACTTGAACTCTGCTTATGAAACTGTAACAAACCACAGCATCTCTTACATAGATGCTCTTTAGTTTATAGTGTAAAACGTGTTGGGTTCGTGTATTGTGTAAATTCATTTTAGCCGAAAAATCACTGGGTTTTCCAGAATTGAACTCTTGCTTGTAGGAAGACACAGAGCCTTTGTTTTAACTCCGTTTGTGAAGGGAAATTCAGACCAGTGTTCTCATCCATGAAACCTCCTCTGTTTTAACGCAAGAAGCATCCTCTTCTGTCCAGAGTTGCAATACAGCAAGAAATATGAGCATGTCCATAAAAAAAGAACTGTATTTCCTACTCATACGGACCATATCTAGTTAAACTCTGCTTGTGAAACTGTAACAAATCACAGCATCTCTTACATAGATGCTCTTTAGTTTATACTGAAAAACGTGTTGGGTGCGTGAACTCTGTAAAGTCATTTGAGCCGAAAAATCACTGGGAATTCCGGAAATAAACTCTTGCTTGTAGGAAGACACAGAGCCTTTGGTTTAACTCCGTTTGTGAAGGGAAATTCAGACCAGTGTTCTCATCCATGAAACATCCTCTGTTTTAACGCAAGAAGCATCCTCTTCTGTCCAGAGTTGCAATACGGCAAGAAATATGAGCATGTCCATAAAAAAAGAACTGTATTTCCTACTCATACGGACCATATCTAGTTAAACTCTGCTTGTGAAACTGTAACAAATCACAGCATCTCTTACATAGATGCTCTTTAGTTTATACTGAAAAACGTGTTGGGTGCGTGAACTCTGTAAAGTCATTTGAGCCGAAAAATCACTGGGAATTCCGGAAATAAACTCTTGCTTGTAGGAAGACACAGAGCCTTTGGTTTAACTCCGTTTGTGAAGGGAAATTCAGACCAGTGTTCTCATCCAAGAAACACACTCTGTTTTATCGCAAAGAGCATGCTCATCTATCCAGAGTCACTAATACAGCAAGAAACATGAGCATGCCGAGAAAAAAAGAACTCTGTTTCCTACGAATACTGACCATATCTAGTTGAACTCTGCTTATGAAACTGTAACCAACCACAGCATCTCTTACATAGATGCTCTTTAGTTTATGGTGAAAAACGTGTTGGGTTCGTGAATTGTGTAAATTCATTTTAGCCGAAAAATCAGCGGTTTTCAGGAAATGAACTCTTGCTTGAAGGAAGACATAGAGACTTTGGTTTAACTTCGTTTGTGAAGGGAAATTCAGGCCAGTGTTCTCATCCATGAAACATCCTCTGTTTTAACGCAAGAAGCATCCTCTTCTGTCCAGAGTTGCAATACAGCAAGAAATATGAGCATGTCGATAAAAAAAGAACTGTATTTCCAACTCATACGGACCATATCTACTTGAACTCTGCTTGTGAAACTGTAACAAACCACAGCATCTCTTACATAGATGCTCTTTAGTTTATAGTGAAAAACGTGTTGGGTTCGTGAATTGTGTAAATTCATTTTAGCCGAAAAATCACTGGGTTTTCCGGAATTGAACTCTTGCTTGTAGGAAGACACCGAGCCTTTGTTTTAACTCCGTTTGTGAAGGGAAATTCAGACCAGTGTTCTCATTCATGAAACATCCTCTGTTTTAACGCAAGAAGCATCCTCTTCTGTCCAGAGTTGCAATACAGCAAGAAATATGAGCATGTCCATAAAAAAAGAACTGTATTTCCTAATCATACGGACCATATCTAGTTGAACTCTGCTTGTGAAACTGTAACAAACCACAGCATCTCTTACATAGATGCTCTTTAGTTTATAGTGAAAAACGTGTTGGGTTCGTGAATTGTGTAAATTCATTTTAGCCGAAAAATCACTGGGTTTTCAGGAAATGAACTCTTGCTTGAAGGAAGACACAGAGACTTTGGTTTAACTCTGTTTGTGAAGGGAAATTCAGACCAGTGTTCTCATCCATGAAACATACTCGCTTTTAACGCAAGAAGCATGCTCTTCTTTCCAGCGTCTCAAAAACAGCAAGAAACATGAGCATGCCCAGAAAAAAACGAACTGTGTTTCTGACACATACGGACCATATCTAGTTAAACTTTGCTTGTGAAACTGTAACAAATCACAGCAACTCTTACATAGATGCTCTTTAGTTTATACTGAAAAACGTGTTGGGTGCGTGAACTGTGTAAAGTTATTTGAGCCGTAAAATCACTGGAAATTCCGGAAATGAACTCTTCCTTGTAGGAAGACACAGAGCCTTTGGTTTAACTCAGTTTGTGAAGGGAAATTCAGACCAGTGTTCTCATCCATGAAATATCCTCTGTTTTATCGCAAGAAGCATGCTCTTCTTTCCAGCGTCTCCAATACAGCAAGAAACATGAGCATGCCCAGAAAAAACGAACTGTGTTTCTTACTCATACCGACCATATCTAGTTAAACTCTGCTTGTGAAACTGTAGCAAACAACATCATCTCTTACATAGATGCTCTTTAGTTTATAGTGAAAAACGTGTTGGGTTCGTGAACTGTGTAAATTCATTTGAGCCGAAAAATCACTGGGATTTCCGGAAATGAACTCTTGCTTGTAGGAAGACACAGAGCCTTTGGTTTAACTACGTTTGTGAAGGGAAATTCAGACCAATGTTCTCATCCATGAAACACACTCTGTTTCAACGCAAAGAGCATGCTCTTCTTTCCAGAGTCTCTAATACAGCAAGAAACATGTGCATGCCCAGATAAAAAGAACTGTGTTTCCTACTAATGCTGACCATATCTACTTGAACTCTGCTTATGAAACTGTAACAAACCACAGCATCTCTTACATAGATGCTATTTAGTTTATAGTGAAAAACGTGTTGGGTTCGTGAATTCTGTAAATTCATTTCAGGCGAAAAATCACTGGGTTTTCAGGAAATGAACTCTTGCTACAAGGAAGACACAGAGACTTTGGTTTAACTCCGTTTGTGAAGGGAAATTCAGACCAGTGTTCTCATCCATGAAACATACTCTGTTTTAACGCAAGAAGCATGCTCTTCTTTCCAGCGTCTCCAAAACAGCAAGAAACATGAGCATGCCCAGAAAAAAACGAACTGTGTTTCTTACACATACGGACCATATCTAGTTAAACTCTGCTTGTGAAACTGTAACAAATCACAGCAACTCTTACATAGATGCTCTTTAGTTTATACTGAAAAACGTGTTTGGCGCGTGAACTGTGTAAAGTCATTTGAGCCGAAAAATCACTGGAAATTCCGGAAATGAACTCTTGCTTGTAGGAAGACACAGACCCTTTGGTTTAACTCCGTTTGTGAAGGGAAATTGAGACCAGTGTTCTCATCCATGAAACATCCTCTGTTTTAACGCAAGAAGCATCCTCTTCTGTCCAGAGTTGCAATACAGCAAGAAATATGAGCATGTCCATAAAAAAAGAACTGTATTTCCTAATCATACGGACCATATCTAGTTGAACTCTGCTTGTGAAACTGTAACAAACCACAGCATCTCTTACATAGATGCTCTTTAGTTTATAGTGAAAAACGTGTGGGGTTCCTGAACTGGGCAAATTCATTTGAGCCCTAAAATCACTGGGTTTTCCGGAAATGAACTCTTACTTGTAGGAAGATACAGAGCCTTTGGTTTAACTCCGTTTGTGAAGGGATATTCAGACCTGTGTTCTCATCCATGAAACATACTCTGTTTTATCGCAAGAAGCATGCTCTTCTTTCCAGCGTCTCCAAAACAGCAAGAAACATGAGCATGCACAGAAATAAACCAACTGTGTTTCTTACACATACGGACCATATCTAGTTAATCTCTGCTTGTGAAACTGTAACAAATCACAGCAACTCTTACATAGATGCTCTTTAGTTTATACTGAAAAACGTGTTGGGTGCGTGAACTGTGTAAAGTCATTTGAGCCGAAAAATCACTGGAAATTCCGGAAATGAACTCTTGCTTGTAGGAAGACACAGAGCCTTTGGTTTAACTCCGTTTGTGAAGGGAAATTCAGACCAGTGTTCTCATCCATGAAACATACTCTGTTTTATCGCAAGAAGCATGCTCTTCTTTCCAGCATCTCCAATACAGCAAAAAACATGAGCATGCCCAGAAAAAACGAACTGTGTTTCTTACTCATACCTACCATATCTAGGTAAACTCTGCTTGTGAAACTGTAACAAACAACATCATCTCTTACATAGATGCTCTTTAGTTTATAGTGAAAAACGTGTTGGGTTCGTGAACTGTGTAAATTCATTTGAGCCGAAAAATCACTGCAATTTCCGGAAATGAACTCTTGCTTGTAGGAAAACACAGAGCCTTAGGTTTAACTACGTTTGTGAAGGGAAATTCAGACCAATGTTCTCATCCATGAAACACACTCTGTTTCAACGCAAAGAGCATGCTCTTCTTTCCAGAGTCTCTAATACAGCAAGAAACATGTGCATGCCCAGATAAAAAGGACTGTGTTTCCTACTAATACTGACCATATCTACTTGAATTCTGCTTATGAATCTGTAACAAACCACAGCATCTCTTACATAGATGCTCTTTAGTTTATAGTGAAAAACGTGTTGGGTTCATGAATTGTGTAAATTCATTTTAGCCGAAAAATCCCTGGGTTTTCAGGAAATGAACTCTTGCTTGAAGGTAGACACAGAGACTTTGGTTTAACTCCGTTTGTGAAGGGAAATTCAGACCAGTGTTCTCATCCATGAAACATACTCTGTTTTAACACAAGAAGCATCCTCTTCTGTCCAGAGTTGCAATACAGCAAGAAATATGAGCATGTCCATAAAAAAAGAACTGTATTTCCTACTAATACTGACCATATCTAGTTGAACTCTGCTTGTGAAACTGGAACAAACCACAGCATCTCTTACATAGATGCTCTTTAGTTTATAGTGAAAAACGTGTGGGGTGCGTGAACTCGGTAAATTCTTTTGAGCCGAAAAATCACTGGGATTTCCGGAAATGAACTCTTGCTTGTAGGAAGACACAGAGCCTTTGGTTTAACTACGTTTGTGAAAGGAAATTCAGACCAATGTTCTCATCCATGAAACACACTCTGTTTTAACGCAAAGAGCCTGCTCTTCTTCCAGAGTCTCTAATACAGCAAGAAACATGTGCATGCCCAGAAAAAAAGAACTGTGTTTCCTACTAATACTGACCATATCTAGTTGAACTCTGCTTATGAAACTGTAACAAACCACAGCATCTCTTACATAGATGCTCTTTAGTTTATAGTGAAAAACGTGTTGGGTTCGTGAATTGTGTAAATTCATTTTAGCCGAAAAATCACTGGGTTTTCCGGAATTGAACTCTTGCTTGTAGGAAGACACAGAGCCTTTGTTTTAACTCCGTTTGTGAAGGGAAATTCAGACCAGTGTTCTCATCCATGAAACATCCTCTGTTTTAACGCAAGAAGCATCCTCTTCTGTCCAGAGTTGCAATACAGCAAGAAATATGAGCATGTCCATAAAAAAAGAACTGTATTTCCTACTCATATGGACCATATCTAGATGAACTCTGCCATTGAAACTGTAACAAACCACAGCATCTCTTACATAGATGCTCTTTAGTTTATAGTGAAAAACCTGTGGGGTTCCTGAACTGGGCAAATTCATTTGAGCCCTAAAATCACTGGGTTTTCCGGAAATGAACTCTTACTTGTAGGAAGATACAGAGCCTTTGGTTTAACTCAGTTTGTGAAGGGAAATTCAGACCTGTGTTCTCATCCATGAAACATACTCTGTTTTATCGCAAGAAGCATGCTCTTCTTTCCAGCATCTCCAATACAGCAAGAAACATGAGCATGCCCAGTAAAAACGAACTGTGTTTCTTACTCATACCGACCATATCTAGTTAAACTCTGCTCGAGAAACTGTAACAAACAACATCATCTCTTACATAGATGCTCTTTAGTTTATAGTGAAAAACGTGTTGGGTTCGTGAACTGTGTAAATTCATTTGAGCCGAAAAATCACTGGGATTTCCGGAAATGAACTCTTGCTTGTAGGAAGACACAGAGCCTTTGGTTTAACTCCGTTTGTGAAGGGAAATTCAGACCAATGTTCTCATCCATGAAACACACTCTGTTTCAACGTAAAGAGCATGCTCTTCTTTCCAGCATCTCCAAAGCAGCAAGAAACATGAGCATGCCCAGAAATAAACGAACTGTGTTTCTTACACATACGGACCATATCTAGTTAAACTCTGCTTGTGAAACTGTAACAAATCACAGCAACTCTTACATAGATGCTCTTTAGTTTATACTGAAAAACGTGTTGGGTGCGTGAACTGTGTAAAGTCATTTGAGCCGAAAAATCACTGGAAATTCTGGAAATGAACTCTTGCTTGTAGGAAGACACAGAGCCTTTGGTTTAACTCAGTTTGTGAAGGGAAATTCAGACCAGTGTTCTCATCCATGAAACATCCTCTGTTTTATCGCAAGAAGCATGCTCTTCTTTCCAGCATCTCCAATACAGCAAGAAACATGAGCATGCCCAGAAAAAACGAACTGTGTTTCTTACTCATACCGACCATATCTAGTTAAACTCTGCTTGTGAAACAGTAACAAACCACAGCATCTCTTACATAGATGCTCTTTAGTTTATAGTGAAAAACGTGTTGGGTTCGTGAATTGTGTAAATTCATTTCAGCCAAAAAATCACTGGGTTTTCAGGAAATGAACTCTTGCTTGAAGGAAGACACAGAGACTTTGGTTTAACTCCGTTTGTGAAGGGAAATTCAGACCAGTGTTCTCATCCATGAAACATACTCTGTTTTAAGGCAAAAAGCATGCTCTTCTTTCCAGCGTCTCCAAAACAGCAAGAAACATGAGCATGCCCAGAAATAAACGAACTGTGTTTCTTACACATACGGACCATATCTAGTTAAACTCTGCTTGTGAAACTGTAACAAATCACAGCAACTCTTACATAGATGCTCTTTAGTTTATACTGAAAAACGTGTTGGGTGCGTGAACTGTGTAAAGTCATTTGAGCCGAAAAATCACTGGAAATTCCGGAAATGAACTCTTTCTTGTAGGAAGACACAGAGCCTTTGGTTTAACTCCGTTTGTGAAGGGAAATTCAGACCACTGTTCTCATCCATGAAACATCCTCTGTTTTAACGCAAGAAGCATCCTCTTCTGTCCAGAGTTGCAATACAGCAAGAAATATGAGCATGTCCATAAAAAAAGAACTGTATTTCCTACTCATACGGACCATATCTAGTTGAACTCTGCTTGTGAAACTGTAACAAACCACAGCATGTCTTACATAGAAGCTCTTTAGTTTATAGTGAAAAACTTCTGGGGTTCGTGAAGTGGGTAAATTCATTTGAGCCGAAAAATCACTGTGTTTTCCGGAAATGAACTCTTGCTTGTAGGAAGACACAGAGCCTTTGTTTTAACTCCGTTTGTGTGGGAAATTCAGACCAGTGTTCTCATCCATGAAACACACTCTGTTTTAACGCAAAGAGCATGCTCTTCTTTCCAGTGTCTCTAATACAGCAAGAAAAAGAGCATGCCTAGAAAAAATCAACTGTGTTTCTTACACATACGGACCATATCCAGATAAACTCTGCTTGTGAAACTGTAACAAATCACAGCATCTCTTACATAGATGCTCTTTAGTTAATACTGAAAAACGTGTTGGGTGCGTGAACTGTGTAAAGTCATTTGAGCCGAAAAATCAGTGGGTATTCCGGAAATGAACTCTTGCTTGTAGGAAGACACAGAGCCTTTGTTTTAACTCCGTTTGTGAAGGGAAATTCAGACCAGTGTTCTCATCCATGAAACATCCTCTGTTTTAACGCAACAACCATCCTCTTCTGTCCAGAGTTGCAATACAGCAAGAAATATGAGCATGTCCATAAAAAAAGAACTGTATTTCCTACTCATAAGGACCTTATCTAGTTGAACTCTGCTTGTGAAACTGTAACAAACCACAGCATCTCTTACATAGATGCTCTTTAGTTTATAGTGAAAAACGTGTGGGGTTCCTGAACTGGGCAAATTCATTTGAGCCCTAAAATCACTGGGTTTTCCGGAAATGCACTCTTACTTGTAGGAAGATACAGAGACTTTGGTTTAACTCCGTTTGTGAAGGGAAATTCAGACCAGTGTTCTCATCCATGAAACATACTCTGTTTTAGCGCAAGAAGCATGCTCTTGTTTCCAGCGTCTCCAAAACAGCAAGAAACATGAGCATGCCCAGAAAAAAACGAACTGTGTTTCTGACACATACGGACCATATCTAGTTAAACTCTGATTGGGAAACTGTAACAAATCACAGCATCTCTTACATAGATGCTCTTTACTTTATACTGAAAAACGTGTTGGATGCGTGAACTGTGTAAAGTCATTTGAGCCGAAAAATCACTGGGAATTCCGGAAATGAACTCTTGCTTGTAGGAAGACACAGAGCCTTTGGTTTAACTCCGTTTGTGAAGGGAAATTCAGACCGTGTTCTCATCCATGAAACATCCTCTGTTTTAACGCAAGAAGCATCCTCTTCTGTCCAGAGTTGCAATACAGCAAGAAATATGAGCATGTCCATAAAAAAAGAACTGTATTTCCTACTCATACGGACCATATCTAGTTGAACTCTGCTTGTGAAACTGTAACAAACCACAGCATCTCTTACATAGATGCTCTTTAGTTTATAGTGAAAAACGTGTGGGGTTCCTGAACTGGGCAAATTCATTTGAGCCCTAAAATCCCTGGGTTTTCCGGAAATGAACTCTTACTTGTAGGAAGATACAGAGCCTTTGGTTTAACTCCGTTTGTGAAGGGAAATTCAGACCTGTGTTCTCATCCTTGAAACATACTCTATTTTATCGCAAGAAGCATGCTCTTCTTTCCAGCCTCTCCAATACAGCAAGAAACATGAGCATGCCCAGAAAAAACTAACTGGGTTTCTTACTCATACCGACCATATCTAGTTAAACTCTGCTTGTGAAACTGTAACAAACAACATCATCTCTTACATAGATGCTCTTTAGTTTATAGTGAAAAACGTGTTGGGTTCGTGAACTGTGTAAATTCATTTGAGCCGAAAAATCACTGGGATTTCCGGAAATGAACTCTTGCTTGTAGGAAGACACAGAGCCTTTGGTTTAACTACGTTTGTGAAGGGAAATTCTGACCAATGTTCTCATCCATGAAACACACTCTGTTTCAACGCAAAGAGCATGCTCTTCTTTCCAGAGTCTCTAATACAGCAAGAAACATGTCCATGCCCAGAAAAAAAGAACTGTGTTTCCTACTAATACTGACCATATCTACTTGAACTCTGCTTATGAAACTGTAACAAACCACTGCATTTTTAACATAGATGCTCTTTAGTTTATAGTGAAAAACGTGTTGAGTTCGTGAATTGTGTAAATTCATTTTAGCCGAAAAATCACTGGGTTTTCGGGAATTGAACTCTTGATTGTAGGAAGACACAGAGCCTTTGTTTTAACTCCGCTTGTGAAGGGAAATTCAGACCAGTGTTCTCATCCATGAAACATCCTCTGTTTTAACGCAAGAAGCATCCTCTTCTGTCCAGAGTTGCAATACAGCAAGAAATATGAGCATGTCCATAAAAAAAGAACTGTATTTCCTAATCATACGGACCATATCTAGTTGAACTCTGCTTGTGAAACTGTAACAAACCACAGCATCTCTTACATAGATGCTCTTTAGTTTATAGTGAAAAACGTGTGGGGTTCCTGAACTGGGCAAATTCATTTGAGCCCTAAAATCACTGGGTTTTCCGGAAATGAACTCTTACTTGTAGGAAGATACAGAGCCTTTGGTTTAACTCCGTTTGTGAAGGGAAATTCAGACCTGTGTTCTCATCCATGAAACACTCTGTTTTATCGCAAGAAGCATGCTCTTCTTTCCAGCATCTCCAATACAGCAAGAAACATGAGCATGCCCAGAAAAAAAGAACTCTGTTTCCTACAAATACTGACCATATCTAGTTCAACTCTGCTTGTGAAACAGTAACAAACCACAGCATCTCTTACATAGATGCTCTTTAGTTTATAGTGAAAAACGTGTTGGGTTCGTGAATTGTGTAAATTCATTTCAGCCAAAAAATCACTGGGTTTTCAGGAAATGAACTCTTGCTTGAAGGAAGACACAGAGACTTTGGTTTAACTCCGTTTGTGAAGGGAAATTCAGACCAGTGTTCTCATCCATGAAACATACTCTGTTTTAAGGCAAAAAGCATGCTCTTCTTTCCAGCGTCTCCAAAACAGCAAGAAACATGAGCATGCCCAGAAATAAACGAACTGTGTTTCTTACACATACGGACCATATCTAGTTAAACTCTGCTTGTGAAACTGTAACAAATCACAGCAACTCTTACATAGATGCTCTTTAGTTTATACTGAAAAACGTGTTGGGTGCGTGAACTGTGTAAAGTCATTTGAGCCGAAAAATCACTGGAAATTCCGGAAATGAACTCTTTCTTGTAGGAAGACACAGAGCCTTTGGTTTAACTCCGTTTGTGAAGGGAAATTCAGACCACTGTTCTCATCCATGAAACATCCTCTGTTTTAACGCAAGAAGCATCCTCTTCTGTCCAGAGTTGCAATACAGCAAGAAATATGAGCATGTCCATAAAAAAAGAACTGTATTTCCTACTCATACGGACCATATCTAGTTGAACTCTGCTTGTGAAACTGTAACAAACCACAGCATGTCTTACATAGAAGCTCTTTAGTTTATAGTGAAAAACTTCTGGGGTTCGTGAAGTGGGTAAATTCATTTGAGCCGAAAAATCACTGTGTTTTCCGGAAATGAACTCTTGCTTGTAGGAAGACACAGAGCCTTTGTTTTAACTCCGTTTGTGTGGGAAATTCAGACCAGTGTTCTCATCCATGAAACACACTCTGTTTTAACGCAAAGAGCATGCTCTTCTTTCCAGTGTCTCTAATACAGCAAGAAAAAGAGCATGCCTAGAAAAAATGAACTGTGTTTCTTACACATACGGACCATATCCAGATAAACTCTGCTTGTGAAACTGTAACAAATCACAGCATCTCTTACATAGATGCTCTTTTGTTAATACTGAAAAACGTGTTGGGTGCGTGAACTGTGTAAAGTCATTTGAGCCGAAAAATCAGTGGGTATTCCGGAAATGAACTCTTGCTTGTAGGAAGACACAGAGCCTTTGTTTTAACTCCGTTTGTGAAGGGAAATTCAGACCAGTGTTCTCATCCATGAAACATCCTCTGTTTTAACGCAACAAGCATCCTCTTCTGTCCAGAGTTGCAATACAGCAAGAAATATGAGCATGTCCATAAAAAAAGAACTGTATTTCCTACTCATAAGGACCTTATCTAGTTGAACTCTGCTTGTGAAACTGTAACAAACCACAGCATCTCTTACATAGATGCTCTTTAGTTTATAGTGAAAAACGTGTGGGGTTCCTGAACTGGGCAAATTCATTTGAGCCCTAAAATCACTGGGTTTTCCGGAAATGTACTCTTACTTGTAGGAAGATACAGAGACTTTGGTTTAACTCCGTTTGTGAAGGGAAATTCAGACCAGTGTTCTCATCCATGAAACATACTCTGTTTTAGCGCAAGAAGCATGCTCTTGTTTCCAGCGTCTCCAAAACAGCAAGAAACATGAGCATGCCCAGAAAAAAACGAACTGTGTTTCTGACACATACGGACCATATCTAGTTAAACTCTGATTGGGAAACTGTAACAAATCACAGCATCTCTTACATAGATGCTCTTTACTTTATACTGAAAAACGTGTTGGATGCGTGAACTGTGTAAAGTCATTTGAGCCGAAAAATCACTGGGAATTCCGGAAATGAACTCTTGCTTGTAGGAAGACACAGAGCCTTTGGTTTAACTCCGTTTGTGAAGGGAAATTCAGACCGTGTTCTCATCCATGAAACATCCTCTGTTTTAACGCAAGAAGCATCCTCTTCTGTCCAGAGTTGCAATACAGCAAGAAATATGAGCATGTCCATAAAAAAAGAACTGTATTTCCTACTCATACGGACCATATCTAGTTGAACTCTGCTTGTGAAACTGTAACAAACCACAGCATCTCTTACATAGATGCTCTTTAGTTTATAGTGAAAAACGTGTGGGGTTCCTGAACTGGGCAAATTCATTTGAGCCCTAAAATCCCTGGGTTTTCCGGAAATGAACTCTTACTTGTAGGAAGATACAGAGCCTTTGGTTTAACTCCGTTTGTGAAGGGAAATTCAGACCTGTGTTCTCATCCTTGAAACATACTCTATTTTATCGCAAGAAGCATGCTCTTCTTTCCAGCGTCTCCAAAACAGCAAGAAACATGAGCATGCCCAGAAAAAACTAACTGGGTTTCTTACTCATACCGACCATATCTAGTTAAACTCTGCTTGTGAAACTGTAACAAACAACATCATCTCTTACATAGATGCTCTTTAGTTTATAGTGAAAAACGTGTTGGGTTCGTGAACTGTGTAAATTCATTTGAGCCGAAAAATCACTGGGATTTCCGGAAATGAACTCTTGCTTGTAGGAAGACACAGAGCCTTTGGTTTAACTACGTTTGTGAAGGGAAATTCTGACCAATGTTCTCATCCATGAAACACACTCTGTTTCAACGCAAAGAGCATGCTCTTCTTTCCAGAGTCTCTAATACAGCAAGAAACATGTCCATGCCCAGAAAAAAAGAACTGTGTTTCCTACTAATACTGACCATATCTACTTGAACTCTGCTTATGAAACTGTAACAAACCACTGCATTTTTAACATAGATGCTCTTTAGTTTATAGTGAAAAACGTGTTGAGTTCGTGAATTGTGTAAATTCATTTTAGCCGAAAAATCACTGGGTTTTCGGGAATTGAACTCTTGATTGTAGGAAGACACAGAGCCTTTGTTTTAACTCCGCTTGTGAAGGAAAATTCAGACGAGTGTTCTCATCCATGAAACATCCTCTGTTTTAATGCAAGAAGCATCCTCTTCTGTCCAGAGTTGCAATACAGCAAGAAATATGAGCATGTCCATAAAAAAAGAACTGTATTTCCTAATGATACGGACCATATCTAGTTGAACTCTGCTTGTGAAACTGTAACAAACCACAGCATCTCTTACATAGATGCTCTTTAGTTTATAGTGAAAACCGTGTTGGGTTCGTGAATTGTGTAAATTCATTTTAGCCAAAAAATCACTGGGTTTTCAGGAAATGAACTCTTGCTTGAAGGAAGACACAGAGACTTTGGTTTAACTCCGTTTGTGAAGGGAAATTCAGACCAGTGTTCTCATCCATGACACATACTCTGTTTTAACGCAAGAAGCATGCTCTTCTTTCCAGCGTCTCCAAATCAGCAAGAAACATGAGCATGCCCAGAAATAAACGAACTGTGTTTCTTACACATACGGACCATATCTAGTTAAACTCTGCTTGTGAAACTGTAACAAATCACAGCAACTCTTACATAGATGCTCTTTAGTTTATACTGAAAAACGTGTTGGGTGCGTGAACTGTGTAAAGTCATTTGAGCCGAAAAATCACTGGAAATTCCGGAAATGAACTCTTGCTTGTAGGAAGACACACAGCCTTTGGTTTAACTCCGTTTGTGAAGGGAAATTCAGACCAGTGTTCTCATCCATGAAACATCCTCTGTTTTATCGCAAGAAGCATGGTCTTCTTTCCAGCATCTCCAATACAGCAAGAAACATGAGCATGCCCAGAAAAAACGAACTGTGTTTCTTACTCATACGGACCATATCTAGTTGAACTCTGCTTGTGAAACTGTAACAAACCACCGCATCTCTTACATAGATGCTCTTTAGTTTCTTGTGAAAAACGTGTGGGGTGCGTGAACGGGGTAAATGCTTTTGAGCCGAAAAATCACTGCGATTTCCAGAAATGAACTCTTGCTTGTAGGAAGACACAGAGCCTTTGGTTTAACTCCGTTTGTGAAGGGAAATTCAGACCAGTGTTCTCATCCATGAAACACACAATGTTTTATCGCAAAGAGCATACTCTTCTATCCAGAGTCTCTAATACAGCAAGAAACATGAGCATGCCCAGAAAAAAAGAACTCTGTTTCCTAATCATACGGACCATATCTAGTTGAACTCTGCTTATGAAACTGTAACAAACCACAGCATCTCTTACATAGATGCTCTTTAGTTTATAGTGAAAAACGTGTTGGGTTCGTGAATTGTGTAAATTCATTTTAGCCGAAAAATCACTGGGTTTTCAGGAAATGAACTCTTGCTTCAAGGAAGACAGAGAGACTTTGGTTTAACTCCGTTTGTGAAGGGAAATTCTGACCAGTGTTCTTATCCATGAAACACACTCTGTTTTAACGCAAAGAGCATGCTCTTCTTTCCAGAGTCTCTAATACAGCAAGAAACATGAGCATGCCCAGAAAAAAAGAACTGTGTTTCCTACAAATACTGACCATATCTAGTTCAACTCTGCTTGTGAAACTGTAACAAACCACAGCATCTCTTACATAGATGCTCTTTAGTTTATAGTGAAAAACGTGTTGGGTTCGTGAATTGTGTAAATTCATTTCAGCCAAAAAATCACTGGGTTTTCAGGAAATGAACTCTTGCTTGAAGGAAGACACAGAGACTTTGGTTTAACTCCGTTTGTGAAGGGAAATTCAGACCAGTGTTCTCATCCATGAAACATACTCTGTTTTAAGGCAAAAAGCATGCTCTTCTTTCCAGCGTCTCCAAAACAGCAAGAAACATGAGCATGCCCAGAAATAAACGAACTGTGTTTCTTACACATACGGACCATATCTAGTTAAACTCTGCTTGTGAAACTGTAACAAATCACAGCAACTCTTACATAGATGCTCTTTAGTTTATACTGAAAAACGTGTTGGGTGCGTGAACTGTGTAAAGTCATTTGAGCCGAAAAATCACTGGAAATTCCGGAAATGAACTCTTTCTTGTAGGAAGACACAGAGCCTTTGGTTTAACTCCGTTTGTGAAGGGAAATTCAGACCAGTGTTCTCATCCATGAAACATCCTCTGTTTTAACGCAAGAAGCATCCTCTTCTGTCCAGAGTTGCAATACAGCAAGAAATATGAGCATGTCCATAAAAAAAGAACTGTATTTCCTAATCATACGGACCTTATCTAGTTGAACTCCGCTTGTGAAACTGTAACAAACCACAGCATCTCTTACATAGATGCTCTTTAGTTTATAGTGAAAAACGTGTGGGGTTCCTGAACTGGGCAAATTCATTTGAGCCCTAAAATCACTGGGTTTTCCGGAAATGAACTCTTACTTGTAGGAAGATACAGAGACTTTGGTTTAACTCCGTTTGTGAAGGGAAATTCAGACCAGTGTTCTCATCCATGAAACATACTCTGTTTTAGCGCAAGAAGCATGCTCTTCTTTCCAGCGTCTCCAAAACAGCAAGAAACATGAGCATGCCCAGAAAAAAACGAACTGTGTTTCTGACACATACAGACCATATCTAGTTAAACTCTGCTTGGGAAACTGTAACAAATCACAGCATCACTTACATAGATGCTCTTTACTTTATACTGAAAAACGTGTTGGATGCGTGAACTGTGTAAAGTCATTTGAGCCGAAAAATCACTGGGAATTCCGGAAATGAACTCTTGCTTGTAGGAAGACACAGAGCCTTTGGTTTAACTCCGTTTGTGAAGGGAAATTCAGACCAGTGTTCTCATCCATGAAACATCCTCTGTTTTAACGCAAGAAGCATCCTCTTCTGTCCAGAGTTGCAATACATCAAGAAATATGAGCATGTTCATAAAAAAAGAACTGTATTTCTTACTCATACGGACCATATCTAGTTGAACTCTGCTTGTGAAACTGTAACAAACCACCACATCTCTTACATAGATGCTCTTTAGTTTATAGTGAAAATAGTGTTGGGATCGTGAACTGGGTAAATTCATTTGAGCCGAAAATACTGGGATTTCGGGAAATAAACTCTTTATTGTAGGAAGACACAGAGCCTTTGGTTTAACTCCGTTTGTGAAGGGAAATTCAGACCAGTGTTCCCATCCATGAAACACCGTCTGTTTTAACACAAGAAGCATCCTCTTCTGTCCAGAGTTGCAATACAGCAAGAAATATGAGCATGTCCATAAAAAAAGAACTGTATTTCCTACTAATACTGACCATATCTAGTTGAACTCTGCTTGTGAAACTGTAACACACCACAGCATCTCTTACATAGATGCTCTTTAGTTTCTTGTGAAAAACGTGTGGGGTGCGTGAACGGGGTAAATTCTTTTGAGCCGAAAAATCACTGCGATTTCCGGAAATGAACTCTTGCTTGTAGGAAGACACAGAGCCTTTGGTTTAACTCCGTTTGTGAAGAGAAATTCAGACCAGTGTTCTCATCCATGAAACACACTCTGTTTTATCGCAAAGAGCATGCTCTTCTATCCAGAGTCTCTAATACAGCAAGAAACATGAGGATGCCCAGAAAAAAAGAACTCTGTTTCCTACGAATACTGACCATATCTAGTTGAACTCTGCTTATGAAACTGTAACAAACCACAGCATCTCTTACATAGATGCTCTTTAGTTTATAGTGAAAAACGTGTTGGGTTCGTGAATTGTGTAAATTCATTTTAGCCGAAAAATCACTGGGTTTTCAGGAAATGAACTCTTGCTTGAAGGAAGACACAGAGACTTTGGTTTAACTCCGTTTGTGAAGGGAAATACAGACCAGTGTTCTTATCCATGAAACACACTCTGTTTTAACACAAAGAGCATGCTCTTCTTTCCAGTGTCACTAATACAGCAAGAAACATGAGCATGCCCAGAAAAAAAGAAGTGTGTTTCCTACAAATACTGACCATATCTAGTTCAACTCTGCTTGTGAAACTGTAACAAATCACAGCAACTCTTACATAGATGCTCTTTAGTTTATACTGAAAAACGTGTTGGGTGCGTGAACTGTGTAAAGTCATTTGAGCCGAAAAATCACTGGAAATTCCGGAAATGAACTCTTTCTTGTAGGAAGACACAGAGCCTTTGGTTTAACTCCGTTTGTGAAGGGAAATTCAGACCAGTGTTCTCATCCATGAAACATCCTCTGTTTTAACGCAAGAAGCATCCTCTTCTGTCCAGAGTTGCAATACAACAAGAAATATGAGCATGTCCATAAAAAAAGAACTGTATTTCCTACTCATACGGACCATATCTAGTTGAACTCTGCTTGTGACACTGTAACAAACCACAGCATGTCTTACATAGAAGCTCTTTAGTGTATAGTGAAAAACTTCTGGGGTTCGTGAAGTGGGTAAATTCATTTGAGCCGAAAAATCACTGGGTTTTCCGGAAATGAACTCTTGCTTGAAGGAAGACACAGAGCCTTTGTTTTAACTCCGTTTGTGAAGGGAAATTCAGACCAGTGTTCTCATCCATGAAACACACTCTGTTTTAACGCAAAGAGCATGCTCTTCTTTCCAGTGTCTCTAATACAGCAAGAAAAAGAGCATGCCTAGAAAAAATGAACTGTGTTTCTTACACATACGGACCATATCCAGATAAACTCTGCTTGTGAAACTGTAACAAATCACAGCATCTCTTACATAGATGCTCTTTAGTTTATACTGAAAAACGTGTTGGGTGCGTGAACTGTGTAAAGTCATTTGAGCCGAAAAATCAGTGGGTATTCCGGAAATGAACTCTTGCTTGTAGGAAGACACAGAGCCTTTGTTTTAACTCCGTTTGTGAAGGGAAATTCAGACCAGTGTTCTCATCCATGAAACATCCTCTGTTTTAACGCAACAAGCACCCTCTTCTGTCCAGAGTTGCAATACAGCAAGAAATATGAGCATGTCCATAAAAAAAGAACTGTATTTCCTACTCATACGGACCTTATCTAATTGAACTCCGCTTGTGAAACTGTAACAAACCACAGCATCTCTTACATAGATGCTCTTTAGTTTATAGTGAAAAACGTGTGGGGTTCCTGAACTGGGCAAATTCATTTGAGCCCTAAAATCACTGGGTTTTCCGGAAATGAACTCTTACTTGTAGGAAGATACAGAGACTTTGGTTTAACTCCGTTTGTGAAGGGAAATTCAGACCAGTGTTCTCATCCATGAAACATACTCTGTTTTAGCGCAAGAAGCATGCTCTTCTTTCCAGCGTCTCCAAAACAGCAAGAAACATGAGCATGCCCAGAAAAAAACGAACTGTGTTTCTGACACATACGGACCATATCTAGTTAAACTCTGCTTGTGAAACTGTAACAAATCAGAGCATCTCTTACATAGATGCTCTTTAGTTTATACTGAAAAACGTGTTGGATGCGTGAACTGTGTAAAGTCATTTGAGCCGAAAAATCACTGGGAATTCCGGAAATGAACTCTTGCTTGTAGGAAGACACAGAGCCTTTGTTTTAACTCCGTTTGTGAAGGGAAATTCAGACCAGTGTTCTCATCCATGAAACATCCTCTGTTTTAACGCAAGAAGCATCCTCTTCTGTCCAGAGTTGCAATACAGCAAGAAACATGAGCATGCCCAGAAAAAAAGAACTGTGTTTCCTACAAATACTGACCATATCTAGTTCAACTCTGCTTATGAAACTGTAACAAACCACAGCATCTCTTACATAGATCCTCTTTAGTTTATACTGAAAAACGTGTTGGGTGCGTGAACTGTGTAAAGTCATTTGAGCCGAGAAATCAGTGGGTATTCCGGAAATGAACTCTTGCTTGTAGGAAGACGCAGAGCCTTTGGTTTAACTCTGTTTGTGCAGGGAAATTCATACCAGTGTTCTCATCCATGAAACATACTCTGTTTTAACGCAACAAGCATCCTCTTCTGTCCAGAGTTGCAATACAGCAAGAAATATGAGCATGTCCATAAAAAAAGAACTGTATTTTCTACTCATACGGACCTTATCTAGTTGAACTCTGCTTGTGAAACTGTAACAAACCACCGCATCTCTTACATAGATGCTCTTTAGTTTATAGTGAAAAACGTGTGGGGCTCGTGAACAGGGCAAATTCATTTGAGCCCTAAAATCACTGGGTTTTCCGGAAATGAACTCTTGCTTGTAGGAAGACACAGAGCCTTTGTTTTAACTCCGTTTGTGAAGGGAAATTCAGACCAGTGTTCTCATCCATGAAACAAACTCTGTTTTATCGCAAAGAGCATGCTCTTCTATACAGAGTCTCTAATACAGCAAGAAACATGAGCATGCCCAGAAAAAAAGAACTCTGTTTCCTACGAATACTGACCATATCTAGTTGAACTCTGCTTATGAAACTGTAACAAACCACAGCATCTCTTACATAGATGATCTTTAGTTTATAGTGAAAAACGTGTTGGGTTCGTGAATTGTGTAAATTCATTTTAGCCGAAAAATCACTGGGTTTTCAGGAAATGAACTCTTGCTTGAAGGAAGACACAGAGACTTTGGTTTAACTCCGTTTGTGAAGGGAAATTCAGACCAGTGTTCTTATCCATGAAACACACTCTGTTTTAACGCAAAGAGCATGCTCTTCTTTCCAGAGTCTCTAATACAGCAAGAAACATGTGCATGCCCAGAAAAAAAGAACTGTGTTTCCTACTAATACTGACCATATCTACTTGAACTCTGCTTATGAAACTGTAACAAACCACAGCATCTCTTACATAGATGCTCTTTAGTTTATAGTGAACAACGTGTTGGGATCGTGAATTGTGTAAATTCATTTTAGCCGAAAAATCACTGGGTTTTCCGGAATTGAACTCTTGCTTGTAGGAAGACACAGAGCCTTTGTTTTAACTCCGTTTGTGAAGGGAAATTCAGACCAGTGTTCTCATCCATGAAACATCCTCTGTTTTAACGCAAGAAGCATCCTCTTCTGTCCAGTGTTGCAATACAGCAAGAAATAAGAGCATGTCCAAAAAAAAAACAACTGTATTTCCTAATCATATGGACGATATCTCGTTGAACTCTGCTTGTGAAACTGTAACAAACCACAGCTTCTCTTACATAGATGCTCTTTAGTTTATACTGAAAAACGTGTTGGGTGCGTGAACTGTGTAAAGTCATCTGAGCCGAAAAATCACTGGAAATTCCGGAAATGAACTCTTGCTTGTAGGAAGACACAGAGCCTTTGGTTTAACTCCGTTTGTGAAGAGAATTTCAGACCAGTGTTCTCATCCATGAAACATCCTCAGTTTTATCGCAAGAAGCATGCTCTTCTTTCCAGCATCTCCAATACAGCAAGAAACATGAGCATGCCCAGAAAAAACGAACTGTGTTTCTTACTCATACCGAAGATATCTAGTTAAACTCTGCTTGTGAAACTGTACCAAACAACATCATCTCTTACATAGAAGCTCTTTAGTTTATAGTGAAAAACTTCTGGGGTTCGTGAAGTGGGTAAATTCATTTGAGCCGAGAAATCACTGGGTTTTCCGGAAATGAACTCTTGCTTGAAGGAAGACACAGAGCCTTTGGTTTAACTCCGTTTGTGCAGGGAAATTCATACCAGTGTTCTCATCCATGAAACATCCTCTATTTAACGCAAGAAGCATGCTCTTCTTTCCAGTGTCTCCAAAACAGGAAGAAACATGAGCATGCCCAGAAATAAATGAACTGTGTTTCTTACACATACGGACCATATCTAGTTAAACTCTGCTTGTGAAACTGTAACAAATCACAGCAACTCTTACATAGATGCTCTTTAGTTTATACTGAAAAACGTGTTTGGTGCGTGAACTGTGTAAAGTCATTTGAGCCGAAAAATCACTGGAAATTCCGGAAATGAACTCTTGCTTGTAGGAAGACACAGAGCCTTTGGTTTAACTCTGTTTGTGAAGGGAAATTCAGACCAGTGTTCTCATCCATGAAACATCCTCCGTTTTAACGCAAGAAGCATCCTCTTCTGTGGAGAGTTGCAATACACCAAGAAATATGAGCATGTCCATAAAAAAAGAACTGTATTTCCTACTCATACGTACCATATCTAGTTGAACTCTGCTTGTGAAACTGTAACAAACCACAGCATGTCTTACATAGATGCTCTTTAGTTTATAGTGAAAAACTTCTGGGGTTCGTGAAGTGGGTAAATTCATTTGAGCCGAAAAATCACTGGGTTTTCCGGAAATGAACTCTTGCTTGTAGGAAGACACAGAGCCTTTGGTTTAACTCCGTTTGTGAAGGGAAATTCAGACCAGTGTTCTCATCCATGAAACACACTCTGTTTTAACGCAAAGAGCATGCTCTTCTTTCCAGTGTTTCTAATACAGCAAGAAAAAAGAGCATGCCTAGAAAAAACGAACTGTGTTTCTTACACATACGGACCATATCCAGATAAACTCTGCTTGTGAAACTGTAACAAATCACAGCATCTCTTACATAGATGCTCTTTAGTTTATACTGAAAAACGTGTTGGGTGCGTGAACTGTGTAAAGTCATTTGAGCCGAAAAATCAGGGGGTATTCCGGAAATGAACTCTTGCTTGTAGGAAGACACAGAGCCTTTGGTTTAACTCCGTTTGTGCAGGGAAATTCATACCAGTGTTCTCATCGATGAAACATCCTCAGTTTTAACGCAAGAAGCATCCTTTTATGTCCATAGTTGCAATACAGCAAGAAATATGAGCATGTCCATAAAAAAAGAACTGTATTTCCTACTCATACGGACCTTATCTAGTTGAACTCTGCTTGTGAAACTGTAACAAACCACCGCATCTCTTACATAGATGCTCTTTAGTTTATAGTGAAAAACGTGTGGGGTTCGTGAACTGGGCAAATTCATTTGAGCCCTAAAATCACTGGGTTTTCCGGAAATGAACTCTTGCTTGTAGGAAGATACAAAGCCTTTTGTTTAACTCCGTTTGTGAAGGGAAATTCAGACCAGTGTTCTCATCCATGAAACATCCTCTGTTTTAACGCAAGAAGCATCCTCTTCTGTCCAGAGTTGGAATACAGCAAGATATATGAGCATGTCCATAAAAAAAGAACTGTATTTCTTACTCATACGGACCATTTCTAGTTGAACTCTGCTTGTGAAACTGTAACAAATCACAGCATCTCTTACATAGATGCTCTTTGGTTTATAGTGAAAAACGTGTGGGGTTCCTGAACTGGGCAAATTCATTTGAGCCCTAAAATCACTGGGTTTTCCGGAAATGAACTCTTACTTGTAGGAAGATACAGAGACTTTGGTTTAACTCCGTTTGTGAAGGGAAATTCAGACCAGTGTTCTCATCCATGAAACATACTCTGTTTTAATGCAAGAAGCATGCTCTTCTTTCCAGCGTCTCCAAAACAGCAAGAAACATAAGCATGCCCAGAAATGAACGAACTGTGTTTCTGACAAATACGGACCATATCTAGTTAAATTCTGCTTGTGAAACTGTAACAAATCACAGCATCTCTTACATAGATGCTCTTTAGTTTATACTGAAAAACGTGTTGGATGCGTGAACTGTGTAAAGTCATTTGAGCCGAAAAATCACTGGAAATTCCGGAAATGAACTCTTGCTTGTAGGAAGACACAGAGCCTTTGGTTTAACTCCGTTTGTGAAGGGAAATTCAGACCAGTGTTCTCATCCATGAAACATACTCTGTTTTAACGCAAGAAGCATGCTCTTCTTTCCAGCGTCTCCAAAACAGCAAGAAACATGAGCATGCCCAGAAAAAAACGAACTGTGTTTCTGATACATACGGACCATATCTAGTTAAACTCTGCTTGTGAAACTGTAACAAACAACATCATCTCTTACATAGAAGCTCTTTAGTTTATAGTGAAAAACTTCTGGGGTTCGTGAAGTGGGTAAATTCATTTGAGCCGAGAAATCACTGGGTTTTCCGGAAATGAACTCTTGCTTGAAAGAAGACACAGAGCCTTTGGTTTAACTCCGTTTGTGCAGGGAAATTCATACCAGTGTTCTCATCCATGAAACATCCTCTATTTAACGCAAGAAGCATGCTCATCTTTCCAGCGTCTCCAAAACAGCAAGAAACATGAGCATGCCCAGAAATAAATGAACTGTGTTTCTTACACATACGGACCATATCTAGTTAAACTCTGCTTGTGAAACTGTAACAAATCACAGCAACTCTTACATAGATGCTCTTTAGTTTATACTGAAAAACGTGTTGGGTGCGTGAACTGTGTAAAGTCATTTGAGCCGAAAAATCACTGGAAATTCCGGAAATGAACTCTTGCTTGTAGGAAGACACAGAGCCTTTGGTTTAACTCCGTTTGTGAAGGGAAATTCAGACCAGTGTTCTTATCCATGAAACATCCTCTGTTTTAACGCAAGAAGCATCCTCTTCTGTCCAGAGTTGCAATACAACAAGAAATATGAGCATGTCCATAAAAAAAGAACTGTATTTCCTACTCATACGTACCATATCTAGTTGAACTGTGCTTGTGAAACTGTAAAAACCACAGCATGTCTTACATAGAAGCTCTTTAGTTTATAGTGAAAAACTTCTGGGGTTCGTGAAGTGGGTAAATTCATTTGAGCCGAAAAATCACTGGGTTTTCCGGAAATGAACTCTTGCTTGTAGGAAGACACAGAGCCTTTGGTTTAACTCCGTTTGTGAAGGGAAATTCAGACCAGTGTTCTCATCCATGAAACACACTCTGTTTTAACGCAAAGAGCATGCTCTTCTTTCCAGTGTTTCTAATACAGCAAGAAAAAAGAGCATGCCTAGAAAAAACGAACTGTGTTTCTTACACATACGGACCATATCCAGATAAACTCTGCTTGTGAAACTGTAACAAATCACAGCATCTCTTACATAGATGCTCTTTAGTTTATACTGAAAAACGTGTTGGGTGCGTGAACTGTGTAAAGTCATTTGAGCCGAAAAATCAGTGGGTATTCCGGAAATGAACTCTTGCTTGTAGGAAGACACAGAGCCTTTGGTTTAACTCCGTTTGTGCAGGGAAATTCATACCAGTGTTCTCATCGATGAAACATCCTCAGTTTTAACGCAAGAAGCATCCTTTTATGTCCATAGTTGCAATACAGCAAGAAATATGAGCATGTCCATAAAAAAAGAACTGTATTTCCTACTCATACGGACCTTATCTAGTTGAACTCTGCTTGTGAAACTGTAACAAACCACCGCATCTCTTACATAGATGCTCTTTAGTTTATAGTGAAAAACGTGTGGGGTTCGTGAACTTGGCAAATTCATTTGAGCCCTAAAATCACTGGGTTTTCCGGAAATGAACTCTTGCTTGTAGGAAGATACAAAGCCTTTTGTTTAACTCCGTTTGTGAAGGGAAATTCAGACCAGTGTTCTCATCCATGAAACATCCTCTGTTTTAACGCAAGAAGCATCCTCTTCTGTCCAGAGTTGGAATACAGCAAGATATATGAGCATGTCCATAAAAAAAGAACTGTATTTCTTACTCATACGGACCATTTCTAGTTGAACTCTGCTTGTGAAACTGTAACAAATCACAGCATCTCTTACATAGATGCTCTTTAGTTTATAGTGAAAAACGTGTGGGGTTCCTGAACTGGGCAAATTCATTTGAGCCCTAAAATCACTGGGTTTTCCGGAAATGAACTCTTACTTGTAGGAAGATACAGAGACTTTGGTTTAACTCCGTTTGTGAAGGGAAATTCAGACCAGTGTTCTCATCCATGAAACATACTCTGTTTTAATGCAAGAAGCATGCTCTTCTTTCCAGCGTCTCCAAAACAGCAAGAAACATGTGCATGCCCAGAAATGAACGAAATGTGTTTCTGACACATACGGACCATATCTAGTTAAACTCTGCTTGTGAAACTGTAACAAATCACAGCATCTCTTACATAGATGCTCTTTAGTTTATACTGAAAAACGTGTTGGATGCGTGAACTGTGTAAAGTCATTTGAGCCGAAAAATCACTGGAAATTCCGGAAATGAACTCTTGCTTGTAGGAAGACACAGAGCCTTTGGTTTAACTCCGTTTGTGAAGGGAAATTCAGACCAGTGTTCTCATCAATGAAACATACTCTGTTTTAACGCAAGAAGCATGCTCTTCTTTCCAGCGTCTCCAAAACAGCAAGAAACATGAGCATGCCCAGAAAAAAACGAACTGTGTTTCTGATACATACGGACCATATCTAGTTAAACTCTGCTTGTGAAACTGTAACAAACAACATCATCTCTTACATAGAAGCTCTTTAGTTTATAGTGAAAAACTTCTGGGGTTCGTGAAGTGGGTAAATTCATTTGAGCCGAGAAATCACTGGGTTTTCCGGAAATGAACTCTTGCTTGAAGGAAGACACAGAGCCTTTGGTTTAACTCCGATTGTGCAGGGAAATTCATACCAGTGTTCTCATCCATGAAACATCCTCTATTTAACGCAAGAAGCATGCTCTTCTTTCCAGCGTCTCCAAAACAGCAAGAAACATGAGCATGCCCAGAAATAAATGAACTGTGTTTCTTACACATACGGACCATATCTAGTTAAACTCTGCTTGTGAAACTGTAACAAATCACAGCAACTCTTACATAGATGCTCTTTAGTTATAGTGAAAAACGTGTTGGGTTCGTGAATTGTGTAAATTCATTTTAGCCGAAAAATCACTGGGTTTTCAGGAAATGAACTGTTGCTTGAAGGAAGACACAGAGACTTTGGTTTAACTCCGTTTGTGAAGGGAAATACAGACCAGTGTTCTTATCCATGAAACACACTCTGTTTTAACACAAAGAGCATGCTCTTCTTTCCAGTGTCTCTAATACAGCAAGAAACATGAGCATGCCCAGAAAAAAATAACTGTGTTTCCTACAAATACTGACCATATCTAGTTCAACTCTGCTTATGAAACTGTAACAAACCACAGCATCTCTTACATAGATCCTCTTTAGTTTATACTGAAAAACGTGTTGGGTGCGTGAACTGTGTAAAGTCATTTGAGCCGAGGAATCAGTGGGTATTCCGGAAATGAACTCTTGCTTGTAGGAAGACGCAGAGCCTTTGGTTTAACTCCGTTTGTGCAGGGAAATTCATACCATTGTTCTCATCCATGAAACATCCTCTGTTTTAACGCAACAAGCATCCTCTTCTGTCCAGAGTTGCAATACAGCTAGAAATATGAGCATGTCCATAAAAAAAGAACTGTATTTTCTACTCATACGGACCTTATCTAGTTGAACTCTGCTTGTGAAACTGTAACAAACCACCGCATCTCTTACATAGATGCTCTTTAGTTTATAGTGAAAAACGTGTGGGGCTCCTGAACAGGGCAAATTCATTTGAGCCCTAAAATCACTGGGTTTTCCGGAAATGAACTCTTGCTTGTAGGAAGACACAGAGCCTTTGGTTTAACTCCGTTTGTGAAGGGAAATTCAGACCAGTGTTCTCATCCATGAAACACACTCTGTTTTAACGCAAAGAGCATGCTCTTCTTTCCAGTGTTTCTAATACAGCAAGAAAAAAGAGCATGCCTAGAAAAAACGAACTGTGTTTCTTACACATACGGACCATATCCAGATAAACTCTGCTTGTGAAACTGTAACAAATCACAGCATCTCTTACATAGATGCTCTTTAGTTTATACTGAAAAACGTGTTGGGTGCGTGAACTGTGTAAAGTCATTTGAGCCGAAAAATCAGTGGGTATTCCGGAAATGAACTCTTGCTTGTAGGAAGACACAGAGACTTTGGTTTAACTCCGTTTGTGCAGGGAAATTCATACCAGTGTTCTCATCCATGAAACATCCTCAGTTATAACGCAAGAAGCATCCTTTTATGTCCATAGTTGCAATACAGCAAGAAATATGAGCATGACCATAAAAAAAGAACTGTATTTCCTACTCATACGGACCTTATCTAGTTGAACTCTGCTTGTGAAACTGTAACAAACCACCGCATCTCTTACATAGATGCTCTTTAGTTTCTAGTGAAAAACGTGTGGGGTTCGTGAACTGGGCAAATTCATTTGAGCCCTAAAATCACTGGGATTTCCGGAAATGAACTCTTGCTTGTAGGAAGATACAAAGCCTTTTGTTTAACTCCGTTTGTGAAGGGAAATTCAGACCAGTGTTCTCATCCATGAAACATCCTCTGTTTTAACGCAAGAAGCATCCTCTTCTGTCCAGAGTTGGTATACAGCAAGATATATGAGCATGTCCATAAAAAAAGAACTGTATTTCTTACTCATACGGACCATTTCTAGTTGAACTCTGCTTGTGAAACTGTAACAAATCACAGCATCTCTTACATAGATGCTCTTTAGTTTATAGTGAAAAACGTGTGGGGTTCCTGAACTGGGCCAATTCATTTGAGCCCTAAAATCACTGGGTTTTCCGGAAATGAACTCTTACTTGTAGGAAGATACAGAGACTTTGGTTTAACTCCGTTTGTGAAGGGAAATTCAGACCAGTGTTCTCATCCATGAAACATACTCTGTTTTAACGCAAGAAGCATGCTCTTCTTTCCAGCGTCTCCAAAACAGCAAGAAACATGAGCATGCCCAGAAAGAAACGAACTGTGTTTCTGACACATACGGACCATATCTAGTTAAACTCTGCTTGTGAAACTGTAACAAATCACAGCATCTCTTACATAGATGCTCTTTAGTTTATACTGAAAAACGTGTTGGATGCGTGAACTCTGTAAAGTCATTTGAGCCGAAAAATCACTGGAAATTCCGGAAATGAACTCTTGCTTGTAGGAAGACACAGAGCCTTTGGTTTAACTCCGTTTGTGAAGGGAAATTCAGACCAGTGTTCTCATCCATGAAACATACTCTGTTTTAACGCAAGAAGCATGCTCTTCTTTCCAGCGTCTCCAAAACAGCAAGAAACATGAGCATGCCCAGAAAAATACGAACTGTGTTTCTGACACATACGGACCATATCTAGTTAAACTCTGCTTGTGAAACTGTAACAAACCACCACATCTCTTACATAGATGCTCTTTAGTTTATAGTGAAAAAAGTGTTGGGTTCGTGAACTGGGTAAATTCATTTGAGCCGAAAAATCACTGGGATTTCGGGAAATAAACTCTTGCTTGTAGGAAGACACACAGCCTTTGGTTTAACTCCTTCTGTGAAGGGAAATTCAGACCAGTGTTCTCATCCATGAAACACCGTCTGTTTTAACACAAGAAGCATCCTCTTCTGTCCAGAGTTGCAATACAGCAAGAAATATGAGCATGTCCATAAAAAAAGAACTGTACTTCCTACTAATACTGACCATATCTAGTTGAACTCTGCTTGTGAAACTGTAACAAACCACAGCATCTCTTACATAGATGCTCTTTAGTTTATAGTGAAAAACTTCTGGGGTTCGTGAAGTGGGTAAATTCATTTGAGCCAAAAAAAACACTGGGTTTTCCGGAAATGAACTCTTGCTTGTAGGAAGTCACAGAGCCTTTGGTTTAACTCCGTTTGTGAAGGGAAATTCAGACCAGTGTTCTCATCCATGAAACACACTCTGTTTTAACGCAAAGAGCATGCTCTTCTTTCCAGTGTCTCTAATACAGCAAGAAACAAGAGCATGCCTAGAAAAAACGAACTGTGTTTCTTACACATACGGACCATATCCAGATAAACTCTGCTTGTGAAACTGTAACAAATCACAGCATCTCTTACATAGATGCTCTTTAGTTTATAGTGAAAAACGTGTTGGGTGCGTGAACTGTGTAAAGTCATTTGAGCCGAAAAATCAGTGGGTATTCCGGAAATGAACTCTTGCATGTAGGAAGACACAGAGCCTTTGGTTTAACTCCGTTTGTACAAGGAAATTCAGACCAGTGTTCTCATCCATGAAACATCCTCTGTTTTAACGCAACAAGCATCCTCTTCTGTCCAGAGTTGCAATAGAGCAAGAAATATGAGCATGTCCATAAAAAAAGAACTGTATTTCCTACTCATACGGACCTTATCTAGTTGAACTCTGCTTGTGAAACTGTAACAAACCACCGGATCTCTTACATAGATGCTCTTTAGTTTATAGTGAAAAACGTGTGGGGTTCGTGAACTGGGCAAATTCATTTGAGCCCTAATATCACTGGGTTTTCCGGAAATGAACTCTTGCTTGTAGGAAGACACAGAGACTTTGGTTTAACTCCGTTTGTGAAGGGAAATTCAGACCAGTGTTCTCATCCATGAAACATCCTCCGTTTTAACGCAAGAAGCATCCTCTTCTGTGGAGAGTTGCAATACAGCAAGAAATATGAGCATGTCCATAAAAAAAGAACTGTATTTCCTACTCATATGGACCTTATCTAGTGGAACTCTGCTTGTGAAACTGTAACAAACCACAGCATCTCTTACATAGATGCTCTTTAGTTTATAGTGAAAAACGTGTGGGGTTCCTGAACTGGGCAAATTCATTTGAGCCCTAAAATCACTGGGTTTTCCGGAAATGAACTCTTACTTGTAGGAAGATACAGAGACTTTGGTTTAACTCCGTTTGTGAAGGGAAATTCAGACCAGTGTTCTCATCCATGAAACATACTCTGTTTTAACGCAAGAAGCATGCTCTTCTTTCCAGCGTCTCCAAAACAGCAAGAAACATGAGCATGCCCAGAAAAAAACGAACTGTGTTTCTGACACATACGGACCATATCTAGTTAAACTCTGCTTGTGAAACTGTAACAAATCACAGCATCTCTTACATAGATGCTCTTTAGTTTATACTGAAAAACGTGTTGGATGCGTGAACTGTGTAAAGTCATTTGAGCCGAAAAATCACTGGAAATTCCGGAAATGAACTCTTGCTTGTAGGAAGACACAGAGCCTTTGGTTTAACTCCGTTTGTGAAGGGAAATTCAGACCAGTGTTCTCATCCATGAAACATCCTCTGTTTTAACGCAAGAAGCATCCTCTTCTGTCCAGAGTTGCAATACAGCAAGAAATATGAGCATGTCCATAAAAAAAGAACTGTATTTCCTAATCATACGGACCATATCTAGTTGAACTCTGCTTGTGAAACTGTAACAAACCACCACATCTCTTACATAGATGCTCTTTAGTTTATAGTGAAAAAAGTGTTGGGTTCGTGAACTGGGTAAATTCATTTGAGCCGAAAAATCACTGGGATTTTGGGAAATAAACTCTTGCTTGTAGGAAGACACAGAGCCTTTGGTTTAACTCCTTCTGTGAAGGGAAATTCAGACCAGTGTTCTCATCCATGAAACACCGTCTGTTTTAACACAAGAAGCATCCTCTTCTGTCCAGAGTTGCAATACAGCAAGAAATATGAGCATGTCCATAAAAAAAGAACTGTATTTCCTACTAATACTGACCATATCTAGTTGAACTCTGCTTGTGAAACTGTAACAAACCACAGCATCTCTTACATAGATGCTCTTTAGTTTCTTGTGAAAAACGTGTGGGGTGCGTGAACGGGGTAAATTCATTTGAGCCGAAAAATCACTGCGATTTCCGGAAATGAACTCTTGCTTGTAGGAAGCCACAGAGCCTTTGGTTTAACTCCGTTTGTGAAGGGAAATTCAGACCAGTGTTCTCATCCATGAATCATCCTCTGTTTTAACGCAAGAAGCATCCTCTTCTGTCCAGTGTTGCAATACAGCAAGAAATATGAGCATGTCCATAAAAAAAACAACTGTATTTCCTAATCATATGGACCATATCTAGTTGAACTCTGCTTGTGAAACTGTAACAAACCACAGCATCTCTTACATAAATGCTCTTTAGTTTATAGTGAAAAACGTGTTGGGTTTGTGAATTGTGTAAATTCATTTCAGCCGAAAAATCACTGGGTTTTCAGGAAATGAACTCTTGCTTGAAGGGAGACACAGAGACTTTGGTTTAACTCCGTTTGTGAAGGGAAATTCAGACCAGTGGTCTCATCCATGAAACATACTCTGTTTTAACGCAAGAAGCATGCTCTTCTTTCCAGCGTCTCCAAAACAGCAAGAAACATGAGCATGCCCAGAAATAAACGAACTGTTTTTCTTACACATACGGAAAATATCCAGATAAACTCTGCTGGTGAAACTGTAACAAATCACAGCATCTCTTACATAGATGCTCTTTAGTTTATACTGAAAAACGTGTTGGGTGCGTGAACTGTGTAAAGTCATCTGAGCCGAAAAATCACTGGAAATTCCGGAAATGAACTCTTGCTTGTAGGAAGACACAGAGCCTTTGGTTTAACTCCGTTTGTGAAGGGAAATTCAGACCAGTGTTCTCATCCATGAAACATCCTCAGTTTTATCGCAAGAAGCATGCTCTTCTTTCCAGCATCTCCAATACAGCAAGAAACATGAGCATGCCCAGAAAAAACGAACTGTGTTTCTTACTCATACCGACCATATCTAGTTAAACTCTGCTTGTGAAACTGTAACAAACAATATCATCTCTTACATAGAAGCTCTTTAGTTTATAGTGATAAACTTCTGGGGTTCGTGAAGTGGGTAAATTCATTTGAGCCGAAAAATCACTGGGTTTTCCGGAAATGAACTCTTGCTTGTAGGAAGACACAGAGCCTTTGGTTTAACTCCGTTTGTGCAGGGAAATTCATACCAGTGTTCTCATCCATGAAACATCCTCTGTTTTAACGCAAGAAGCATGCTCTTCTTTCCAGCGTCTCCAAAACAGCAAGAAACATGAGCATGCCCAGAAATAAATGAACTGTGTTTCTTACACATACGGACCATATCTAGTTAAACTCTGCTTGTGAAACTGTAACAAATCACAGCAACTCTTACATAGATGCTCTTTAGTTTATACTGAAAAACGTGTTGGGTGCGTGAACTGTGTAAAGTCATTTGAGCCGAAAAATCACTGGAAATTCCGGAAATGAACTCTTGCTTGTAGGAAGACACAGAGCCTTTGGTTTAACTCCGTTTGTGAAGGGAAATTCAGACCAGTGTTCTCATCCATGAAACATCCTCTGTTTTAACGCAAGAAGCATCCTCTTCTGTCCAGAGTTGCAATACAGCAAGAAATATGAGCATGTCCATAAAAAAAGAACTGTATTTCCTACTCATACGTACCATATCTAGTTGAACTCTGCTTGTGAAACTGTAACAAACCACAGCATGTCTTACATAGAAGCTCTTTAGTTTATAGTGAAAAACTTCTGGGGTTCGTGAAGTGGGTAAATTCATTTGAGCCGAAAAATCACTGGGTTTTCCGGAAATGAACTCTTGCTTGTAGGAAGACACAGAGCCTTTGGTTTAACTCCGTTTGTGAAGGGAAATTCAGACCAGTGTTCTCATCCATGAAACCAACTCTGTTTTAACGCAAGAAGCATGCTCTTCTTTCCAGCGTCTCCAAAACAGCAAGAAACATGAGCATGCCCAGAAATGAACGAACTGTGTTTCTGACACATACGGACCATATCTAGTTAAACACTGCTTGTGAAACTGTAACAAATCACAGCATCTCTTACATAGATGCTCTTTAGTTTATACTGAAAAACGTGTTGGATGCGTGAACTGTGTAAAGTCATTTGAGCCGAAAAATCACTGGAAATTCCGGAAATGAACTCTTGCTTGTAGGAAGACACAGAGCCTTTGGTTTAACTCCGTTTGTGAAGGGAAATTCAGACCAGTGTTCTCATCCATGAAACATACTCTGTTTTAACGCAAGAAGCATGCTCTTCTTTCCAGCGTCTCCAAAACAGCAAGAAACATGAGCATGCCCAGAAAAAAACGAACTGTGTTTCTGATACATACGGACCATATCTAGTTAAACTCTGCTTGTGAAACTGTAACAAAGCACCACATCTCTTACATAGATGCTCTTTAGTTTATAGTGAAAAAAGTGTTGGGTTCGTGAACTGGGTAAATTCATTTGAGCCGAAAAATCACTGGGATTTCGGGAAATAAACTCTTGCTTGTAGGAAGACACAGAGCCTTTGGTTTAACTCCTTCTGTGAAGGGAAATTCAGACCAGTGTTCTCATCCATGAAACACCGTCTGTTTTAACACAAGAAGCATCCTCTTCTGTCCAGAGTTGCAATACAGCAAGAAATATGAGCATGTCCATAAAAAAAGAACTGTATTTCCTACTAATACTGACCATATCTAGTTGAACTCTGCTTGTGAAACTGTAACAAACCACAGCATCTCTTACATAGATGCTCTTTAGTTTATAGTGAAAAACTTCTGGGGTTTGTGAAGTGGGTAAATTCATTTGAGCCGAAAAATCACTGGGTTTTCCGGAAATGAACTCTTGCTTGTAGGAAGACACAGAGCCTTTGGTTTAACTCCGTTTGTGAAGGGAAATTCAGACCAGTGTTCTCATCCATGAAACACACTCTGTTTTAACGCAAAGAGCATGCTCTTCTTTCCAGTGTCTCTAATACAGCAAGAAACAAGAGCATGCCTAGAAAAAACGAACTGTGTTTCTTACACATACGGACCATATCCAGATAAACTCTGCTTGTGAAACTGTAACAAATCACAGCATCTCTTACATAGATGCTCTTTAGTTTATAGTGAAAAACGTGTTGGGTGCGTGAACTGTGTAAAGTCATTTGAGCCGAAAAATCAGTGGGTATTCCGGAAACGAACTCTTGCATGTAGGAAGACACAGAGCCTTTGGTTTAACTCCGTTTGTGCAGGGAAATTCATACCAGTTTTCTCATCCATGAAACATCCTCTGTTTTAACGCAACAAGCATCCTCTTCAGTCCAGAGTTGCAATAGAGCAAGAAATATGAGCATGTCCATAAAAAAAGAACTGTATTTCCTACTCATACGGACCTTATCTAGTTGAACTCTGCTTGTGAAACTGTAACAAACCACAGCATCTCTTACATAGATGCTCTTTAGTTTATAGTGAAAAACGTGTGGGGTTCCTGAACTGGGCTATTTCATTTGAGCCCTAAAATCACTGTGTTTTCCGGAAATGAACTCTTTCTTGTAGGAAGATACAGAGACTTTGGTTTAACTCCGTTTGTGAGGGGAAATTCAGACCAGTGTTCTCATCAATGAAACATACTCTGTTTTAACGCAAGAAGCATGTTCTTCTTTCCAGCGTCTCCAAAACAGCAAGAAACATGAGCATGCCCAGTAAAAAACGAACTGTGTTTCTGATACATACGGACCATATCTAGTTAAACTCTGCTTGTGAAACTGTAACAAACCACCACATCTCTTACATAGATGCTCTTTAGTTTATAGTGAAAAAAGTGTTGGGTTCGTGAACTGGGTAAATTCATTTGAGCCGAAAAATCACTGGGATTTCGGGAAATAAACTCTTGCTTGTAGGAAGACACAGAGCCTTTGGTTTAACTCCTTCTGTGAAGGGAAATTCAGACAAGTGTTCTCATCCATGAAACACCGTCTGTTTTAACACAAGAAGCATCCTCTTCTGTCCAGAGTTGCAATACAGCAAGAAATATGAGCATGTCCATAAAAAAAGAACTGTATTTCCTACTAATACTGACCATATCTAGTTGAACTCTGCTTGTGAAACTGTAACAAACCACAGCATCTCTTACATAGATGCTCTTTAGTTTATAGTGAAAAACTTCTGGGGTTCGTGAAGTGGGCAATTTCATTTGAGCCCTAAAATCACTGGGTTTTCCGGAAATGAACTCTTGCTTGTAGGAAGACACAGAGCCTTTGGTTTAACTCCGTTTCTGAAGGGAAATTCAGACCAGTGTTCTCATCCATGAAACACACTCTGTTTTAACGCAAAGAGCATGCTCTTCTTTCCAGTGTCTCTAATACAGCAAGAAACAAGAGCATGCCTAGAAAAAACGAACTGTGTTTCTTACACATACGGACCATATCCAGATAAACTCTGCTTGTGAAACTGTAACAAATCACAGCATCTCTTACATAGATGCTCTTTAGTTTATAGTGAAAAACGTGTTGGGTGCGTGAACTGTGTAAAGTCATTTGAGCCGAAAAATCAGTGGGTATTCCGGAAATGAACTCTTGCATGTAGGAAGACACAGAGCCTTTGGTTTAACTACGTTTGTGAAGGGAAATTCATACCAGTGTTCTCATCCATGAAACATCCTCTGTTTTAACGCAACAAGCATCCTCTTCTGTCCAGAGTTGCAATAGAGCAAGAAATATGAGCATGTCCATAAAAAAAGAACTGTATTTCCTACTCATACGGACCTTATCTAGTTGAACTCTGCTTGTGAAACTGTAACAAACCACCGCATCTCTTACATAGATGCTCTTTAGTTTATAGTGAAAAACGTGTGGGGTTCGTGAACTGGGCAAATTCATTTGAGCCCTAAAATCACTGGGTTTTCCGGAAATGAACTCTTGCTTGTAGGAAGACACGGAGCCTTTGGTTTAACTCCGTTTGTGAAGGGAAATTCAGACCAGTGTTCTCATCCATGAAACACACTCTGTTTTAACGCAAAGAGCATGCTCTTCTTTCCAGTGTCTCTAATACAGCAAGAAACAAGAGCATGCCTAGAAATAACGATCTGTGTTTCTTACACATACGGACCATATCCAGATAAACTCTGCTTGTGAAACTGTAACAAATCCCAGCATCTCTTACATAGATGCTCTTTAGTTTATATTGAAAAACATGTTGGGTGCGTGAACTGTGTAAAGTCATTTGAGCCGAAAAATCAGTGGGTATTCCGGAAATGAACTCTTGCTTGTAGGAAGACACAGAGCCCTTGGTATAACTCCGTTTGTGCAGGGAAATTCATACCACTGTTCTCATCCATGAAACATCCTCTGTTTTAACGTAACAAGCATCCTCTTCTGTCCAGAGTTGCAATAGAGCAAGAAATATGAGCATGTTCATAAAAAATGAACTGTATTTCCTACTCATACGGACCTTATCTAGTTGAACTCTGCTTGTGAAACTGTAACAAACCACCGCATCTCTTACATAGATGCTCTTTAGTTTATAGTGAAAAACGTGTGGGGTTCGTGAACTGGGCAAATTCATTTGAGCCCTAAAATCACTGGGTTTTCCGGAAATGAACTCTTGCTTGTAGGAAGACACAGAGACTTTGGATTAACTCCGTTTGTGAAGGGAAATTCAGACCAGTGTTCTCATCCATGAATCATCCTCTGTTTTCACGCAAGAAACATCCTCTTCTGTCCAGAGTTGCAATACAGCAAGAAATATGAGCATGTCCATATAAAAAGAACTGTATTTCTTACTCATACGGACCATATCTAGTTGAACTCTGCTTGTGAAACTGTAACAAACCACAGCATCTCTTACATAGATGCTCTTTAGTTTATAGTGAAAAACGTGTGGGGTTCCTGAACTGGGCAAATTCATTTGAGCCCTAAAATCACTGGGTTTTCCGGAAATGAACTCTTACATGTTGGAAGATCCAGAGACTTTGTTTTAACTCCGTTTGTGAAGGGAAATTCAGACCAGTGTTCTCATCCATGAAACATACTCTGTTTTAACGCAAGAAGCATGCTCTTCTTTCCAGCGTCTCCAAAACAGCAAGAAACATGAGCATGCCCAGAAAAAAACGAACTGTGTTTCTGACACATACGGACCATATCTAGTTAAGCTCTGCTTGTGAAACTGTAACAAATCACAGCATCTCTTACATAGATGCTCTTTAGTTTATACTGAAAAACGTGTTGGATGCGTGAACTGTGTAAAGTCATTTGAGCCGAAAAATCACTGGGAATTCCGGAAATGAACTCTTGCTTGTAGGAAGACACAGAGCCTTTGGTTTAACTCCGTTTGTGAAGGGAAATTCAGACCAGTGTTCTCATCCACGAAACATACTGTGTTTTAACGCCAGAAGCATGCTCTTCTTTCCAGCATCTCCAATACAACAAGAAACATGAGCATGCCCAGAAAAAAAGAACTGTGTTTCCTACTAATACTGACCATATCTAGTTGAACTCTGCTTATGAAACTGTAACAAACCACAGCATCTCTTACATAGATGCTCTTTAGTTTATAGTGAATATCGTGTTGGGTGGGTGAACTGTGTAAATTCATTTGAGCCGAAAAATCACTGGGAATTCCGGAAATGAACTCTTGCTTGTAGGAAGACACAGAGCCTTTGGTTTAACTCCGTTTGTGAAGGGAAATTCAGACCAGTGTTCTCAGCCATGAAACATCCTCTGTTTTAACGCAAGAAGCATCCTCTTCTGTCCAGAGTTGCAATACAGCAAGAAATATGAGCATGTCCATAAAAAAAGAACTGTATTTCCTACTCATACGGACCTTATCTAGTTGAACTCTGCTTGTGAAACTGTAACAAACCACAGCATCTCTTACATAGATGCTCTTTAGTTTCTTGTGAAAAACGTGTGGGGTGCGTGAACGGGGTAAATTCTTTTGAGCCGAAAAATCACTGCGATTTCCGGAAATGAACTCTTGCTTGTAGGAAGACACAGAGCCTTTGGTTTAACTCCGTTTGTGAAGGGAAATTCAGACCAGTGTTCTCATCCATGAAACACACTCTGTTTTATCGCAAAGAGCATGCTCTTCTATCCAGAGTCTCTAATACAGCAAGAAACATGAGGATGCCCAGAAAAAAAGAACTCTGTTTCCTACGAATACTGACCATATCTAGTTGAACTCTGCTTATGAAACTGTAACAAACCACAGCATCTCTTACATAGATGCTCTTTAGTTTATAGTGAAAAACGTGTTGGGTTCGTGAATTGTGTAAATTCATTTTAGCCGAAAAATCACTGGGTTTTCAGGAAATGAACTCTTGCTTGAAGGAAGACACAGAGACTTTGGTTTAACTCCGTTTGTGAAGGGAAATACAGACCAGTGTTCTTATCCATGAAACACTCTCTGTTTTAACACAAAGAGCATGCTCTTCTTTCCAGTGTCTCTAATACAGCAAGAAACATGAGCATGCCCAGAAAAAAAGAACTGTGTTTCCTATAAATACTGACCATATCTAGTTCAACTCTGCTTATGAAACTGTAACAAACCACAGCATCTCTTACATAGATACTCTTTAGTTTATACTGAAAAACGTGTTGGGTGCGTGAACTGTGTAAAGTCATTTAGCCGAGAAATCAGTGGGTATTCCGGAAATGAACTCTTGCTTGTAGGAAGACGCAGAGCCTTTGGTTTAACTCCGTTTGTGCAGGGAAATTCATACCAGTGTTCTCATCCATGAAACATCCTCTGTTTTAACGCAACAAGCATCCTCTTCTGTCCAGAGTTGCAATAGAGCAAGAAATATGAGCATGTCCATAAAAAAAGAACTGTATTTCCTACTCATACGGACCTTATGTAGTTGAACTCTGCTTGTGAAACTGTAACAAACCACCGCATCTCTTACATAGATGCTCTTTAGTTTATAGTGAAAAACGTGTGGGGTTCGTGAACTGGGCAAATTCATTTGAGCCCTAAAATCACTGGGTTTTCCGGAAATGAACTCTTGCTTGTAGGAATACACAGAGACTTTGGTTTAACTCCGTTTGTGAAGGGAAATTCATACCAGTGTTCTCATCCATGAAACATCCTCCGTTTTAACGCAAGAAGCATCCTCTTCTGTGGAGAGTTGCAATACAGCAAGAAATATGAGCATGTCCATAAAAAAAGAACTGTATTTCCTACTCATACGGACCTTATCTAGTTGAACTCTGCTTGTGAAACTGTAACAAACAACAGCATCTCTTACATAGATGCTCTTTAGTTTATAGTGAAAAACGAGTGGGGTTCCTGAACTGGGCAATTTCATTTGAGCCCTAAAATCACTGGGTTTTCCGGAAATGAACTCTTACTTATAGGAAGATACAGAGACTTTGGTTTAACTCCGTTTGTGAGGGGAAATTCAGACCAGTGTTCTCATCAATGAAACATACTCTGTTTTAACGCAAGAAGCATGTTCTTCTTTCCAGCGTCTCCAAAACAGCAAGAAACATGAGCATGCCCAGAAAAAAACGAACTGTGTTTCTGATACATACGGACGATATCTAGTTAAACTCTGCTTGTGAAACTGTAACAAACCACCACATCTCTTACATAGATGCTCTTTAGTTTATAGTGAAAAAAGTGTTGGGTTCGTGAACTGGGTAAATTCATTTGAGCCGAAAAATCACTGGGATTTCGGGAAATAAACTCTTGCTTGTAGGAAGACACAGAGCCTTTGGTTTAACTCCGTTTGTGAAGGGAAATTCAGACCAGTGTTCTCATCCATGAAACACCGTCTGTTTTAACACAAGAAGCATCCTCTTCTGTCCAGAGTTGCAATACAGCAAGAAATATGAGCATGTCCATAAAAAAAGAACTGTATTTCCTACTAATACTGACCATATCTAGTTGAACTCTGCTTGTGAAACTGTAACAAACCACAGCATCTCTTACATAGATGCTCTTTAGTTTATAGTGAAAAACTTCTGGGGTTCGTGAAGTGGGCAATTTCATTTGAGCCCTAAAATCACTGGGTTTTCCGGAAATGAACTCTTGCTTGTAGGAAGACACAGAGCCTTTGGTTTAACTCCGTTTGTGAAGGGAAATTCAGACCAGTGTTCTCATCCATGAAACACACTCTGTTTTAACGCAAAGAGCATGCTCTTCTTTCCAGTGTCTCTAATACAGCAAGAAACAAGAGCATGCCTAGAAAAAACGAACTGTGTTTCTTACACATACGGACCATATCCAGATAAACTCTGCTTGTGAAACTGTAACAAATCACAGCATCTCTTACATAGATGCTCTTTAATTTATAGTGAAAAACGTGTTGGGTGCGTGAACTGTGTAAAGTCATTTGAGCCGAAAAATCAGTGGGTATTCCGGAAATGAACTCTTGCATGTAGGAAGACACAGAGCCTTTGGTTTAACTCCGTTTGTACAAGGAAATTCATACCAGTGTTCTCATCCATGAAACATCCTCTGTTTTAACGCAACAAGCATCCTCTTCTGTCCAGAGTTGCAATAGAGCAAGAAATATGAGCATGTCCATAAAAAAAGAACTGTATTTCCTACTCATACGGACCTTATCTAGTTGAACACTGCTTGTGAAACTGTAACAAACCACAGCATCTCTTACATAGATGCTCTTTAGTTTATAGTGAAAAACTTCTGGGGTTTGTGAAGTGGGTAAATTCATTTGAGCCGAAAAATCACTGTGTTTTCCGGAAATGAACTCTTGCTTGTAGGAAGACACGGAGCCTTTGGTTTAACTCCGTTTGTGAAGGGAAATTCAGACCAGTGTTCTCATCCATGAAACACACTCTGTTTTAACGCAAAGAGCATGCTCTTCTTTCCAGTGTCTCTAATACAGCAAGAAACAAGAGCATGCCTAGAAATAACGAACTGTGTTTCTTACACATACGGACCATATCCAGATAAACTCTGCTTGTGAAACTGTAACAAATCCCAGCATCTCTTACATAGATGCTCTTTAGTTTATATTGAAAAACGTGTTGGGTGCGTGAACTGTGTAAAGTCATTTGAGCCGAAAAATCAGTGGGTATTCCGGAAATGAACTCTTGCTTGTAGGAAGACACAGAGCCTTTGGTATAACTCCGTTTGTGCAGGGAAATTCATACCACTGTTCTCATCCATGAAACATCCTCTGTTTTAACGTAACAAGCATCCTCTTCTGTCCAGAGTTGCAATAGAGCAAGAAATATGAGCATGTCCATAAAAAATGAACTGTATTTCCTACTCATACGGACCTTATCTAGTTGAACTCTGCTTGTGAAACTGTAACAAACCACCGCATCTCTTACATAGATGCTCTTTAGTTTATAGTGAAAAACGTGTGGGGTTCGTGAACTGGGCAAATTCATTTGAGCCCTAAAATCACTGGGTTTTCCGGAAATGAACTCTTGCTTGTAGGAAGACACAGAGACTTTGGATTAACTCCGTTTGTGAAGGGAAATTCAGACCAGTGTTCTCATCCATGAAACATCCTCTGTTTTAACGCAAGAAACATTCTCTTCTGTCCAGAGTTGCAATACAGCAAGAAATATGAGCATGTCCATAAAAAAAGAACTGTATTTCTTACTCATACGGACCATATCTAGTTGAACTCTGCTTGTGAAACTGTAACAAACCACAGCATCTCTTACATAGATGCTCCTTAGTTTATAGTGAAAAACGTGTGGGGTTCCTGAACTGGGCAAATTCATTTGAGCCCTAAAATCACTGGGTTTTCCGGAAATGAACTCTTACTTGTAGGAAGATACAGAGACTTTGGTTTAACTCCGTTTGTGAAGGGAAATTCAGACCAGTGTTCTCATCCATGAAACATACTCTGTTTTAACGCAAGAAGCATGCTCTTCTTTCCAGCGTCTCCAAAACAGCAAGAAACATGAGCATGCCCAGAAAAAAACGAACTGTGTTTCTGACACATACGAACCATATCTAGTTAAACTCTGCTTGTGAAACTGTAACAAATCACAGCATCTCTTACATAGATGCTCTTTAGTTTATACTGAAAAACGTGTTGGATGCATGAACTGTGTAAAGTCATTTGAGCCGAAAAATCACTGGGAATTCCGGAAATGAACTCTTGCTTGTAGGAAGACACAGAGCCTTTGGTTTAACTCCGTTTGTGAAGGGAAATTCAGACCAGTGTTCTCATCCACGAAACATACTGTGTTTTAACGCCAGAAGCATGCTCTTCTTTCCAGCATCTCCAATACAACAAGAAACATGAGCATGCCCAGAAAAAAAGAACTGTGTTTCCTACTAATACTGACCATATCTAGTTGAACTCTGCTTATGAAACTGTAACAAACCACAGCATCTCTTACATAGATGCTCTTTAGTTTATAGTGAATATCGTGTTGGGTGGGTGAACTGTGTAAATTCATTTGAGCCGAAAAATCACTGGGAATTCCGGAAATGAACTCTTCCTTGTAGGAAGACACAGAGCCTTTGGTTTAACTCCGTTTGTGAAGGGAAATTCAGACCAGTGTTCTCAGCCATGAAACATCCTCTGTTTAACGCAAGAAGCATCCTCTTCTGTCCAGAGTTGCAATACAGCAAGAAATATGAGCATGTCCATAAAAAAATAACTGTATTTCCTACTCATACGGACCTTATCTAGTTGAACTCTGCTTGTGAAACTGTAACAAACCACCGCATCTCTTACATAGATGCTCTTTAGTTTATAGTGAAAAACGTGTGGGGCTCGTGAACAGGGCAAATTCATTTGAGCCCTAAAATCACTGGGTTTTCCGGAAATGAACTCTTGCTTGTAGGAAGACACAGAGAGTTTGGTTTAACTCCGTTTGTGAAGGGAAATTCAGACCAGTGTTCTCATCCATGAAACATCCTCTGTTTTAACGCAAGAAGCATCCTCTTCTGTCCAGAGTTGCAATACAGCAAGAAATATGAGCATGTCCATAAAAAAAGAACTGTATTTCCTACTAATACTGACCATATCTAGTTGAACTCTGCTTGTGAAACTGTAACAAACCACAGCATCTCTTACATAGATGCTCTTTAGTTTCTTGTGAAAAACGTGTGGGGTGCGTGAACGGGGTAAATTCTTTTGAGCCGAAAAATCACTGCGATTTCCGGAAATGAACTCTTGCTTGTAGGAAGACACAGAGCCTTTGGTTTAACTACGTTTGTGAAGGGAAATTCAGACCAGTGTTCTCATCCATGAAACACACTCTGTTTTATCGCAAAGAGCATGCTCCTCTATCCAGAGTCTCTAATACAGCAAGAAACATGAGCATGCCCAGAAAAAAAGAACTCTGTTTCCTACGAATACTGACCATATCTAGTTGAACTCTGCTTATGAAACTGTAACAAACCACAGCATCTCTTACATAGATGATCTTTAGTTTATAGTGAAAAACGTGTTGGGTTCGTGAATTGTGTAAATTCATTTTAGCCTAAAAATACCTGGGTTTTCAGGAAATGAACTCTTGCTTGAAGGAAGACACAGAGACTTTGGTTTAACTCCGTTTGTGAAGGGAAATTCAGACCAGTGTTCTCATCCATGAAACACACTCTGTTTTAACGCAAAGAGCATGCTCTTCTTTCCAGAGTCTCTAATACAGCAAGAAACATGTGCATGCCCAGAAAAAAAGAACTGTGTTTCCTACTAATACTGACCATATCTACTTGAACTCTGCTTATGAAACTGTAACAAACCACAGCATCTCTTACATAGATGCTCTTTAGTTTATACTGAAAAACGTGTTGGGTGCGTGAACTGTGTAATGTCATTTGAGCCGAAAAATCAGTGGGTATTCCGGAAATGAACTCTTGCTTGTAGGAAGACACAGAGACTTGGTTTAACTCCGTTTGTGCAGGGAAATTCATACCAGTGTTCTCATCCATGAAACATCCTCAGTTTTAACGCAAGAAGCATCCTTTTATGTCCATAGTTGCAATACAGCAAGAAATATGAGCATGTCCATAAAAAAAGAACTGTATTTCCTAGTCATACGGGCCTTATCTAGTTGAACTCTGCTTGTGAAACTGTAACAAACCACCGCATCTCTTACATAGATGCTCTTTAGTTTATAGTGAAAAATGTGTGGGGTTCGTGAACTGGGCAAATTCATTTGAGCCCTAAAATTACTGGGTTTTCCGGAAATGAACTCTTGCTTGTAGGAAGATACAAAGCCTTTTGTTTAACTCCGTTTGTGAAGGGAAATTCAGACCAGTGTTCTCATCCATGAAACATCCTCTGTTTTAATGCAAGAAGCATCCTCTTCTGTCCAGAGTTGGAATACAGCAAGATATATGAGAATGTCCATAAAAAAAGAACTGTATTTCTTACTCATACGGACCATTTCTAGTTGAACTCTGCTTGTGAAACTGTAACAAATCACAGCATCTCTTACATAGATGCTCTTTAGTTTATAGTGAAAAACGTGTGGGGTTCCTGAACTGGGCCAATTCATTTGAGCCCTAAAATCACTGGGTTTTCCGGAAATGAACTCTTACTTGTAGGAAGATACAGAGACTTTGGTTTAACTCCGTTTGTGAAGGGAAATTCAGACCAGTGTTCTCATCCATGAAACATACTCTGTTTTAACGCAAGAAGCATGCTCTTCTTTCCAGCGTCTCCAAAACAGCAAGAAACATGAGCATGCCCAGAAAGAAACGAACTGTGTTTCTGACACATACGGACCATATCTAGTTAAACTCTGCTTGTGAAACTGTAACAAATCACAGCATCTCTTACATAGATGCTCTTTAGTTTATACTGAAAAACGTGTTGGATGCGTGAACTGTGTAAAGTCATTTGAGCCGAAAAATCACTGGAAATTCCGGAAATGAACTCTTGCTTGTAGGAAGACACAGAGCCTTTGGTTTAACTCCGTTTGTGAAGGGAAATTCAGACCAGTGTTCTCATCCATGAAACATCCTCTGTTTTAACGCAAGAAGCATCCTCTTCTGTCCAGAGTTGCAATACAGCAAGAAATATGAGCATGTCCATAAAAAAAGAACTGTATTTCCTACTAATACTGACCATATCTAGTTGAACTCTGCTTGTGAAACTGTAACAAACCACAGCATCTCTTACATAGATGCTCTTTAGTTTCTTGTGAAAAACGTGTGGGGTGCGTGAACGGGGTAAATTCATTTGAGCCGAAAAATCACTGCGATTTCCGGAAATGAACTCTTGCTTGTAGGAAGACACAGAGCCTTTGGTTTATCTCCGTTTGTGAAGGGAAATTCAGACCAGTGTTCTCATCCATGAAACACACTCTGTTTTATCGCAAAGAGCATGCTCTTCTTTCCAGAGTCTCTAATACAGCAAGAAACATGAGCATGCCCAGAAAAAAAGAACTCTGTTTCCTACGAATACTGACCATATCTAGTTGAACTCTGCTTATGAAACTGTAACAAACCACAGCATCTCTTACATAGATGCTCTTTAGTTTATAGTGAAAAACTTCTGGGGTTCGTGAAGTGGGTAAATTCATTTGAGCCAAAAAAAACACTGGGTTTTCCAGAAATGAACTCTTGCTTGTAGGAAGACACACAGCCTTTGGTTTAACTCCGTTTGTGAAGGGAAATTCAGACCAGTGTTCTCATCCATGAAACACACTCTGTTTTATCGCAAAGAGCATGCTCTTCTTTCCAGTGTCTCTAATACAGCAAGAAACAAGAGCATGCCTAGAAAAAACGAACTGTGTTTCTTACACATACGGACCATATCCAGATAAACTCTGCTTGTGAAACTGTAACAAATCACAGCATCTCTTACATAGATGCTCTTTAGTTTATAGTGAAAAACGTGTTGGGTGCGTGAACTGTGTAAAGTCATTTGAGCCGAAAAATCAGTGGGTATTCCGGAAATGAACTCTTGCATGTAGGAAGACACAGAGCCTTTGGTTTAACTCCGTTTGTGAAGGGAAATTCAGACCAGTGTTCTCATCCATGAAACATCCTCTGTTTTAACGCAAGAAGCATCCTCTTCTGTCCAGAGTTGCAATAGAGCAAGAAATATGAGCATGTCCATAAAAAAAGAACTGTATTTCCTACTCATACGGACCTTATCTAGTTGAACTCTGCTTGTGAAACTGTAACAAACCACCGCATCTCTTACATAGATGCTCTTTAGTTTATAGTGAAAAACGTGTGGGGTTCGTGAACTGGGCAAATTCATTTGAGCCCTAAAATCACTGGGTTTTCCGGAAATGAACTCTTGCTTGTAGGAAGACACAGAGACTTTGGTTTAACTCCGTTTGTGAAGGGAAATTCAGACCAGTGTTCTCATCCATGAAACATCCTCCGTTTTAACGCAAGAAGCATCCTCTTCTGTGGAGAGTTGCAATACAGCAAGAAATATGAGCATGTCCATAAAAAAAGAACTGTATTTCCTACTCATATGGACCTTATCTAGTGGAACTCTGCTTGTGAAACTGTAACAAACCACAGCATCTCTTACATAGATGCTCTTTAGTTTATAGTGAAAAACGTGTGGGGTTCCTGAACTGGGCAAATTCATTTGAGCCCTAAAATCACTGGGTTTTCCGGAAATGAACTCTTACTTGCAGGAAGATACAGAGACTTTGGTTTAACTCCGTTTGTGAAGGGAAATTCAGACCAGTGTTCTCATCAATGAAACATACTCTGTTTTAACGCAAGAAGCATGCTCTTCTTTCCAGCGTCTCCAAAACAGCAAGAAACATGAGCATGCCCAGAAAAAAACGAACTGTGTTTCTGACACATACAGACCATATCTAGTTAAACTCTGCTTGTGAAACTGTAACAAATCACAGCATCTCTTACATAGATGCTCTTTAGTTTATACTGAAAAACGTGTTGGATGCGTGAACTGTGTAAAGTCATTTGAGCCGAAAAATCACTGGAAATTCCGGAAATGAACTCTTGCTTGTAGGAAGACACAGAGCCTTTGGTTTAACTCCGCTTGCGAAGGGAAATTCAGACCAGTGTTCTCATCCATGAAACATCCTCTGTTTTAATGCAAGAAGCATCCTCTTCTGTCCAGAGTTGCAATACAGCAAGAAATATGAGCATGTCCATAAAAAAGAACTGTATTTCCTACTCATACGGACCTTATCTAGTTGAACTCTGCTTGTGAAACTGTAACAAACCACCACATCTCTTACATAGATGCTCTTTAGTTTATAGTGAAAAAAGTGTTGGGTTCCTGAACTGGGTAAATTCATTTGAGCCGAAAAATCACTGGGATTTCGGGAAATAAACTCTTGCTTGTAGGAAGACACACAGCCTTTGGTTTAACTCCTTCTGTGAAGGGAAATTCAGACCAGTGTTCTCATCCATGTAACACCGTCTGTTTTAACACAAGAAGCAGCCTCTTCTGTCCAGAGTTGCAATACAGCAAGAAATATGAGCATGTCCATAAAAAAAGAACTGTACTTCCTACTAATACTGACCATATCTAGTTGAACTCTGCTTGTGAAACTGTAACAAACCACAGCATCTCTTACATAGATGCTCTTTAGTTTATAGTGAAAAACTTCTGGGGTTCGTGAAGTGGGTAAATTCATTTGAGCCAAAAAAAACACTGGGTTTTCCAGAAATGAACTGTTGCTTTTAGGAAGACACACAGCCTTTGGTTTAATTCCGTTTGTGAAGGGAAATTCAGACCAGTGTTCTCATCCATGAAACACACTCTGTTTTAACGCAAAGAGCATGCTCTTCTTTCCAGTGTCTCTAATACAGCAAGAAACAAGAGCATGCCTAGAAAAAAAGAACTGTTTTTCTTACACATACGGACCATATCCAGATAAACTCTGCTTGTGAAACTGTAACAAATCACAGCATCTCTTACATAGATGCTCTTTAGTTTATAGTGAAAAACGTGTTATGTGCGTGAACTGTGTAAAGTCATTTGAGCCGAAAAATCAGTGGGTATTCCGGAAATGAACTCTTGCATGTAGGAAGACACAGAGCCTTTGGTTTAACTCCGTTTGTGAAGGGAAATTCAGACCAGTGTTCTCATCCATGAAACATCCTCTGTTTTAACGCAACAAGCATCCTCTTCTGTCCAGAGTTGCAATAGAGCAAGAAATATGAGCATGTCCATAAAAAAAGAACTGTATTTCCTACTCATACGGACCTTATCTAGTTGAACTCTGCTTGTGAAACTGTAACAAACCACCGCATCTCTTACATAGATGCTCTTTAGTTTATAGTGAAAAACGTGTGGGGTTCGTGAACTGGGCAAATTCATTTGAGCCCTAAAATCACTGGGTTTTCCGGAAATGAACTCTTGCTTGTAGGAAGACACAGAGACTTTGGATTAACTCCGTTTGTGAAGGGAAATTCAGACCAGTGTTCTCATCCATGAAACATCCTCCGTTTTAACGCAAGAAGCATCCTCTTCTGTGGAGAGTTGCAATACAGCAAGAAATATGAGCATGTCCATAAAAAAAGAACTGTATTTCCTACTCATATGGACCTTATCTAGTGGAACTCTGCTTGTGAAACTGTAACAAACCACAGCATCTCTTACATAGATGCTCTTTAGTTTATAGTGAAAAACGTGTGGGGTTCCTGAACTGGGCAAATTCATTTGAGCCCTAAAATCACTGGGTTTTCCGGAATTGAACTCTTACTTGTAGGAAGATACAGAGACTTTGGTTTAACTCCGTTTGTGAAGGGAAATTCAGACCAGTGTTCTCATCAATAAAACATACTCTGTTTTAACGCAAGAAGCATGCTCTTCTTTCCAGCGTCTCCAAAACAGCAAGAAACATGAGCATGCCCAGAAAAAAACGAACTGTGTTTCTGACACATACGGACCATATCTAGTTAAACTCTGCTTGTGAAACTGTAACAAATCACAGCATCTCTTACATAGATGCTCTTTAGTTTATACTGAAAAACGTGTTGGATGCGTGAACTGTGTAAAGTCATTTGAGCCGAAAAATCACTGGAAATTCCGGAAATGAACTCTTGTTGTAGGAAGACACAGAGCCTTTGGTTTAACTCCGTTTGTGAAGGGAAATTCAGACCAGTGTTCTCATCCATGAAACATCCTCTGTTTTAACGCAAGAAGCATCCTCTTCTGTCCAGAGTTGCAATACAGCAAGAAATATGAGCATGTCCATAAAAAATGAACTGTATTTCCTAATCATACGGACCATATCTAGTTGAACTCTGCTTGTGAAACTGTAACAAACCACCACATCTCTTACATATTTGCTCTTTAGTTTATAGTGAAAAAAGTGTTGGGTTCGTGAACTGGGTAAATTCATTTGAGCCGAAAAATCACTGGGATTTTGGGAAATAAACTCTTGCTTGTAGGAAGACACAGAGCCTTTGGTTTAACTCCTTCTGTGAAGGGAAATTCAGACCAGTGTTGTCATCCATGAAACACCGTCTGTTTTAACACAAGAAGCATCCTCTTCTGTCCAGAGTTGCAATACAGCAAGAAATATGAGCATGTCCATAAAAAAAGAACTGTATTTCCTACTAATACTGACTATATCTAGTTGAACTCTGCTTGTGAAACTGTAACAAACCACAGCATCTCTTACATAGATGCTCTTTAGTTTCTTGTGAAAAACGTGTGGGGTGCGTGAACGGGGTAAATTCATTTGAGCCTAAAAATCACTGCGATTTCCGGAAATGAACTCTTGCTTGTAGGAAGCCACAGAGCCTTTGGTTTAACTCCGTTTGTGAAGGGAAATTCAGACCAGTGTTCTCATCCATGAAACACACTCTGTTTTATCGCAAAGAGCATGCTCTTCTTTCCAGAGTCTCTAATACAGCAAGAAACATGAGCATGCCCAGAAAAGAAGAACTCTGTTTCCTACGAATACTGACCATATCTAGTTGAACTCTGCTTATGAAACTGTAACAAACCACAGCATCTCTTACATAGATCCTCTTTAGTTTATACTGAAAAACGTGTTGGGTGCGTGAACTGTGTAAAGTCATTTGAGGCGAAAAATCAGTGGGTATTCCGGAAATGAACTCTTGCTTGTAGGAAGACACAGAGACTTTGGTTTAACTCCGTTTATGAAGGGAAATTCAGACCAGTGTTCTCATCCATGAAACATCCTCCGTTTTAACGCAAGAAGCACCATCTTCTGTCCAGAGTTGCAATACAGCAAGAAATATGAGCATGTCCATAAAAAAAGAACTGTATTTCCTACTCATACGGACCTTATCTAGTTGAACTCTGCTTGTGAAACTGTAACAAACCACAGCATCTCTTACATAGATGCTCTTTAGTTTATAGTGAAAAACGTGTGGGGTTCCTGAACTGGGCAAATTCATTTGAGCCCTAAAATCACTGGGTTTTCCGGAATTGAACTCTTACTTGTAGGAAGATACAGAGACTTTGGTTTAACTCCGTTTGTGAAGGGAAATTCAGACCAGTGTTCTCATCCATGAAACATACTCTGTTTTAACGCAAGAAGCATGCTCTTCTTTCCAGCGTCTCCAAAACAGCAAGAAACATGAGCATGCCCAGAAAAAACGAACTGTGTTTCTTACACATACGGACCATATCCAGATAAACTCTGCTTGTGAAACTGTAACAAATCACAGCATCTCTTACATAGATGCTCTTTAGTTTATAGTGAAAAACGTGTTGGGTGCGTGAACTGTGTAAAGTCATTTGAGCCGAAAAATCAGTGGGTATTCCGGAAATGAACTCTTGCTTGTAGGAAGACACAGAGCCTTTGGTTTAACTCCGTTTGTGCAGGGAAATTCATACCACTGTTCTCATCCATGAAACATCCTCTGTTTTAACGTAACAAGCATCCTCTTCTGTCCAGAGTTGCAATAGAGCAAGAAATATGAGCATGTCCATAAAAAAAGAACTGTATTTCCTACTCATTCGGACCTTATCTAGTTGAACTCTACTTGTGAAACTGTAACAAACCACCGCATCTCTTACATAGATGCTCTTTAGTTTATAGTGAAAAACGTGTGGGGTTCGTGAACTGGGCAAATTCATTTGAGCCCTAAAATCACTGGGTTTTCCGGAAATGAACTCTTGCTTGTAGGAAGACACAGAGACTTTGGATTAACTCCGTTTGTGAAGGGAAATTCAGACCAGTGTTCTCATCCATGAAACATCCTCTGTTTTAACGCAAGAAACATCCTCTTCTGTCCAGAGTTGCAATACAGCAAGTAATATGAGCATGTCCATAAAAAAAGATCTGTATTTCTTACTCATACGGACCATATCTAGTTGAACTCTGCTTGTGAAACTGTAACAAACCACAGCATCTCTTACATAGATGCTCCTTAGTTTATAGTGAAAAACGTGTGGGGTTCCTGAACTGGGCAAATTCATTTGAGCCCTAAAATCACTGGGTTTTCCGGAAATGAACTCTTACTTGTAGGAAGATACAGAGCCTTCGGTTTAACTCCGTTTGTGAAGGGAAATTCAGACCAGTGTTCTCATCCATGAAACATACTCTGTTTTAACGCAAGAAGCATGCTCTTCTTTCCAGCGTCTCCAAAACAGCAAGAAACATGAGCATGACCAGAAAAAAACGAACTGTGTTTCTGACACATACGGACCATATCTAGTTAAACTCTGCTTGTGAAACTGTAACAAATCACAGCATCTCTTACATAGATGCTCTTTAGTTTATACTGAAAAACGTGTTGGGTGCGTGAACTGTGTAAAGTCATTTGAGCCGAAAAATCAGTGGGTATTCCGGAAATGAACTCTTGCTTGTAGGAAGACACAGAGACTTTGGTTTAACTCCGTTTGTGAAGGGAAATTCAGACCAGTGTTCTCATCCATGAAACATCCTCCGTTTTAACGCAAGAAGCATCCTCTTCCGTGGAGAGTTGCAATACAGCAAGAAATATGAGCATGTCCATAAAAAAAGAACTGTATTTCCCACTCATACGGACCTTATCTAGTTGAACTCTGCTTGTGAAACTGTAACAAACCACAGCATCTCTTACATAGATGCTCTTTAGTTTATAGTGAAAAACGTGTGGGGTTCCTGAACTGGGCAAATTCATTTGAGCCCTAAAATCACTGGGTTTTCCGGAAATGAACTCTTACTTGTAGGAAGATACAGAGACTTTGGTTTAACTCCGTTTGTGAAGGGAAATTCAGACCAGTGTTCTCATCCATGAAACATACTCTGTTTTAACGCAAGAAGCATGCTCTTCTTTCCAGCGTCTCCAAAACAGCAAGAAACATGAGCATGCCCAGAAAAAAACGAACTGTGTTTCTGACACATACGGACCATATCTAGTTAAACTCTGCTTGTGAAACTGTAACAAACCACCACATCTCTTACATAGATGCTCTTTAGTTTATAGTGAAAAAAGTGTTGGGTTCGTGAACTGGGTAAATTCATTTGAGCCGAAAAATCACTGGGATTTTGGGAAATAAACTCTTGCTTGTAGGAAGACACAGAGCCTTTGGTTTAACTCCTTCTGTGAAGGGAAATTCAGACCAGTGTTCTCATCCATGAAACACCGTCTGTTTTAACACAAGAAGCATCCTCTTCTGTCCAGAGTTGCAATACAGCAAGAAATATGAGCATGTCCATAAAAAAAGAACTGTATTTCCTACTAATACTGACCATATCTAGTTGAACTCTGCTTGTGAAACTGTAACAAACCACAGCATCTCTTACATAGATGCTCTTTAGTTTCTTGTGAAAAACGTGTGGGGTGCGTGAACTGGGTAAATTCTTTTCAGCCGAAAAATCACTGCGATTTCCGGAAATGAACTCTTGCTTGTAGGAAGACACAGAGCCTTTGGTTTAACTCCGTTTGTGAAGGGAAATTCAGACCAGTGTTCTCATCCATGAAACACACTCTGTTTTATCGCAAAGAGCATGCTCTTCTTTCCAGAGTCTCTAATACAGCAAGAAACATGAGCATGCCCAGAAAAAAAGAACTCTGTTTCCTACGAATACTGACCATATCTAGTTGAACTCTGCTTGTGAAACTGTAACAAACCACAGCATCTCTTACATAGATGCTCTTTAGTTTATAGTGAAAAACTTCTGGGGTTTGTGAAGTGGGTAAATTCATTTGAGCCGAAAAATCACTGGGTTTTCCGGAAATGAACTCTTGCTTGTAGGAAGACACAGAGCCTTTGGTTTAACTCCGTTTGTGAAGGGAAATTCAGACCAGTGTTCTCATCCATGAAACACACTCTGTTTTAACGCAAAGAGCATGCTCTTCTTTCCAGTGTCTCTAATACAGCAAGAAACAAGAGCATGCCTAGAAAAAACGAACTGTGTTTCTTACACATACGGACCATATCCAGATAAACTCTGCTTGTGAAACTGTAACAAATCACAGCATCTCTTACATAGATGCTCTTTAGTTTATAGTGAAAAACGTGTTGGGTGCGTGAACTGTGTAAAGTCATTTGAGCCGAAAAATCAGTGGGTATTCCGGAAATGAACTCTTGCTTGTAGGAAGACACAGAGCCTTTGGTTTAACTCCGTTTGTGCAGGGAAATTCATACCACTGTTCTCATCCATGAAACATCCTCTGTTTTAACGTAACAAGCATCCTCTTCGGTCCAGAGTTGCAATAGAGCAAGAAATATGAGCATGACCATAAAAAAAGAACTGTATTTCCTACTCATACGGACATTATCTAGTTGAACTCTGCTTGTGAAACTGTAACAAACCACCGCATCTCTTACATAGATGCTCTTTAGTTTATAGTGAAAAACGTGTGGGGTTCGTGAACTGGGCAAATTCATTTGAGCCCTAAAATCACTGGGTTTTCCGGAATTGAACTCTTGCTTGTAGGAAGACACAGAGACTTTGGATTAACTCCGTTTGTGAAGGGAAATTCAGACCAGTGTTCTCATCCATGAAACATCCTCTGTTTTAACGCAAGAAACATCCTCTTCTGTCCAGAGTTGCAATACAGCAAGAAATATGAGCATGTCCATAAAAAAAGAACTGTATTTCTTACTCATACGGACCATATCTAGTTGAACTCTGCTTGTGAAACTGTAACAAACCACAGCATCTCTTACATAGATGCTCCTTAGTTTATAGTGAAAAACGTGTGGGGTTCCTGAACTGGGCAAATTCATTTGAGCCCTAAAATCACTGGGTTTTCCGGAAATGAACTCTTACTTGTAGGAAGATACAGAGACTTTGGTTTAACTCCGTTTGTGAAGGGAAATTCAGACCAGTGTTCTCATCCATGAAACATACTCTGTTTTAACGCAAGAAGCATGCTCTTCTTTCCAGCATCTCCAAAACAGCAAGAAACATGAGCATGCCCAGAAAAAAAGACCTGTGTTTCTGACACATACGGACCATATCTAGTTAAACTCTGCTTGTGAAACTGAAACAAATCACAGCATCTCTTACATAGATGCTCTTTACTTTATACTGAAAAACGTGTTGGATGCGTGAACTGTGTAAAGTCATTTGAGCCGAAAAATCACTGGGAATTCCGGAAATGAACTCTTGCTTGTAGGAAGACACAGAGCCTTTGGTTTAACTCCGTTTGTGAAGGGAAATTCAGACCAGTGTTCTCATCCACGAAACATACTGTGTTTTAACGCCAGAAGCATGCTCTTCTTTCCAGCATCTCCAATACAGCAAGAAACATGAGCATGCCCAGAAAAAAAGAACTGTGTTTCCTACGAATACTGACCATATCTAGTTCAACTCTGCTTATGAAACTGTAACAAACCACAGCATCTCTTACATAGATCCTCTTTAGTTTATACTGAAAAACGTGTTGGGTGCGTGAACTGTGTAAAGTCATTTGAGCCGAAAAATCAGTGGGTATTCCGGAAATGAACTCTTGCTTGTAGGAAGACACAGAGACTTTGGTTTAACTCCGTTTGTGAAGGGAAATTCAGACCAGTGTTCTCATCCATGAAACATCCTCCGTTTTAACGCAAGAAGCATCCTCTTCTGTGGAGAGTTGCGATACAGCAAGTAATATGAGCATGTCCATAAAAAAAGAACTGTATTTCCTACTCATACGGACCTTATCTAGTTGAACTCTGCTTGTGAAACTGTAACAAACCACAGCATCTCTTACATAGATGCTCTTTAGTTTATAGTGAAAAACATGTGGGGTTCGTGAACTGGGTAAATTCATTTGAGCCGAAAAATCACTGGAATTTTCGGAAAAGAACTCTTGCTTGTAGGAAGACACAGAGCCTTTGGTTTCACTCCGTTTGTGAAGGGAAATTCAGACCAGTGTTCTCATCCACGAAACATACTGTGTTTTAACGCCAGAAGCATGCTCTTCTTTCCAGCATCTCCAATACAGCAAGAAACATGAGCATGCCCAGAAAAAACGAACTGTGTTTCCTACTAATACTGACCATATCTAGTTGAACTCTGCTTATGAAACTGTAACAAACCACAGCATCTCTTACATAGATGCTCTTTAGTTTATAGTGAATATCGTGTTGGGTGGGTGAACTGTGTAAATTCATTTGAGCCGAAAAATCACTGGGAATTCCGGAAATGAACTCTTGCTTGTAGGAAGACACAGAGCCTTTGGTTGAACTCCGTTTGTGAAGGGAAATTCAGACCAGTGTTCTCAGCCATGAAACATCCTCTGTTTTAACGCAAGAAGCATCCTCTTCTGTCCAGAGTTGCAATACAGCAAGAAATATGAGCATGTCCATAAAAAAAGAACTGTATTTCTTACTCATAGGGACCATATCTAGTTGAACTCTGCTTGTGAAACTGTAACAAACCACCACATCTCTTACATAGATGCTCGTTAGTTTATAGTGAAAAGAGTGTGGGTTCGTGAACTGGGTAAATTCATTTGAGCCGAAAAATCACTGGGATTTCGGGAAATAAACTCTTGCTTGTAGGAAGACACAGAGCCTTTGGTTTAACTCCTTCTGTGAAGGGAAATTCAGACCAGTGTTCTCATCCATGAAACACCGTCTGTTTTAACACAAGAAGCATCCTCTTCTGTCCAGAGTTGAAATACAGCAAGAAATATGAGCATGTCCATAAAAAAAGAACTGTATTTCCTACTAATACTGACCATATCTAGTTGAACTCTGCTTGTGAAACTGTAACAAACCACAGCATCTCTTACATAGATGCTCTTTAGTTTATAGTGAAAAACTTGTGGGGTTCGTGAACTGGGTAAATTCATTTGAGCCGAAAAATCACTGGAATTTTCGGAAAAGAACTCTTGCTTGTAGGAAGACAGAGAGCCTTTGGTTTCACTCCGTTTGTGAAGGGAAATTCAGACCAGTGTTCTCATCCACGAAACATACTGTGTTTTAACGCCAGAAGCATGCTCTTCTTTCCAGCATCTCCAATACAGCAAGAAACATGAGCATGCCCAGAAAGAAAGAACTGTGTTTCCTACTAATACTGACCATATCTAGTTGAACTCTGCTTGTGAAACTGTAACAAACAACAGCATCTCTTACATAGATGCTCTTTAGTTTATAGTGAAAAACGTGTTGGGTTCGTGAATTGTGTAAATTCATTTTAGCCGAAAAATCACTGGGTTTTCTGGAATTGAACTCTTGCTTGTAGGAAGACATAGAGCCTTTGTTTTAACTCCGTTTGTGAAGGGAAATTCAGACCAGTGTTCTCATCCATGAAACATCCTCTGTTTTAACGCGAGAAGCATTCTCTTCTGTCCAGAGTTGCAATACAGCAAGAAATATGAGCACGTCCATAAAAAAAGTACTGTATTTCCTACTCATACGGACAATATCTAGTTAAACTCTGCTTGTGAAACTGTAACAAATCACAGCATCTCTTACATAGATGTTCTTTAGTTTATACTGAAAAACCTGTTGGGTGCATGAACTGTTTAAAATCATTTGAGCCGAAAAATCACTGGGAATTCTGGAAATGAACTCTTGCTTGTAGGAAGACACAGAGCCTTTGGTTTAACTCTGTTTGTGAAGAGAAATTCAGACAAGTGTTCTCATCCATGAAACATCCTCTGTTTTAACGCAAGAAGCATCCTCTTCTGTCCAGAGTTGCAATACAGCAAGAAATATGAGCATGTCCATAAAAAAAGAACTGTATTTCTTACTCATACGGACCATATCTAGTTGAACTCTGCTTGTGAAACTGTAACAAACCACAGCATCTCTTACATAGATGCTCTTTAGTTTATAGTGAAAAACGTGTGGGGTTCCTGAACTGGGCAAATTCATTTGAGCCCTAAAATCACTGGGTTTTCCGGAAATGAACTCTTACTTGTAGGAAGATACAGAGACTTTGGTTTAACTCCATTTGTGAAGGGAAATTCAGACCAGTGTTCTCATCCATGAAACATACTCTGTTTTAACGCAAGAAGCATGCTCTTCTTTCCAGCGTCTCCAAAACAGCAAGAAACATGAGCATGCCCAGAAAAAAACGAACTGTGTTTCTTACACATACAGACCATATCTAGTTAAACTCTGCTTGTGAAACTGTAACAAATCACAGCATCTCTTACATAGATGCTCTTTAGTTTATACTGAAAAACGTGTTGGATGCGTGAACTGTGTAAAGTCATTTGAGCTGAAAAATCACTGGGAATTCCGGAAATGTACTCTTGCTTGTAGGAAGACACAGACCTTTGGTTTAACTCCGTTTGTGAAGGGAAATTCAGACCAGTGTTCTCATCCATGAAACATCCTCTGTTTTCACGCAAGAAGCATCCTCTTCTGTCCAGAGTGGCAATACAGCAAGAAATATGAGCATGTCCATAAAAAAAGAACTGTATTTCTTACTCATACAGACCATATCTAGTTGAACTCTGCTTGTGAAACTGTAACAAACCACCACATCTCTTACATAGATGCTCTTTAGTTTATAGTGAAAAAAGTGTTGGGTTCGTGAACTGGGTAAATTCATTTGAGCCGAAAAATCACTGGGATTTCGGGAAATAAACTCTTGCTTGTAGGAAGACACAGAGCCTTTGGTTTAACTCCTTCTGTGAAGGGAAATTCAGACCAGTGTTCTCATCCATGAAACACCGTCTGTTTTAACACAAGAAGAATCCTCTTCTGTCCAGAGTTGCAATACAGCAAGAAATATGAGCATGTCCATAAAAAAAGAACTGTATTTCCTACTAATACTGACCATATCTAGTTGAACTCTGCTTGTGAAACTGTAACAAACCACAGCATCTCTTACATAGATGCTCTTTAGTTTCTTGTGAAAAACGTGTGGGGTGCGTGAACTGGGTAAATTCTTTTCAGCCGAAAAATCACTGCGATTTCCGGAAATGAACTCTTGCTTGTAGGAAGACACAGAGCCTTTGGTTTAACTCCGTTTGTGAAGGGAAATTCAGACCAGTGTTCTCATCCATGAAACATCCTCTGTTTTAACGCAAGAAGCATCCTCTTCTGTCCAGAGTTGCAATACAGCAAGAAATATGAGCATGTCCATAAAAAAAGAACTGTATTTCTTACTCATACGGACCATATCTAGTTGAACTCTGCTTGTGAAACTGTAACAAACCACAGCATCTCTTACATAGATGCTCTTTAGTTTCTTGTGAAAAACGTGTGGGGTGCGTGAACTGGGTAAATTCTTTTCAGCCGAAAAATCACTGCGATTTCCGGAAATGAACTCTTGCTTGTAGGAAGACACAGAGCCTTTGGTTTAACTCCGTTTGTGAAGGGAAATTCAGACCAGTGTTCTCATCCATGAAACACACTCTGTTTTATCGCAAAGAGCATGCTCTTCTTTCCAGAGTCTCTAATACAGCAAGAAACATGAGCATGCCCAGAAAAAAAGAACTGTGTTTCCTACGAATACTGACCATATCTAGTTCAACTCTGCTTATGAAACTGTAACAAACCACAGCATCTCTTACATAGATCCTCTTTAGTTTATACTGAAAAACGTGTTGGGTGCGTGAACTGTGTAAAGTCATTTGAGCCGAAAAATCAGTGGGTATTCCGGAAATGAACTCTTGCTTGTAGGAAGACACAGAGACTTTGGTTTAACTCCGTTTGTGAAGGGAAATTCAGACCAGTGTTCTCATCCATGAAACATCCTCCGTTTTAACGCAAGAAGCATCCTCTTCTGTGGAGAGTTGCAATACAGCAAGTAATATGAGCATGTCCATAAAAAAAGAACTGTATTTCCTACTCATACGGACCTTATCTAGTTGAACTCTGCTTGTGAAACTGTAACAAACCACAGCATCTCTTACATAGATGCTCTTTAGTTTATAGTGAAAAACATGTGGGGTTCGTGAACTGGGTAAATTCATTTGAGCCGAAAAATCACTGGAATTTTCGGAAAAGAACTCTTGCTTGTAGGAAGGCACAGAGCCTTTGGTTTCACTCCGTTTGTGGAGGGAAATTCAGACCAGTGTTCTCATCCACGAAACATACTGTGTTTTAACGCCAGAAGCATGCTCTTCTTTCCAGCATCTCCAATACAGCAAGAAACATGAGCATGCCCAGAAAAAACGAACTGTGTTTCCTACTAATACTGACCATATCTAGTTGAACTCTGCTTATGAAACTGTAACAAACCACAGCATCTCTTACATAGATGCTCTTTAGTTTATAGTGAATATCGTGTTGGGTGGGTGAACTGTGTAAATTCATTTGAGCCGAAAAATCACTGGGAATTCCGGAAATGAACTCTTGCTTGTAGGAAGACACAGAGCCTTTGGTTGAACTCCGTTTGTGAAGGGAAATTCAGACCAGTGTTCTCAGCCATGAAACATCCTCTGTTTTAACGCAAGAAGCATCCTCTTCTGTCCAGAGTTGCAATACAGCAAGAAATATGAGCATGTCCATAAAAAAAGAACTGTATTTCTTACTCATAGGGACCTTATCTAGTTGAACTCTGCTTGTGAAACTGTAACAAACCACCACATCTCTTACATAGATGCTCTTTAGTTTATAGTGAAAAGAGTGTTGGGTTCGTGAACTGGGTAAATTCATTTGAGCCTAAAAATCACTGGGATTTCTGGAAATAAACTCTTGCTTGTAGGAAGACACAGAGCCTTTGGTTTAACTCCTTCTGTGAAGGGAAATTCAGACCAGTGTTCTCATCCATGAAACACCGTCTGTTTTAACACAAGAAGCATCCTCTTCTGTCCAGAGTTGCAATACAGCAAGAAATATGAGCATGTCCATAAAAAAAGAACTGTATTTCCTACTAATACTGACCATATCTAGTTGAACTCTGCTTGTGAAACTGTAAAAAACCACAGCATCTCTTACATAAATGCTCTTTAGTTTATAGTGAAAAACGTGTGGGGTTCGTGAACTGGGTAAATTCATTTGAGCCGAAAAATCACTGGAATTTTCGGAAAAGAACTCTTGCTTGTAGGAAGACACAGAGCCTTTGGTTTCACTCCGTTTGTGAATGGAAATTCAGACCAGTGTTCTCATCCACGAAACATACTGTGTTTTAACGCCAGAAGCATGCTCTTCTTTCCAGCATCTCCAATACAGCAAGAAACATGAGCATGCCCAGAAAAAAAGAACTGTGTTTCCTACTAATACTGACCATATCTAGTTGAACTCTGCTTATGAAACTATAACAAACCACAGCATCTCTTACATAGATGCTCTTTAGTTTATAGTGAATATCGTGTTGGGTGGGTGAACTGTGTAAATTCATTTGAGCCGAAAAATCACTGGGATTTCCGGAAATGAACTCTTGCTTGTAGGAAGACACAGAGCCTTTGGTTTAACTCCGTTTGTGAAGGGAAATTCAGACCACTGTTCTCATCCATGAAACACTCTCTGTTTTAATGCAAAGAGCATGCTCTTCTTTCCAGAGTCTCTAATACAGCAAGAAACATGAGCATGCCCAGAAAAAACGAACTGTGTTTCTTACTCATACGGACCATATCTAGTTATACTCTGCTTGTGAAACTGTAACAAACAACAGCATCTCTTACATAGATGCTCTTTAGTTTATAGTGAAAAACGTGTTGGGTTCGTGAATTGTGTAAATTCATTTTAGCCGAAAAATCACTGGGTTTTCCGGAATTGAACTCTTGCTTGTAGGAAGACATAGAGCCTTTGTTTTAACTCCGTTTGTGAAGGGAAATTCAGACCAGTGTTCTCATCCATGAAACATCCTCTGTTTTAACGCGAGAAGCATCCTCTTCTGTCCAGAGTTGCAATACAGCAAGAAATATGAGCACGTCCATAAAAAAAGTACTGTATTTCCTACTCATACGGACAATATCTAGTTAAACTGTGCTTGTGAAACTGTAACAAATCACAGCATCTCTTACATAGATGTTCTTTAGTTTATACTGAAAAACCTGTTGGGTGCATGAACTGTTTAAAATCATTTGAGCCGAAAAATCACTGGGAATTCTGGAAATGAACTCTTGCTTGTAGGAAGACACAGAGCCTTTGGTTTAACTCTGTTTGTGAAGAGAAATTCAGACCAGTGTTCTCATCCATGAAACATCCTCTGTTTTAACGCAAGAAGCATCCTCTTCTGTCCAGAGTTGCAATACAGCAAGAAATATGAGCATGTCCATAAAAAAAGAACTGTATTTCTTACTCATACGGACCATATCTAGTTGAACTCTGCTTGTGAAACTGTAACAAACCACAGCATCTCTTACATAGATGCTCTTTAGTTTATAGTGAAAAACGTGTGGAGTTCCTGAACTGGGCAAATTCATTTGAGCCCTAAAATCACTGGGTTTTCCGGAAATGAACTCTTACTTGTAGGAAGATACAGAGACTTTGGTTTAACTCCATTTGTGAGGGAAATTCAGACCAGTGTTCTCATCCATGAAACATACTCTGTTTTAACGCAAGAAGCATGCTCTTCTTTCCAGCGTCTCCAAAACAGCAAGAAACATGAGCATGCCCAGAAAAAAACGAACTGTGTTTCTTACACATACAGACCATATCTAGTTAAATTCTGCTTGTGAAACTGTAACAAATCACAGCATCTCTTACATAGATGCTCTTTAGTTTATACTGAAAAACGTGTTGGATGCGTGAACTGTGTAAAGTCATTTGAGCCGAAAAATCACTGGGAATTCCGGAAATGTACTCTTGCTTGTAGGAAGACACAGACCTTTGGTTTAACTCCGTTTGTGAAGGGAAATTCAGACCAGTGTTCTCATCCATGAAACATCCTCTGTTTTCACGCAAGAAGCATCCTCTTCTGTCCAGAGTTGCAATACAGCAAGAAATATGAGCATGTCCATAAAAAAAGAACTGTATTTCTTACTCATACGGACCATATCTAGTTGAACTCTGCTTGTGAAACTGTAACAAACCACCACATCTCTTACATAGATGCTCTTTAGTTTATAGTGAAAAAAGTGTTGGGTTCGTGAACTGTGTATATTCATTTGAGCCGAAAAATCACTGGGATTTCGGGAAATAAACTCTTGCTTGTAGGAAGACACAGAGCCTTTGGTTTAACTCCTTCTGTGAAGGGAAATTCAGACCAGTGTTCTCATCCATGAAACACCGTCTGTTTTAACACAACAAGAATCCTCTTCTGTCCAGAGTTGCAATACAGCAAGAAATATGAGCATGTCCATAAAAAAAGAACTGTATTTCCTACTAATACTGACCATATCTAGTTGAACTCTGCTTGTGAAACTGTAACAAACCACAGCATCTCTTACATAGATGCTCTTTAGTTTCTTGTGAAAAACGTGTGGGGTGCGTGAACTGGGTAAATTCTTTTCAGCCGAAAAATCACTGCGATTTCCGGAAATGAACTCTTGCTTGTAGGAAGACACAGAGCCTTTGGTTTAACTCCATTTGTGAAGGGAAATTCAGACCAGTGTTCTCATCCATGAAACATCCTCTGTTTTAACGCGACAAGCATCCTCTTCTGTCCAGAGTTACAATACAGCATGAAATATGAGCATGTCCATAAAAAAAGAACTGTATTTCTTACTCATACGGACCATATCTAGTTAAACTCTGCTTGTGAAACTGTAACAAATCACAGCATCTCTTACATAGATGCTCTTTAGTTTATACTGAAAAACCTGTTGGGTGCATGAACTGTTTAAAATCATTTGAGCCGAAAAATCAAAGGGAATTCCGGAAATGAACTCTTGCTTGTAGGAAGACACACAGCCTTTGGTTTAACTCCGTTTGTGAAGGGAAATTCAGACCAGTGTTCTCATCCATGAAACATCCTCTGTTTTAACGCAAGAAGCATCCTCTTCTGTCCAGAGTTGCAATACAGCAAGAAATATGAGCATGTCCATAAAAAAAGAACTGTATTTCTTACTCATACGGACCATATCTAGTTGAACTCTGCTTGTGAAACTGTAACAAACCACAGCATCTCTTACATAGATGCTCTTTATTTTATAGTGAAAAACTTGTGGGGTTCCTGAACTGGGCAAATTCATTTGAGCCCTAAAATCACTGGGTTTTCCGGAAATGAACTCTTACTTGTAGGAAGATACAGAGCCTTTGGTTTTACTCCGTTTGTGAAGGGAAATTCAGACCAGTGTTTTCATCCATCAAACATACTCTGTTTTATCGCAAGAAGCATGCTCTTCTTTCCAGCACCTCCAATACAGCAAGAAACATGAGCATGCCCAGAAAAAACGAACTGTGTTTCTTACACAAACAGACCATATCTAGTTAAACTCTGCTTGTGAAACTGTAACAAATCACAGCATCTCTTACATAGATGCTCTTTAGTTTATACTGAAAAACGTGTTGGATGCGTGAACTGTGTAAAGTCTTTTGAGCCGAAAAATCACTGGGAATTCCGGAAATGTACTCTTGCTTGTAGGAAGACACAGACCTTTGGTTTAACTCCATTTGTGAAGGGAAATTCAGACCAGTGTTCTCATCCATGAAACATCCTCTGTTTTCACTCAAGAAGCATCCTCTTCTGTCCAGAGTTGCAATACAGCAAGAAATATGAGCATGTCCATAAAAAAAGAACTGTATTTCTTACTCATACGGACCATATCTAGTTGAACTCTGCTTGTGAAACTGTAACAAACCACAGCATCTCTTACATAGATGCTCTTTAGTTTCTTGTGAAAAACGTGTGGGGTGCGTGAACTGGGTAAATTCTTTTCAGCCGAAAAATCACTGCGATTTCCGGAAATGAACTCTTGCTTGTAGGAAGACACAGAGCCTTTGGTTTAACTCCGTTTGTGAAGGGAAATTCAGACCAGTGTTCTCATCCATGAAACACACTCTGTTTTATCGCAAAGAGCATGCTCTTCTTTCCAGAGTCTCTAATACAGCAAGAAACATGAGCATGCCCAGAAAAAAAGAACTGTGTTTCCTACGAATACTGACCATATCTAGTTCAACTCTGCTTATGAAACTGTAACAAACCACAGCATCTCTTACATAGATCCTCTTTAGTTTATACTGAAAAACGTGTTGGGTGCGTGAACTGTGTAAAGTCATTTGAGCCGAAAAATCAGTGGGTATTCCGGAAATGAACTCTTGCTTGTAGGAAGACACAGAGACTTTGGTTTAACTCCGTTTGTGAAGGGAAATTCAGACCAGTGTTCTCATCCATGAAACATCCTCCGTTTTAACGCAAGAAGCATCCTCTTCTGTGGAGAGTTGCAATACAGCAAGTAATATGAGCATGTCCATAAAAAAAGAACTGTATTTCCTACTCATACGGACCTTATCTAGTTGAACTCTGCTTGTGAAACTGTAACAAACCACAGCATCTCTTACATAGATGCTCTTTAGTTTATAGTGAAAAACATGTGGGGTTCGTGAACTGGGTAAATTCATTTGAGCCGAAAAATCACTGGAATTTTCGGAAAAGAACTCTTGCTTGTAGGAAGGCACAGAGCCTTTGGTTTCACTCCGTTTGTGAAGGGAAATTCAGACCAGTGTTCTCATCCACGAAACATACTGTGTTTTAACGCCAGAAGCATGCTCTTCTTTCCAGCATCTCCAATACAGCAAGAAACATGAGCATGCCCAGAAAAAACGAACTGTGTTTCCTACTAATACTGACCATATCTAGTTGAACTCTGCTTATGAAACTGTAACAAACCACAGCATCTCTTACATAGATGCTCTTTAGTTTATAGTGAATATCGTGTTGGGTGGGTGAACTGTGTAAATTCATTTGAGCCGAAAAATCACTGGGAATTCCGGAAATGAACTCTTGCTTGTAGGAAGACACAGAGCCTTTGGTTGAACTCCGTTTGTGAAGGGAAATTCAGACCAGTGTTCTCAGCCATGAAACATCCTCTGTTTTAACGCAAGAAGCATCCTCTTCTGTCCAGAGTTGCAATACAGCAAGAAATATGAGCATGTCCATAAAAAAAGAACTGTATTTCTTACTCATAGGGACCATATCTAGTTGAACTCTGCTTGTGAAACTGTAACAAACCACCACATCTCTTACATAGATGCTCTTTAGTTTATAGTGAAAAGAGTGTTGGGTTCGTGAACTGGGTAAATTCATTTGAGCCGAAAAATCACTGGGATTTCGGGAAATAAACTCTTGCTTGTAGGAAGACACAGAGCCTTTGGTTTAACTCCTTCTGTGAAGGGAAATTCAGACCAGTGTTCTCATCCATGAAACACCGTCTGTTTTAACACAAGAAGCATCCTCTTCTGTCCAGAGTTGCAATACAGCAAGAAATATGAGCATGTCCATAAAAAAAGAACTGTATTTCCTACTAATACTGACCATATCTAGTTGAACTCTGCTTGTGAAACTGTAAAAAACCACAGCATCTCTTACATAAATGCTCTTTAGTTTATAGTGAAAAACGTGTGGGGTTCGTGAACTGGGTAAATTCATTTGAGCCGAAAAATCACTGGAATTTTCGGAAAAGAACTCTTGCTTGTAGGAAGACACAGAGCCTTTGGTTTCACTCCGTTTGTGAAGGGAAATTCAGACCAGTGTTCTCATCCACGAAACATACTGTGTTTTAACGCCAGAAGCATGCTCTTCTTTCCAGCATCTCCAATACAGCAAGAAACATGAGCATGCCCAGAAAAAAAGAACTGTGTTTCCTACTAATACTGACCATATCTAGTTGAACTCTGCTTATGAAACTATAACAAACCACAGCATCTCTTACATAGATGCTCTTTAGTTTATAGTGAATATCGTGTTGGGTGGGTGAACTGTGTAAATTCATTTGAGCCGAAAAATCACTGGGATTTCCGGAAATGAACTCTTGCTTGTAGGAAGACACAGAGCCTTTGGTTTAACTCCGTTTGTGAAGGGAAATTCAGACCACTGTTCTCATCCATGAAACACTCTCTGTTTTAATGCAAAGAGCATGCTCTTCTTTCCAGAGTCTCTAATACAGCAAGAAACATGAGCATGCCCAGAAAAAACGAACTGTGTTTCTTACTCATACGGACCATATCTAGTTATACTCTGCTTGTGAAACTGTAACAAACAACAGCATCTCTTACATAGATGCTCTTTAGTTTATAGTGAAAAACGTGTTGGGTTCGTGAATTGTGTAAATTCATTTTAGCCGAAAAATCACTGGGTTTTCCGGAATTGAACTCTTGCTTGTAGGAAGACATAGAGCCTTTGTTTTAACTCCGTTTGTGAAGGGAAATTCAGACCAGTGTTCTCATCCATGAAACATCCTCTGTTTTAACGCGAGAAGCATCCTCTTCTGTCCAGAGTTGCAATACAGCAAGAAATATGAGCACGTCCATAAAAAAAGTACTGTATTTCCTACTCATACGGACAATATCTAGTTAAACTGTGCTTGTGAAACTGTAACAAATCACAGCATCTCTTACATAGATGTTCTTTAGTTTATACTGAAAAACCTGTTGGGTGCATGAACTGTTTAAAATCATTTGAGCCGAAAAATCACTGGGAATTCTGGAAATGAACTCTTGCTTGTAGGAAGACACAGAGCCTTTGGTTTAACTCTGTTTGTGAAGAGAAATTCAGACCAGTGTTCTCATCCATGAAACATCCTCTGTTTTAACGCAAGAAGCATCCTCTTCTCTCCAGAGTTGCAATACAGCAAGAAATATGAGCATGTCCATAAAAAAAGAACTGTATTTCTTACTCATACGGACCATATCTAGTTGAACTCTGCTTGTGAAACTGTAACAAACCACAGCATCTCTTACATAGATGCTCTTTAGTTTATAGTGAAAAACGTGTGGAGTTCCTGAACTGGGCAAATTCATTTGAGCCCTAAAATCACTGGGTTTTCCGGAAATGAACTCTTACTTGTAGGAAGATACAGAGACTTTGGTTTAACTCCATTTGTGAGGGAAATTCAGACCAGTGTTCTCATCCATGAAACATACTCTGTTTTAACGCAAGAAGCATGCTCTTCTTTCCAGCGTCTCCAAAACAGCAAGAAACATGAGCATGCCCAGAAAAAAACGAACTGTGTTTCTTACACATACAGACCATATCTAGTTAAATTCTGCTTGTGAAACTGTAACAAATCACAGCATCTCTTACATAGATGCTCTTTAGTTTATACTGAAAAACGTGTTGGATGCGTGAACTGTGTAAAGTCATTTGAGCCGAAAAATCACTGGGAATTCCGGAAATGTACTCTTGCTTGTAGGAAGACACAGACCTTTGGTTTAACTCCGTTTGTGAAGGGAAATTCAGACCAGTGTTCTCATCCATGAAACATCCTCTGTTTTCACGCAAGAAGCATCCTCTTCTGTCCAGAGTTGCAATACAGCAAGAAATATGAGCATGTCCATAAAAAAAGAACTGTATTTCTTACTCATACGGACCATATCTAGTTGAACTCTGCTTGTGAAACTGTAACAAACCACCACATCTCTTACATAGATGCTCTTTAGTTTATAGTGAAAAAAGTGTTGGGTTCGTGAACTGTGTATATTCATTTGAGCCGAAAAATCACTGGGATTTCGGGAAATAAACTCTTGCTTGTAGGAAGACACAGAGCCTTTGGTTTAACTCCTTCTATGAAGGGAAATTCAGACCAGTGTTCTCATCCATGAAACACCGTCTGTTTTAACACAACAAGAATCCTCTTCTGTCCAGAGTTGCAATACAGCAAGAAATATGAGCATGTCCATAAAAAAAGAACTGTATTTCCTACTAATACTGACCATATCTAGTTGAACTCTGCTTGTGAAACTGTAACAAACCACAGCATCTCTTACATAGATGCTCTTTAGTTTCTTGTGAAAAACGTGTGGGGTGCGTGAACTGGGTAAATTCTTTTCAGCCGAAAAATCACTGCGATTTCCGGAAATGAACTCTTGCTTGTAGGAAGACACAGAGCCTTTGGTTTAACTCCATTTGTGAAGGGAAATTCAGACCAGTGTTCTCATCCATGAAACATCCTCTGTTTTAACGCGACAAGCATCCTCTTCTGTCCAGAGTTACAATACAGCATGAAATATGAGCATGTCCATAAAAAAAGAACTGTATTTCTTACTCATACGGACCATATCTAGTTAAACTCTGCTTGTGAAACTGTAACAAATCACAGCATCTCTTACATAGATGCTCTTTAGTTTATACTGAAAAACCTGTTGGGTGCATGAACTGTTTAAAATCATTTGAGCCGAAAAATCAAAGGGAATTCCGGAAATGAACTCTTGCTTGTAGGAAGACACACAGCCTTTGGTTTAACTCCGTTTGTGAAGGGAAATTCAGACCAGTGTTCTCATCCATGAAACATCCTCTGTTTTAACGCAAGAAGCATCCTCTTCTGTCCAGAGTTGCAATACAGCAAGAAATATGAGCATGTCCATAAAAAAAGAACTGTATTTCTTACTCATACGGACCATATCTAGTTGAACTCTGCTTGTGAAACTGTAACAAACCACAGCATCTCTTACATAGATGCTCTTTATTTTATAGTGAAAAACTTGTGGGGTTCCTGAACTGGGCAAATTCATTTGAGCCCTAAAATCACTGGGTTTTCCGGAAATGAACTCTTACTTGTAGGAAGATACAGAGCCTTTGGTTTTACTCCGTTTGTGAAGGGAAATTCAGACCAGTGTTTTCATCCATCAAACATACTCTGTTTTATCGCAAGAAGCATGCTCTTCTTTCCAGCACCTCCAATACAGCAAGAAACATGAGCATGCCCAGAAAAAACGAACTGTGTTTCTTACACAAACAGACCATATCTAGTTAAACTCTGCTTGTGAAACTGTAACAAATCACAGCATCTCTTACATAGATGCTCTTTAGTTTATACTGAAAAACGTGTTGGATGCGTGAACTGTGTAAAGTCTTTTGAGCCGAAAAATCACTGGGAATTCCGGAAATGTACTCTTGCTTGTAGGAAGACACAGACCTTTGGTTTAACTCCATTTGTGAAGGGAAATTCAGACCAGTGTTCTCATCCATGAAACATCCTCTGTTTTCACTCAAGAAGCATCCTCTTCTGTCCAGAGTTGCAATACAGCAAGAAATATGAGCATGTCCATAAAAAAAGAACTGTATTTCTTACTCATACGGACCATATCTAGTTGAACTCTGCTTGTGAAACTGTAACAAACCACAGCATCTCTTACATAGATGCTCTTTAGTTTCTTGTGAAAAACGTGTGGGGTGCGTGAACTGGGTAAATTCTTTTCAGCCGAAAAATCACTGCGATTTCCGGAAATGAACTCTTGCTTGTAGGAAGACACAGAGCCTTTGGTTTAACTCCGTTTGTGAAGGGAAATTCAGACCAGTGTTCTCATCCATGAAACACACTCTGTTTTATCGCAAAGAGCATGCTCTTCTTTCCAGAGTCTCTAATACAGCAAGAAACATGAGCATGCCCAGAAAAAAAGAACTGTGTTTCCTACGAATACTGACCATATCTAGTTCAACTCTGCTTATGAAACTGTAACAAACCACAGCATCTCTTACATAGATCCTCTTTAGTTTATACTGAAAAACGTGTTGGGTGCGTGAACTGTGTAAAGTCATTTGAGCCGAAAAATCAGTGGGTATTCCGGAAATGAACTCTTCCTTGTAGGAAGACACAGAGACTTTGGTTTAACTCCGTTTGTGAAGGGAAATTCAGACCAGTGTTCTCATCCATGAAACATCCTCCGTTTTAACGCAAGAAGCATCCTCTTCTGTGGAGAGTTGCAATACAGCAAGTAATATGAGCATGTCCATAAAAAAAGAACTGTATTTCCTACTCATACGGACCTTATCTAGTTGAACTCTGCTTGTGAAACTGTAACAAACCACAGCATCTCTTACATAGATGCTGTTTAGTTTATAGTGAAAAACATGTGGGGTTCGTGAACTGGGTAAATTCATTTGAGCCGAAAAATCACTGGAATTTTCGGAAAAGAACTCTTGCTTGTAGGAAGACACAGAGCCTTTGGTTTAACTCCGTTTGTGAAGGGAAATTCAGACCAGTGTTCTCATCCACGAAACATACTGTGTTTTAACGCCAGAAGCATGCTCTTCTTTCCAGCATCTCCAATACAGCAAGAAACATGAGCATGCCCAGAAAAAACGAACTGTGTTTCCTACTAATACTGACCATATCTAGTTGAACTCTGCTTATGAAACTGTAACAAACCACAGCATCTCTTACATAGATGCTCTTTAGTTTATAGTGAATATCGTGTTGGGTGGGTGAACTGTGTAAATTCATTTGAGCCGAAAAATCACTGGGAATTCCGGAAATGAACTCTTGCTTGTAGGAAGACACAGAGCCTTTGGTTGAACTCCGTTTGTGAAGGGAAATTCAGACCAGTGTTCTCAGCCATGAAACATCCTCTGTTTTAACGCAAGAAGCATCCTCTTCTGTCCAGAGTTGCAATACAGCAAGAAATATGAGCATGTCCATAAAAAAAGAACTGTATTTCTTACACATAGGGACCATATCTAGTTGAACTCTGCTTGTGAAACTGTAACAAACCACCACATCTCTTACATAGATGCTCTTTAGTTTATAGTGAAAAAAGTGTTGGGTTCGTGAACTGGGTAAATTCATTTGAGCCGAAAAATCACTGGGATTTCGGGAAATAAACTCTTGCTTGTAGGAAGACACAGAGCCTTTGGTTTAACTCCTTCTGTGAAGGGAAATTCAGACCAGTGTTCTCATCCATGAAACACCGTCTGTTTTAACACAACAAGAATCCTCTTCTGTCCAGAGTTGCAATACAGCAAGAAATATGAGCATGTCCATAAAAAAAGAACTGTATTTCCTACTAATACTGACCATATCTAGTTGAACTCTGCTTGTGAAACTGTAACAAACCACAGCATCTCTTACATAGATGCTCTTTAGTTTCTTGTGAAAAACGTGTGGGGTGCGTGAACTGGGTAAATTCTTTTCAGCCGAAAAATCACTGCGATTTCCGGAAATGAACTCTTGCTTGTAGGAAGACACAGAGCCTTTGGTTTAACTCCATTTGTGAAGGGAAATTCAGACCAGTGTTCTCATCCATGAAACATCCTCTGTTTTAACGCGACAAGCATCCTCTTCTGTCCAGAGTTACAATACAGCATGAAATATGAGCATGTCCATAAAAAAAGAACTGTATTTCTTACTCATACGGACCATATCTAGTTAAACTCTGCTTGTGAAACTGTAACAAATCACAGCATCTCTTACATAGATGCTCTTTAGTTTATACTGAAAAACCTGTTGGGTGCATGAACTGTTTAAAATCATTTGAGCCGAAAAATCAAAGGGAATTCCGGAAATGAACTCTTGCTTGTAGGAAGACACACAGCCTTTGGTTTAACTCCGTTTGTGAAGGGAAATTCAGACCAGTGTTCTCATCCATGAAACATCCTCTGTTTTAACGCAAGAAGCATCCTCTTCTGTCCAGAGTTGCAATACAGCAAGAAATATGAGCATGTCCATAAAAAAAGAACTGTATTTCTTACTCAAACGGACCATATCTAGTTGAACTCTGCTTGTGAAACTGTAACAAACCACAGCATCTCTTACATAGATGCTCTTTATTTTATAGTGAAAAACTTGTGGGGTTCCTGAACTGGGCAAATTCATTTGAGCCCTAAAATCACTGGGTTTTCCGGAAATGAACTCTTACTTGTAGGAAGATACAGAGCCTTTGGTTTTACTCCGTTTGTGAAGGGAAATTCAGACCAGTGTTTTCATCCATCAAACATACTCTGTTTTATCGCAAGAAGCATGCTCTTCTTTCCAGCACCTCCAATACAGCAAGAAACATGAGCATGCCCAGAAAAAACGAACTGTGTTTCTTACACAAACAGACCATATCTAGTTAAACTCTGCTTGTGAAACTGTAACAAATCACAGCATCTCTTACATAGATGCTCTTTAGTTTATACTGAAAAACGTGTTGGATGCGTGAACTGTGTAAAGTCTTTTGAGCCGAAAAATCACTGGGAATTCCGGAAATGTACTCTTGCTTGTAGGAAGACACAGACCTTTGGTTTAACTCCATTTGTGAAGGGAAATTCAGACCAGTGTTCTCATCCATGAAACATCCTCTGTTTTCACTCAAGAAGCATCCTCTTCTGTCCAGAGTTGCAATACAGCAAGAAATATGAGCATGTCCATAAAAAAAGAACTGTATTTCTTACTCATACGGACCATATCTAGTTGAACTCTGCTTGTGAAACTGTAACAAACCACAGCATCTCTTACATAGATGCTCTTTAGTTTCTTGTGAAAAACGTGTGGGGTGCGTGAACTGGGTAAATTCTTTTCAGCCGAAAAATCACTGCGATTTCCGGAAATGAACTCTTGCTTGTAGGAAGACACAGAGCCTTTGGTTTAACTCCGTTTGTGAAGGGAAATTCAGACCAGTGTTCTCATCCATGAAACACACTCTGTTTTATCGCAAAGAGCATGCTCTTCTTTCCAGAGTCTCTAATACAGCAAGAAACATGAGCATGCCCAGAAAAAAAGAACTGTGTTTCCTACGAATACTGACCATATCTAGTTCAACTCTGCTTATGAAACTGTAACAAACCACAGCATCTCTTACATAGATCCTCTTTAGTTTATACTGAAAAACGTGTTGGGTGCGTGAACTGTGTAAAGTCATTTGAGCCGAAAAATCAGTGGGTATTCCGGAAATGAACTCTTGCTTGTAGGAAGACACAGAGACTTTGGTTTAACTCCGTTTGTGAAGGGAAATTCAGACCAGTGTTCTCATCCATGAAACATCCTCCGTTTTAACGCAAGAAGCATCCTCTTCTGTGGAGAGTTGCAATACAGCAAGTAATATGAGCATGTCCATAAAAAAAGAACTGTATTTCCTACTCATACGGACCTTATCTAGTTGAACTCTGCTTGTGAAACTGTAACAAACCACAGCATCTCTTACATAGATGCTCTTTAGTTTATAGTGAAAAACATGTGGGGTTCGTGAACTGGGTAAATTCATTTGAGCCGAAAAATCACTGGAATTTTCGGAAAAGAACTCTTGCTTGTAGGAAGACACAGAGCCTTTGGTTTAACTCCGTTTGTGAAGGGAAATTCAGACCAGTGTTCTCATCCACGAAACATACTGTGTTTTAACGCCAGAAGCATGCTCTTCTTTCCAGCATCTCCAATACAGCAAGAAACATGAGCATGCCCAGAAAAAACGAACTGTGTTTCCTACTAATACTGACCATATCTAGTTGAACTCTGCTTATGAAACTGTAACAAACCACAGCATCTCTTACATAGATGCTCTTTAGTTTATAGTGAATATCGTGTTGGGTGGGTGAACTGTGTAAATTCATTTGAGCCGAAAAATCACTGGGAATTCCGGAAATGAACTCTTGCTTGTAGGAAGACACAGAGCCTTTGGTTGAACTCCGTTTGTGAAGGGAAATTCAGACCAGTGTTCTCAGCCATGAAACATCCTCTGTTTTAACGCAAGAAGCATCCTCTTCTGTCCAGAGTTGCAATACAGCAAGAAATATGAGCATGTCCATAAAAAAAGAACTGTATTTCTTACACATAGGGACCATATCTAGTTGAACTCTGCTTGTGAAACTGTAACAAACCACCACATCTCTTACATAGATGCTCTTTAGTTTATAGTGAAAAAAGTGTTGGGTTCGTGAACTGGGTAAATTCATTTGAGCCGAAAAATCACTGGGATTTCGGGAAATAAACTCTTGCTTGTAGGAAGACACAGAGCCTTTGGTTTAACTCCTTCTGTGAAGGGAAATTCAGACCAGTGTTCTCATCCATGAAACACCGTCTGTTTTAACACAAGAAGCATCCTCTTCTGTCCAGAGTTGCAATACAGCAAGAAATATGAGCATGTCCATAAAAAAAGAACTGTATTTCCTACTAATACTGACCATATCTAGTTGAACTCTGCTTGTGAAACTGTAAAAAACCACAGCATCTCTTACATAAATGCTCTTTAATTTATAGTGAAAAACGTGTGGGCTTCGTGAACTGGGTAAATTCATTTGAGCCGAAAAATCACTGGAATTTTCGGAAAAGAACTCTTGCTTGTAGGAAGACACAGAGCCTTTGGTTTCACTCCGTTTGTGAAGGGAAATTCAGACCAGTGTTCTCATCCACGAAACATACTGTGTTTTAACGCCAGAAGCATGCTCTTCTTTCCAGCATCTCCAATACAGCAAGAAACATGAGCATGCCCAGAAAAAAAGAACTGTGTTTCCTACTAATACTGACCATATCTAGTTGAACTCTGCTTATGAAACTATAACAAACCACAGCATCTCTTACATAGATGCTCTTTAGTTTATAGTGAATATCGTGTTGGGTGGGTGAACTGTGTAAATTCATTTGAGCCGAAAAATCACTGGGATTTCCGGAAATGAACTCTTGCTTGTAGGAAGACACAGAGCCTTTGGTTTAACTCCGTTTGTGAAGGGAAATTCAGACCACTGTTCTCATCCATGAAACACTCTCTGTTTTAATGCAAAGAGCATGCTCTTCTTTCCAGAGTCTCTAATACAGCAAGAAACATGAGCATGCCCAGAAAAAACGAACTGTGTTTCTTACTCATACGGACCATATCTAGTTATACTCTGCTTGTGAAACTGTAACAAACAACAGCATCTCTTACATAGATGCTCTTTAGTTTATAGTGAAAAACGTGTTGGGTTCGTGAATTGTGTAAATTCATTTTAGCCGAAAAATCACTGGGTTTTCCGGAATTGAACTCTTGCTTGTAGGAAGACATAGAGCCTTTGTTTTAACTCCGTTTGTGAAGGGAAATTCAGACCAGTGTTCTCATCCATGAAACATCCTCTGTTTTAACGCGAGAAGCATCCTCTTCTGTCCAGAGTTGCAATACAGCAAGAAATATGAGCACGTCCATAAAAAAAGTACTGTATTTCCTACTCATACGGACAATATCTAGTTAAACTGTGCTTGTGAAACTGTAACAAATCACAGCATCTCTTACATAGATGCTCTTTAGTTTATACTGAAAAACGTGTTGGATGCGTGAACTGTGTAAAGTCATTTGAGCCGAAAAATCACTGGGAATTCCGGAAATGTACTCTTGCTTGTAGGAAGACACAGACCTTTGGTTTAACTCCGTTTGTGAAGGGAAATTCAGACCAGTGTTCTCATCCATGAAACATCCTCTGTTTTCACGCAAGAAGCATCCTCTTCTGTCCAGAGTTGCAATACAGCAAGAAATATGAGCATGTCCATAAAAAAAGAACTGTATTTCTTACTCATACGGACCATATCTAGTTGAACTCTGCTTGTGAAACTGTAACAAACCACCACATCTCTTACATAGATGCTCTTTAGTTTATAGTGAAAAAAGTGTTGGGTTCGTGAACTGTGTAAATTCATTTGAGCCGAAAAATCACTGGGATTTCGGGAAATAAACTCTTGCTTGTAGGAAGACACAGAGCCTTTGGTTTAACTCCTTCTGTGAAGGGAAATTCAGACCAGTGTTCTCATCCATGAAACACCGTCTGTTTTAACACAACAAGAATCCTCTTCTGTCCAGAGTTACAATACAGCATGAAATATGAGCATGTCCATAAAAAAAGAACTGTATTTCTTACTCATACGGACCATATCTAGTTAAACTCTGCTTGTGAAACTGTAACAAATCACAGCATCTCTTACATAGATGCTCTTTAGTTTATACTGAAAAACCTGTTGGGTGCATGAACTGTTTAAAATCATTTGAGCCGAAAAATCAAAGGGAATTCCGGAAATGAACTCTTGCTTGTAGGAAGACACACAGCCTTTGGTTTAACTCCGTTTGTGAAGGGAAATTCAGACCAGTGTTCTCATCCATGAAACATCCTCTGTTTTAACGCAAGAAGCATCCTCTTCTGTCCAGAGTTGCAATACAGCAAGAAATATGAGCATGTCCATAAAAAAAGAACTGTATTTCTTACTCAAACGGACCATATCTAGTTGAACTCTGCTTGTGAAACTGTAACAAACCACAGCATCTCTTACATAGATGCTCTTTATTTTATAGTGAAAAACTTGTGGGGTTCCTGAACTGGGCAAATTCATTTGAGCCCTAAAATCACTGGGTTTTCCGGAAATGAACTCTTACTTGTAGGAAGATACAGAGCCTTTGGTTTTACTCCGTTTGTGAAGGGAAATTCAGACCAGTGTTTTCATCCATCAAACATACTCTGTTTTATCGCAAGAAGCATGCTCTTCTTTCCAGCACCTCCAATACAGCAAGAAACATGAGCATGCCCAGAAAAAACGAACTGTGTTTCTTACACAAACAGACCATATCTAGTTAAACTCTGCTTGTGAAACTGTAACAAATCACAGCATCTCTTACATAGATGCTCTTTAGTTTATACTGAAAAACGTGTTGGATGCGTGAACTGTGTAAAGTCTTTTGAGCCGAAAAATCACTGGGAATTCCGGAAATGTACTCTTGCTTGTAGGAAGACACAGACCTTTGGTTTAACTCCATTTGTGAAGGGAAATTCAGACCAGTGTTCTCATCCATGAAACATCCTCTGTTTTCACTCAAGAAGCATCCTCTTCTGTCCAGAGTTGCAATACAGCAAGAAATATGAGCATGTCCATAAAAAAAGAACTGTATTTCTTACTCATACGGACCATATCTAGTTGAACTCTGCTTGTGAAACTGTAACAAACCACAGCATCTCTTACATAGATGCTCTTTAGTTTCTTGTGAAAAACGTGTGGGGTGCGTGAACTGGGTAAATTCTTTTCAGCCGAAAAATCACTGCGATTTCCGGAAATGAACTCTTGCTTGTAGGAAGACACAGAGCCTTTGGTTTAACTCCGTTTGTGAAGGGAAATTCAGACCAGTGTTCTCATCCATGAAACACACTCTGTTTTATCGCAAAGAGCATGCTCTTCTTTCCAGAGTCTCTAATACAGCAAGAAACATGAGCATGCCCAGAAAAAAAGAACTGTGTTTCCTACGAATACTGACCATATCTAGTTCAACTCTGCTTATGAAACTGTAACAAACCACAGCATCTCTTACATAGATCCTCTTTAGTTTATACTGAAAAACGTGTTGGGTGCGTGAACTGTGTAAAGTCATTTGAGCCGAAAAATCAGTGGGTATTCCGGAAATGAACTCTTGCTTGTAGGAAGACACAGAGACTTTGGTTTAACTCCGTTTGTGAAGGGAAATTCAGACCAGTGTTCTCATCCATGAAACATCCTCCGTTTTAACGCAAGAAGCATCCTCTTCTGTGGAGAGTTGCAATACAGCAAGTAATATGAGCATGTCCATAAAAAAAGAACTGTATTTCCTACTCATACGGACCTTATCTAGTTGAACTCTGCTTGTGAAACTGTAACAAACCACAGCATCTCTTACATAGATGCTCTTTAGTTTATAGTGAAAAACATGTGGGGTTCGTGAACTGGGTAAATTCATTTGAGCCGAAAAATCACTGGAATTTTCGGAAAAGAACTCTTGCTTGTAGGAAGACACAGAGCCTTTGGTTTAACTCCGTTTGTGAAGGGAAATTCAGACCAGTGTTCTCATCCACGAAACATACTGTGTTTTAACGCCAGAAGCATGCTCTTCTTTCCAGCATCTCCAATACAGCAAGAAACATGAGCATGCCCAGAAAAAACGAACTGTGTTTCCTACTAATACTGACCATATCTAGTTGAACTCTGCTTATGAAACTGTAACAAACCACAGCATCTCTTACATAGATGCTCTTTAGTTTATAGTGAATATCGTGTTGGGTGGGTGAACTGTGTAAATTCATTTGAGCCGAAAAATCACTGGGAATTCCGGAAATGAACTCTTGCTTGTAGGAAGACACAGAGCCTTTGGTTGAACTCCGTTTGTGAAGGGAAATTCAGACCAGTGTTCTCAGCCATGAAACATCCTCTGTTTTAACGCAAGAAGCATCCTCTTCTGTCCAGAGTTGCAATACAGCAAGAAATATGAGCATGTCCATAAAAAAAGAACTGTATTTCTTACACATAGGGACCATATCTAGTTGAACTCTGCTTGTGAAACTGTAACAAACCACCACATCTCTTACATAGATGCTCTTTAGTTTATAGTGAAAAAAGTGTTGGGTTCGTGAACTGGGTAAATTCATTTGAGCCGAAAAATCACTGGGATTTCGGGAAATAAACTCTTGCTTGTAGGAAGACACAGAGCCTTTGGTTTAACTCCTTCTGTGAAGGGAAATTCAGACCAGTGTTCTCATCCATGAAACACCGTCTGTTTTAACACAAGAAGCATCCTCTTCTGTCCAGAGTTGCAATACAGCAAGAAATATGAGCATGTCCATAAAAAAAGAACTGTATTTCCTACTAATACTGACCATATCTAGTTGAACTCTGCTTGTGAAACTGTAAAAAACCACAGCATCTCTTACATAAATGCTCTTTAATTTATAGTGAAAAACGTGTGGGCTTCGTGAACTGGGTAAATTCATTTGAGCCGAAAAATCACTGGAATTTTCGGAAAAGAACTCTTGCTTGTAGGAAGACACAGAGCCTTTGGTTTCACTCCGTTTGTGAAGGGAAATTCAGACCAGTGTTCTCATCCACGAAACATACTGTGTTTTAACGCCAGAAGCATGCTCTTCTTTCCAGCATCTCCAATACAGCAAGAAACATGAGCATGCCCAGAAAAAAAGAACTGTGTTTCCTACTAATACTGACCATATCTAGTTGAACTCTGCTTATGAAACTATAACAAACCACAGCATCTCTTACATAGATGCTCTTTAGTTTATAGTGAATATCGTGTTGGGTGGGTGAACTGTGTAAATTCATTTGAGCCGAAAAATCACTGGGATTTCCGGAAATGAACTCTTGCTTGTAGGAAGACACAGAGCCTTTGGTTTAACTCCGTTTGTGAAGGGAAATTCAGACCACTGTTCTCATCCATGAAACACTCTCTGTTTTAATGCAAAGAGCATGCTCTTCTTTCCAGAGTCTCTAATACAGCAAGAAACATGAGCATGCCCAGAAAAAACGAACTGTGTTTCTTACTCATACGGACCATATCTAGTTATACTCTGCTTGTGAAACTGTAACAAACAACAGCATCTCTTACATAGATGCTCTTTAGTTTATAGTGAAAAACGTGTTGGGTTCGTGAATTGTGTAAATTCATTTTAGCCGAAAAATCACTGGGTTTTCCGGAATTGAACTCTTGCTTGTAGGAAGACATAGAGCCTTTGTTTTAACTCCGTTTTTGAAGGGAAATTCAGACCAGTGTTCTCATCCATGAAACATCCTCTGTTTTAACGCGAGAAGCATCCTCTTCTGTCCAGAGTTGCAATACAGCAAGAAATATGAGCACGTCCATAAAAAAAGTACTGTATTTCCTACTCATACGGACAATATCTAGTTAAACTGTGCTTGTGAAACTGTAACAAATCACAGCATCTCTTACATAGATGCTCTTTAGTTTATACTGAAAAACGTGTTGGATGCGTGAACTGTGTAAAGTCATTTGAGCCGAAAAATCACTGGGAATTCCGGAAATGTACTCTTGCTTGTAGGAAGACACAGACCTTTGGTTTAACTCCGTTTGTGAAGGGAAATTCAGACCAGTGTTCTCATCCATGAAACATCCTCTGTTTTCACGCAAGAAGCATCCTCTTCTGTCCAGAGTTGCAATACAGCAAGAAATATGAGCATGTCCATAAAAAAAGAACTGTATTTCTTACTCATACGGACCATATCTAGTTGAACTCTGCTTGTGAAACTGTAACAAACCACCACATCTCTTACATAGATGCTCTTTAGTTTATAGTGAAAAAAGTGTTGGGTTCGTGAACTGTGTAAATTCATTTGAGCCGAAAAATCACTGGGATTTCGGGAAATAAACTCTTGCTTGTAGGAAGACACAGAGCCTTTGGTTTAACTCCTTCTGTGAAGGGAAATTCAGACCAGTGTTCTCATCCATGAAACACCGTCTGTTTTAACACAACAAGAATCCTCTTCTGTCCAGAGTTACAATACAGCATGAAATATGAGCATGTCCATAAAAAAAGAACTGTATTTCTTACTCATACGGACCATATCTAGTTAAACTCTGCTTGTGAAACTGTAACAAATCACAGCATCTCTTACATAGATGCTCTTTAGTTTATACTGAAAAACCTGTTGGGTGCATGAACTGTTTAAAATCATTTGAGCCGAAAAATCAAAGGGAATTCCGGAAATGAACTCTTGCTTGTAGGAAGACACACAGCCTTTGGTTTAACTCCGTTTGTGAAGGGAAATTCAGACCAGTGTTCTCATCCATGAAACATCCTCTGTTTTAACGCAAGAAGCATCCTCTTCTGTCCAGAGTTGCAATACAGCAAGAAATATGAGCATGTCCATAAAAAAAGAACTGTATTTCTTACTCAAACGGACCATATCTAGTTGAACTCTGCTTGTGAAACTGTAACAAACCACAGCATCTCTTACATAGATGCTCTTTATTTTATAGTGAAAAACTTGTGGGGTTCCTGAACTGGGCAAATTCATTTGAGCCCTAAAATCACTGGGTTTTCCGGAAATGAACTCTTACTTGTAGGAAGATACAGAGCCTTTGGTTTTACTCCGTTTGTGAAGGGAAATTCAGACCAGTGTTTTCATCCATCAAACATACTCTGTTTTATCGCAAGAAGCATGCTCTTCTTTCCAGCACCTCCAATACAGCAAGAAACATGAGCATGCCCAGAAAAAACGAACTGTGTTTCTTACACAAACAGACCATATCTAGTTAAACTCTGCTTGTGAAACTGTAACAAATCACAGCATCTCTTACATAGATGCTCTTTAGTTTATACTGAAAAACGTGTTGGATGCGTGAACTGTGTAAAGTCTTTTGAGCCGAAAAATCACTGGGAATTCCGGAAATGTACTCTTGCTTGTAGGAAGACACAGACCTTTGGTTTAACTCCATTTGTGAAGGGAAATTCAGACCAGTGTTCTCATCCATGAAACATCCTCTGTTTTCACTCAAGAAGCATCCTCTTCTGTCCAGAGTTGCAATACAGCAAGAAATATGAGCATGTCCATAAAAAAAGAACTGTATTTCTTACTCATACGGACCATATCTAGTTGAACTCTGCTTGTGAAACTGTAACAAACCACAGCATCTCTTACATAGATGCTCTTTAGTTTCTTGTGAAAAACGTGTGGGGTGCGTGAACTGGGTAAATTCTTTTCAGCCGAAAAATCACTGCGATTTCCGGAAATGAACTCTTGCTTGTAGGAAGACACAGAGCCTTTGGTTTAACTCCGTTTGTGAAGGGAAATTCAGACCAGTGTTCTCATCCATGAAACACACTCTGTTTTATCGCAAAGAGCATGCTCTTCTTTCCAGAGTCTCTAATACAGCAAGAAACATGAGCATGCCCAGAAAAAAAGAACTGTGTTTCCTACGAATACTGACCATATCTAGTTCAACTCTGCTTATGAAACTGTAACAAACCACAGCATCTCTTACATAGATCCTCTTTAGTTTATACTGAAAAACGTGTTGGGTGCGTGAACTGTGTAAAGTCATTTGAGCCGAAAAATCAGTGGGTATTCCGGAAATGAACTCTTGCTTGTAGGAAGACACAGAGACTTTGGTTTAACTCCGTTTGTGAAGGGAAATTCAGACCAGTGTTCTCATCCATGAAACATCCTCCGTTTTAACGCAAGAAGCATCCTCTTCTGTGGAGAGTTGCAATACAGCAAGTAATATGAGCATGTCCATAAAAAAAGAACTGTATTTCCTACTCATACGGACCTTATCTAGTTGAACTCTGCTTGTGAAACTGTAACAAACCACAGCATCTCTTACATAGATGCTCTTTAGTTTATAGTGAAAAACATGTGGGGTTCGTGAACTGGGTAAATTCATTTGAGCCGAAAAATCACTGGAATTTTCGGAAAAGAACTCTTGCTTGTAGGAAGACACAGAGCCTTTGGTTTAACTCCGTTTGTGAAGGGAAATTCAGACCAGTGTTCTCATCCACGAAACATACTGTGTTTTAACGCCAGAAGCATGCTCTTCTTTCCAGCATCTCCAATACAGCAAGAAACATGAGCATGCCCAGAAAAAACGAACTGTGTTTCCTACTAATACTGACCATATCTAGTTGAACTCTGCTTATGAAACTGTAACAAACCACAGCATCTCTTACATAGATGCTCTTTAGTTTATAGTGAATATCGTGTTGGGTGGGTGAACTGTGTAAATTCATTTGAGCCGAAAAATCACTGGGAATTCCGGAAATGAACTCTTGCTTGTAGGAAGACACAGAGCCTTTGGTTGAACTCCGTTTGTGAAGGGAAATTCAGACCAGTGTTCTCAGCCATGAAACATCCTCTGTTTTAACGCAAGAAGCATCCTCTTCTGTCCAGAGTTGCAATACAGCAAGAAATATGAGCATGTCCATAAAAAAAGAACTGTATTTCTTACACATAGGGACCATATCTAGTTGAACTCTGCTTGTGAAACTGTAACAAACCACCACATCTCTTACATAGATGCTCTTTAGTTTATAGTGAAAAAAGTGTTGGGTTCGTGAACTGGGTAAATTCATTTGAGCCGAAAAATCACTGGGATTTCGGGAAATAAACTCTTGCTTGTAGGAAGACACAGAGCCTTTGGTTTAACTCCTTCTGTGAAGGGAAATTCAGACCAGTGTTCTCATCCATGAAACACCGTCTGTTTTAACACAAGAAGCATCCTCTTCTGTCCAGAGTTGCAATACAGCAAGAAATATGAGCATGTCCATAAAAAAAGAACTGTATTTCCTACTAATACTGACCATATCTAGTTGAACTCTGCTTGTGAAACTGTAAAAAACCACAGCATCTCTTACATAAATGCTCTTTAATTTATAGTGAAAAACGTGTGGGCTTCGTGAACTGGGTAAATTCATTTGAGCCGAAAAATCACTGGAATTTTCGGAAAAGAACTCTTGCTTGTAGGAAGACACAGAGCCTTTGGTTTCACTCCGTTTGTGAAGGGAAATTCAGACCAGTGTTCTCATCCACGAAACATACTGTGTTTTAACGCCAGAAGCATGCTCTTCTTTCCAGCATCTCCAATACAGCAAGAAACATGAGCATGCCCAGAAAAAAAGAACTGTGTTTCCTACTAATACTGACCATATCTAGTTGAACTCTGCTTATGAAACTATAACAAACCACAGCATCTCTTACATAGATGCTCTTTAGTTTATAGTGAATATCGTGTTGGGTGGGTGAACTGTGTAAATTCATTTGAGCCGAAAAATCACTGGGATTTCCGGAAATGAACTCTTGCTTGTAGGAAGACACAGAGCCTTTGGTTTAACTCCGTTTGTGAAGGGAAATTCAGACCACTGTTCTCATCCATGAAACACTCTCTGTTTTAATGCAAAGAGCATGCTCTTCTTTCCAGAGTCTCTAATACAGCAAGAAACATGAGCATGCCCAGAAAAAACGAACTGTGTTTCTTACTCATACGGACCATATCTAGTTATACTCTGCTTGTGAAACTGTAACAAACAACAGCATCTCTTACATAGATGCTCTTTAGTTTATAGTGAAAAACGTGTTGGGTTCGTGAATTGTGTAAATTCATTTTAGCCGAAAAATCACTGGGTTTTCCGGAATTGAACTCTTGCTTGTAGGAAGACATAGAGCCTTTGTTTTAACTCCGTTTGTGAAGGGAAATTCAGACCAGTGTTCTCATCCATGAAACATCCTCTGTTTTAACGCGAGAAGCATCCTCTTCTGTCCAGAGTTGCAATACAGCAAGAAATATGAGCACGTCCATAAAAAAAGTACTGTATTTCCTACTCATACGGACAATATCTAGTTAAACTGTGCTTGTGAAACTGTAACAAATCACAGCATCTCTTACATAGATGCTCTTTAGTTTATACTGAAAAACGTGTTGGATGCGTGAACTGTGTAAAGTCATTTGAGCCGAAAAATCACTGGGAATTCCGGAAATGTACTCTTGCTTGTAGGAAGACACAGACCTTTGGTTTAACTCCGTTTGTGAAGGGAAATTCAGACCAGTGTTCTCATCCATGAAACATCCTCTGTTTTCACGCAAGAAGCATCCTCTTCTGTCCAGAGTTGCAATACAGCAAGAAATATGAGCATGTCCATAAAAAAAGAACTGTATTTCTTACTCATACGGACCATATCTAGTTGAACTCTGCTTGTGAAACTGTAACAAACCACCACATCTCTTACATAGATGCTCTTTAGTTTATAGTGAAAAAAGTGTTGGGTTCGTGAACTGTGTAAATTCATTTGAGCCGAAAAATCACTGGGATTTCGGGAAATAAACTCTTGCTTGTAGGAAGACACAGAGCCTTTGGTTTAACTCCTTCTGTGAAGGGAAATTCAGACCAGTGTTCTCATCCATGAAACACCGTCTGTTTTAACACAACAAGAATCCTCTTCTGTCCAGAGTTGCAATACAGCAAGAAATATGAGCATGTCCATAAAAAAAGAACTGTATTTCCTACTAATACTGACCATATCTAGTTGAACTCTGCTTGTGAAACTGTAACAAACCACAGCATCTCTTACATAGATGCTCTTTAGTTTCTTGTGAAAAACGTGTGGGGTGCGTGAACTGGGTAAATTCTTTTCAGCCGAAAAATCACTGCGATTTCCGGAAATGAACTCTTGCTTGTAGGAAGACACAGAGCCTTTGGTTTAACTCCATTTGTGAAGGGAAATTCAGACCAGTGTTCTCATCCATGAAACATCCTCTGTTTTAACGCGACAAGCATCCTCTTCTGTCCAGAGTTACAATACAGCATGAAATATGAGCATGTCCATAAAAAAAGAACTGTATTTCTTACTCATACGGACCATATCTAGTTAAACTCTGCTTGTGAAACTGTAACAAATCACAGCATCTCTTACATAGATGCTCTTTAATTTATACTGAAAAACCTGTTGGGTGCATGAACTGTTTAAAATCATTTGAGCCGAAAAATCAAAGGGAATTCCGGAAATGAACTCTTGCTTGTAGGAAGACACACAGCCTTTGGTTTAACTCCGTTTGTGAAGGGAAATTCAGACCAGTGTTCTCATCCATGAAACATCCTCTGTTTTAACGCAAGAAGCATCCTCTTCTGTCCAGAGTTGCAATACAGCAAGAAATATGAGCATGTCCATAAAAAAAGAACTGTATTTCTTACTCATACGGACCATATCTAGGCGAACTCTGCTTGTGAAACTGTAACAAACCACAGCATCTCTTACATAGATGCTCTTTATTTTATAGTGAAAAACTTGTGGGGTTCCTGAACTGGGCAAATTCATTTGAGCCCTAAAATCACTGGGTTTTCCGGAAATGAACTCTTACTTGTAGGAAGATACAGAGCCTTTGGTTTTACTCCGTTTGTGAAGGGAAATTCAGACCAGTGTTTTCATCCATCAAACATACTCTGTTTTATCGCAAGAAGCATGCTCTTCTTTCCAGCACCTCCAATACAGCAAGAAACATGAGCATGCCCAGAAAAAACGAACTGTGTTTCTTACACAAACAGACCATATCTAGTTAAACTCTGCTTGTGAAACTGTAACAAATCACAGCATCTCTTACATAGATGCTCTTTAGTTTATACTGAAAAACGTGTTGGATGCGTGAACTGTGTAAAGTCTTTTGAGCCGAAAAATCACTGGGAATTCCGGAAATGTACTCTTGCTTGTAGGAAGACACAGACCTTTGGTTTAACTCCATTTGTGAAGGGAAATTCAGACCAGTGTTCTCATCCATGAAACATCCTCTGTTTTCACTCAAGAAGCATCCTCTTCTGTCCAGAGTTGCAATACAGCAAGAAATATGAGCATGTCCATAAAAAAAGAACTGTATTTCTTACTCATACGGACCATATCTAGTTGAACTCTGCTTGTGAAACTGTAACAAACCACAGCATCTCTTACATAGATGCTCTTTAGTTTCTTGTGAAAAACGTGTGGGGTGCGTGAACTGGGTAAATTCTTTTCAGCCGAAAAATCACTGCGATTTCCGGAAATGAACTCTTGCTTGTAGGAAGACACAGAGCCTTTGGTTTAACTCCGTTTGTGAAGGGAAATTCAGACCAGTGTTCTCATCCATGAAACACACTCTGTTTTATCGCAAAGAGCATGCTCTTCTTTCCAGAGTCTCTAATACAGCAAGAAACATGAGCATGCCCAGAAAAAAAGAACTGTGTTTCCTACGAATACTGACCATATCTAGTTCAACTCTGCTTATGAAACTGTAACAAACCACAGCATCTCTTACATAGATCCTCTTTAGTTTATACTGAAAAACGTGTTGGGTGCGTGAACTGTGTAAAGTCATTTGAGCCGAAAAATCAGTGGGTATTCAAGAAATGAACTCTTGCTTGTAGGAAGACACAGAGACTTTGGTTTAACTCCGTTTGTGAAGGGAAATTCAGACCAGTGTTCTCATCCATGAAACATCCTCCGTTTTAACGCAAGAAGCATCCTCTTCTGTGGAGAGTTGCAATACAGCAAGTAATATGAGCATGTCCATAAAAAAAGAACTGTATTTCCTACTCATACGGACCTTATCTAGTTGAACTCTGCTTGTGAAACTGTAACAAACCACAGCATCTCTTACATAGATGCTCTTTAGTTTATAGTGAAAAACATGTGGGGTTCGTGAACTGGGTAAATTCATTTGAGCCGAAAAATCACTGGAATTTTCGGAAAAGAACTCTTGCTTGTAGGAAGACACAGAGCCTTTGGTTTCACTCCATTTGTGAAGGGAAATTCAGACCAGTGTTCTCATCCACGAAACATACTGTGTTTTAACGCCAGAAGCATGCTCTTCTTTCCAGCATCTCCAATACAGCAAGAAACATGAGCATGCCCAGAAAACACGAACTGTGTTTCCTACTAATACTGACCATATCTAGTTGAACTCTGCTTATGAAACTGTAACAAACCACAGCATCTCTTACATAGATGCTCTTTAGTTTATAGTGAATATCGTGTTGGGTGGGTGAACTGTGTAAATTCATTTGAGCCGAAAAATCACTGGGAATTCCGGAAATGAACTCTTGCTTGTAGGAAGACACAGAGCCTTTGGTTGAACTCCGTTTGTGAAGGGAAATTCAGACCAGTGTTCTCAGCCATGAAACATCCTCTGTTTTAACGCAAGAAGCATCCTCTTCTGTCCAGAGTTGCAATACAGCAAGAAATATGAGCATGTCCATAAAAAAAGAACTGTATTTCTTACTCATAGGGACCATATCTAGTTGAACTCTGCTTGTGAAACTGTAACAAACCACCACATCTCTTACATAGATGCTCTTTAGTTTATAGTGAAAAGAGTGTTGGGTTCGTGAACTGGGTAAATTCATTTGAGCCGAAAAATCACTGGGATTTCGGGAAATAAACTCTTGCTTGTAGGAAGACACAGAGCCTTTGGTTTAACTCCTTCTGTGAAGGGAAATTCAGACCAGTGTTCTCATCCATGAAACATCCTCTGTTTTAACGCGAGAAGCATCCTCTTCTGTCCAGAGTTGCAATACAGCAAGAAATATGAGCACGTCCATAAAAAAAGTACTGTATTTCCTACTCATACGGACAATATCTAGTTAAACTCTGCTTGTGAAACTGTAACAAATCACAGCATCTCTTACATAGATGTTCTTTAGTTTATACTGAAAAACCTGTTGGGTGCATGAACTGTTTAAAATCATTTGAGCCGAAAAATCACTGGGAATTCTGGAAATGAACTCTTGCTTGTAGGAAGACACAGAGCCTTTGGTTTAACTCTGTTTGTGAAGAGAAATTCAGACCAGTGTTCTCATCCATGAAACATCCTCTGTTTTAACGCAAGAAGCATCCTCTTCTGTCCAGAGTTGCAATACAGCAAGAAATATGAGCATGTCCATAAAAAAAGAACTGTATTTCTTACTCATACGGACCATATCTAGTTGAACTCTGCTTGTGAAACTGTAACAAACCACAGCATCTCTTACATAGATGCTCTTTAGTTTATAGTGAAAAACGTGTGGGGTTCCTGAACTGGGCAAATTCATTTGAGCCCTAAAATCACTGGGTTTTCCGGAAATGAACTCTTACTTGTAGGAAGATACAGAGACTTTGGTTTAACTCCTTTTGTGAAGGGAAATTCAGACCAGTGTTCTCATCCATGAAACATACTCTGTTTTAACACAAGAAGCATGCTCTTCTTTCCAGCGTCTCCAAAACAGCAAGAAACATGAGCATGCCCAGAAAAAAACGAACTGTGTTTCTTACACATACAGACCATATCTAGTTAAACTCTGCTTGTGAAACTGTAACAAATCACAGCATCTCTTACATAGATGCTCTTTTGTTTATACTGAAAAACGTGTTGGATGCGTGAACTGTGTAAAGTCATTTGAGCCGAAAAATCACTGGGAATTCCGGAAATGTACTCTTGCTTGTAGGAAGACACAGACCTTTGGTTTAACTCCGTTTGTGAAGGGAAATTCAGACCAGTGTTCTCATCCATGAAACATCCTCTGTTTTCACGCAAGAAGCATCCTCTTCTGTCCAGAGTTGCAATACAGCAAGAAATATGAGCATGTCCATAAAAAAAGAACTGTATTTCTTACTCATACGGACCATATCTAGTTGAACTCTGCTTGTGAAACTGTAACAAACCACCACATCTCTTACATAGATGCTCTTTAGTTTATAGTGAAAAAAGTGTTGGCTTCGTGAACTGTGTAAATTCATTTGAGCCGAAAAATCACTGGGATTTCGGGAAATAAACTCTTGCTTGTAGGAAGACACAGAGCCTTTGGTTTAACTCCTTCTGTGAAGGGAAATTCAGACCAGTGTTCTCATCCATGAAACACCGTCTGTTTTAACACAAGAAGAATCCTCTTCTGTCCAGAGTTGCAATACAGCAAGAAATATGAGCATGTCCATAAAAAAAGAACTGTATTTCCTACTAATACTGACCATATCTAGTTGAACTCTGCTTGTGAAACTGTAACAAACCACAGCATCTCTTACATAGATGCTCTTTAGTTTCTTGTGAAAAACGTGTGGGGTGCGTGAACTGGGTAAATTCTTTTCAGCCGAAAAATCACTGCGATTTCCGGAAATGAACTCTTGCTTGTAGGAAGACACAGAGCCTTTGGTTTAACTCCATTTGTGAAGGGAAATTCAGACCAGTGTTCTCATCCATGAAACATCCTCTGTTTTAACGCGACAAGCATCCTCTTCTGTCCAGAGTTACAATACAGCATGAAATATGAGCATGTCCATAAAAAAAGAACTGTATTTCTTACTCATACGGACCATATCTAGTTAAACTCTGCTTGTGAAACTGTAACAAATCACAGCATCTCTTACATAGATGCTCTTTAGTTTATACTGAAAAACCTGTTGGGTGCATGAACTGTTTAAAATCATTTGAGCCGAAAAATCAAAGGGAATTCCGGAAATGAACTCTTGCTTGTAGGAAGACACACAGCCTTTGGTTTAACTCCATTTATGAAGGGAAATTCAGACCAGTGTTCTCATCCATGAAACATCCTCTGTTTTAACGCAAGAAGCATCCTCTTCTGTCCAGAGTTGCAATACAGCAAGAAATATGAGCATGTCCATAAAAAAAGAACTGTATTTCTTACTCATACGGACCATATCTAGTTGAACTCTGCTTGTGAAACTGTAACAAACCACAGCATCTCTTACATAGATGCTCTTTATTTTATAGTGTAAAACTTGTGGGGTTCCTGAACTGGGCAAATTCATTTGAGCCCTAAAATCACTGGGTTTTCCGGAAATGAACTCTTACTTGTAGGAAGATACAGAGCCTTTGGTTTTACTCCGTTTGTGAAGGGAAATTCAGACCAGTGTTTTCATCCATCAAACATACTCTGTTTTATCGCAAGAAGCATGCTCTTCTTTCCAGCACCTCCAATACAGCAAGAAACATGAGCATGCCCAGAAAAAACGAACTGTGTTTCTTACACAAACAGACCATATCTAGTTAAACTCTGCTTGTGAAACTGTAACAAATCACAGCATCTCTTACATAGATGCTCTTTAGTTTATACTGAAAAACGTGTTGGATGCGTGAACTGTGTAAAGTCTTTTGAGCCGAAAAATCACTGGGAATTCCGGAAATGTACTCTTGCTTGTAGGAAGACACAGACCTTTGGTTTAACTCCATTTGTGAAGGGAAATTCAGACCAGTGTTCTCATCCATGAAACATCCTCTGTTTTCACTCAAGAAGCATCTTCTTCTGTCCAGAGTTGCAATACAGCAAGAAATATGAGCATGTCCATAAAAAAAGAACTGTATTTCTTACTCATACGGACCATATCTAGTTGAACTCTGCTTGTGAAACTGTAACAAATCACCACATCTCTTACATAGATGCTCTTTAGTTTATAGTGAAAAAAGTGTTGGGTTCGTGAACTGTGTAAATTCATTTGAGCCGAAAAATCACTGGGATTTTGGGAAATAAACTCTTGCTTGTAGGAAGACACAGAGCCTTTGGTTTAACTCCTTCTGTGAAGGGAAATTCAGACCAGTGTTCTCATCCATGAAACACCGTCTGTTTTAACACAAGAAGCATCCTCTTCTGTCCAGAGTTGCAATACAGCAAGAAATATGAGCATGTCCATAAAAAAAGAACTGTATTTCCTACTAATACTGACCATATCTAGTTGAACTCTGCTTGTGAAACTGTAACAAACCACAGCATCTCTTACATAGATGCTCTTTAGTTTCTTGTGAAAAACGTGTGGGGTGCATGAACTGGGTAAATTCTTTTCAGCCAAAAAATCACTGCGATTTCCGGAAATGAACTCTTGCTTGTAGGAAGACACACAGCCTTTGGTTTAACTCCGTTTGTGAAGGGAAATTCAGACCAGTGTTCTCATCCATGAAACATCCTCTGTTTTAACGCAAGAAGCATCCTCTTCTGTCCAGAGTTGCAATACAGCAAGAAATATGAGCATGTCCATAAAAAAAGAACTGTATTTCTTACTCATACGGACCATATCTAGTTGAACTCTGCTTGTGAAACTGTAACAAACCACAGCATCTCTTACATAGATGCTCTTTATTTTATAGTGAAAAACTTGTGGGGTTCCTGAACTGGGCAAATTCATTTGAGCCCTAAAATCACTGGGTTTTCCGGAAATGAACTCTTACTTGTAGGAAGATACAGAGCCTTTGGTTTAACTCCGGTTGTGAAGGGAAAATCAGACCAGTGTTCTCATCCATCAAACATACTCTGTTTTATCGCAAGAAGCATGCTCTTCTTTCCAGCATCTCCAATACAGCAAGAAACATGAGCATGCCCAGAAAAAACGAACTGTGTTTCTTACTCATACGGACCATATCTAGTTAAACTCTGCTTGTGAAACTGTAACAAACAACAGCATCTCTTACATACATGCTCTTTAGTTTTTAGTGAAAAACGTGTTGGGTTCGTGAACTGTGTAAATTCATTTGAGCCGAAAAATCACTGGGATTTCCGGAAATGAACTCTTGCTTGTAGGAAGACACAGAGCCTTTGGTTTAACTACGTTTGTGAAGGGAAATTCAGACCAATGTTCTCATCCATGAAACACACTCTGTTTCAACGCAAAGAGCATGCTCTTCTTTCCAGAGTCTCTAATACAGTAAGAAACATGTGCATGCCCAGAAAAAAAGAACTGTGTTTCCTACTAATACTGACCATATCTAGTTGAACTCTGCTTATGAAACTGTAACAAACCACAGCATCTCTTACATAGATGCTCTTTAGTTTATAGTGAAAAACGTGTTGGGTTCGTGAATTGTGTAAATTCATTTTAGCCGAAAAATCACTGGGTTTTCCGGAATTGAACTCTTGCTTGTAGGAAGACACAGAGCCTTTGTTTTAACTCCGTTTGTGAAGGGAAATTCAGACCACTGTTCTCATCCATGAAACACACTCTGTTTTAACGCAAAGAGCATGCTCTTCTTTCCAGAGTCTCTAATACAGCAAGAAACATGAGCATGCCCAAAAAAAACGAACTGTGTTTCTTACTCATACGGACCATATCTAGTTAAACTCTGCTTGTGAAACTGTAACAAACAACAGCATCTCTTACATAGATGCTCTTTAGTTTATACTGAAAAACCTGTTGGGTGCATGAACTGTTTAAAATCATTTGAGCCGAAAAATCACTGGGAATTCCGGAAATGAACTCTTGCTTGTAGGAAGACACAGAGCCTTTGTTTTAACTCCGTTTGTGAAGGGAAATTCAGACCAGTGTTCTCATCCATGAAACATCCTCTGTTTTAACGCAAGAAGCATCCTCTTCTGTCCAGAGTTGCAATACAGCAAGAAATATGAGCATGTCCATAAAAAAAGAACTGTATTTCTTACTCATATGGACCATATCTAGTTGAACTCTGCTTGTGAAACTGTAACAAACCACAGCATCTCTTACATAGATGCTCTTTAGTTTATAGTGAAAAACGTGTGGGGTTCCTGAACTGGGCAAATTCATTTGAGCCCTAAAATCACTGGGTTTTCCGGAAATGAACTCTTACTTGTAGGAAGATACAGAGCCTTTGGTTTTACTCCGTTTGTGAAGGGAAATTCAGACCAGTGTTCTCATCCATCAAACATACTCTGTTTTATCGCAAGAAGCATGCTCTTCTTTCCAGCATCTCCAATACAGCAAGAAACATGAGCATGCCCAGAAAAAACGAACTGTGTTTCTTACTCATACGGACCATATCTAGTTAAACTCTGCTTGTGAAACTGTAACAAACAACAGCATCTCTTACATACATGCTCTTTAGTTTTTAGTGAAAAACGTGTTGGGTTCGTGAACTGTGTAAATTCATTTGAGCCGAAAAATCACTGGGAATTCCGGAAATGTACTCTTGCTTGTAGGAAGACACAGAGCCTTTGGTTTAACTCCGTTTGTGAAGGGAAATTCAGACCAGTGTTCTCATCCATGAAACATCCTCTGTTTTCACGCAAGAAGCATCCTCTTCTGTCCAGAGTTGCAATACAGCAAGAAATATGAGCATGTCCATAAAAAAAGAACTGTATTTCTTACTCATACGGACCATATCTAGTTGAACTCTGCTTGTGAAACTGTAACAAACCACCACATCTCTTACATAGATGCTCTTTAGTTTATAGTGAAAAAAGTGTTGGGTTCGTGAACTGTGTAAATTCATTTGAGCCGAAAAATCACTGGGATTTTGGGAAATAAACTCTTGCTTGTAGGAAGACACAGAGCCTTTGGTTTAACTCCTTCTGTGAAGGGAAATTCAGACCAGTGTTCTCATCCATGAAACACCGTCTGTTTTAACACAAGAAGAATCCTCTTCTGTCCAGAGTTGCAATACAGCAAGAAATATGAGCATGTCCATAAAAAAAGAACTGTATTTCCTACTAATACTGACCATATCTAGTTGAACTCTGCTTGTGAAACTGTAACAAACCACAGCATCTCTTACATAGATGCTCTTTAGTTTCTTGTGAAAAACGTGTGGGGTGCGTGAACTGGGTAAATTCTTTTCAGCCGAAAAATCACTGCGATTTCCGGAAATGAACTCTTGCTTGTAGGAAGACACAGAGCCTTTGGTTTAACTCCATTTGTGAAGGGAAATTCAGACCAGTGTTCTCATCCATGAAACATCCTCTGTTTTAACGCGACAAGCATCCTCTTCTGTCCAGAGTTACAATACAGCATGAAATATGAGCATGTCCATAAAAAAAGAACTGTATTTCTTACTCATACGGACCATATCTAGTTAAACTCTGCTTGTGAAACTGTAACAAATCACAGCATCTCTTACATAGATGCTCTTTAGTTTATACTGAAAAACCTGTTGGGTGCATGAACTGTTTAAAATCATTTGAGCCGAAAAATCAAAGGGAATTCCGGAAATGAACTCTTGCTTGTAGGAAGACACACAGCCTTTGGTTTAACTCCATTTATGAAGGGAAATTCAGACCAGTGTTCTCATCCATGAAACATCCTCTGTTTTAACGCAAGAAGCATCCTCTTCTGTCCAGAGTTGCAATACAGCAAGAAATATGAGCATGTCCATAAAAAAGAACTGTATTTCTTACTCATACGGACCATATCTAGTTGAACTCTGCTTGTGAAACTGTAACAAACCACAGCATCTCTTACATAGATGCTCTTTATTTTATAGTGTAAAACTTGTGGGGTTCCTGAACTGGGCAAATTCATTTGAGCCCTAAAATCACTGGGTTTTCCGGAAATGAACTCTTACTTGTAGGAAGATACAGAGCCTTTGGTTTTACTCCGTTTGTGAAGGGAAATTCAGACCAGTGTTTTCATCCATCAAACATACTCTGTTTTATCGCAAGAAGCATGCTCTTCTTTCCAGCACCTCCAATACAGCAAGAAACATGAGCATGCCCAGAAAAAACGAACTGTGTTTCTTACACAAACAGACCATATCTAGTTAAACTCTGCTTGTGAAACTGTAACAAATCACAGCATCTCTTACATAGATGCTCTTTAGTTTATACTGAAAAACGTGTTGGATGCGTGAACTGTGTAAAGTCTTTTGAGCCGAAAAATCACTGGGAATTCCGGAAATGTACTCTTGCTTGTAGGAAGACACAGACCTTTGGTTTAACTCCATTTGTGAAGGGAAATTCAGACCAGTGTTCTCATCCATGAAACATCCTCTGTTTTCACTCAAGAAGCATCCTCTTCTGTCCAGAGTTGCAATACAGCAAGAAATATGAGCATGTCCATAAAAAAAGAACTGTATTTCTTACTCATACGGACCATATCTAGTTGAACTCTGCTTGTGAAACTGTAACAAATCACCACATCTCTTACATAGATGCTCTTTAGTTTATAGTGAAAAAAGTGTTGGGTTCGTGAACTGTGTAAATTCATTTGAGCCGAAAAATCACTGGGATTTTGGGAAATAAACTCTTGCTTGTAGGAAGACACAGAGCCTTTGGTTTAACTCCTTCTGTGAAGGGAAATTCAGACCAGTGTTCTCATCCATGAAACACCGTCTGTTTTAACACAAGAAGCATCCTCTTCTGTCCAGAGTTGCAATACAGCAAGAAATATGAGCATGTCCATAAAAAAAGAACTGTATTTCCTACTAATACTGACCATATCTAGTTGAACTCTGCTTGTGAAACTGTAACAAACCACAGCATCTCTTACATAGATGCTCTTTAGTTTCTTGTGAAAAACGTGTGGGGTGCATGAACTGGGTAAATTCTTTTCAGCCAAAAAATCACTGCGATTTCCGGAAATGAACTCTTGCTTGTAGGAAGACACACAGCCTTTGGTTTAACTCCGTTTGTGAAGGGAAATTCAGACCAGTGTTCTCATCCATGAAACATCCTCTGTTTTAACGCAAGAAGCATCCTCTTCTGTCCAGAGTTGCAATACAGCAAGAAATATGAGCATGTCCATAAAAAAAGAACTGTATTTCTTACTCATACGGACCATATCTAGTTGAACTCTGCTTGTGAAACTGTAACAAACCACAGCATCTCTTACATAGATGCTCTTTATTTTATAGTGAAAAACTTGTGGGGTTCCTGAACTGGGCAAATTCATTTGAGCCCTAAAATCACTGGGTTTTCCGGAAATGAACTCTTACTTGTAGGAAGATACAGAGCCTTTGGTTTAACTCCGGTTGTGAAGGGAAAATCAGACCAGTGTTCTCATCCATCAAACATACTCTGTTTTATCGCAAGAAGCATGCTCTTCTTTCCAGCATCTCCAATACAGCAAGAAACATGAGCATGCCCAGAAAAAACGAACTGTGTTTCTTACTCATACGGACCATATCTAGTTAAACTCTGCTTGTGAAACTGTAACAAACAACAGCATCTCTTACATACATGCTCTTTAGTTTTTAGTGAAAAACGTGTTGGGTTCGTGAACTGTGTAAATTCATTTGAGCCGAAAAATCACTGGGATTTCCGGAAATGAACTCTTGCTTGTAGGAAGACACAGAGCCTTTGGTTTAACTACGTTTGTGAAGGGAAATTCAGACCAATGTTCTCATCCATGAAACACACTCTGTTTCAAGGCAAAGAGCATGCTCTTCTTTCCAGAGTCTCTAATACAGTAAGAAACATGTGCATGCCCAGAAAAAAAGAACTGTGTTTCCTACTAATACTGACCATATCTAGTTGAACTCTGCTTATGAAACTGTAACAAACCACAGCATCTCTTACATAGATGCTCTTTAGTTTATAGTGAAAAACGTGTTGGGTTCGTGAATTGTGTAAATTCATTTTAGCCGAAAAATCACTGGGTTTTCCGGAATTGAACTCTTGCTTGTAGGAAGACACAGAGCCTTTGTTTTAACTCCGTTTGTGAAGGGAAATTCAGAACACTGTTCTCATCCATGAAACACACTCTGTTTTAACGCAAAGAGCATGCTCTTCTTTCCAGAGTCTCTAATACAGCAAGAAACATGAGCATGCCCAAAAAAAACGAACTGTGTTTCTTACTCATACGGACCATATCTAGTTAAACTCTGCTTGGGAAACTGTAACAAACCACAGCATCTCTTACATAGATGCTCTTTAGTTTATACTGAAAAACCTGTTGGGTGCATGAACTGTTTAAAATCATTTGAGCCGAAAAATCACTGGGAATTCCGGAAATGAACTCTTGCTTGTAGGAAGACACAGAGCCTTTGTTTTAACTCCGTTTGTGAAGGGAAATTCAGACCAGTGTTCTCATCCATGAAACATCCTCTGTTTTAACGCAAGAAGCATCCTCTTCTGTCCAGAGTTGCAATACAGCAAGAAATATGAGCATGTCCATAAAAAAAGAACTGTATTTCTTACTCATATGGACCATATCTAGTTGAACTCTGCTTGTGAAACTGTAACAAACCACAGCATCTCTTACATAGATGCTCTTTAGTTTATAGTGAAAAACGTGTGGGGTTCCTGAACTGGGCAAATTCATTTGAGCCCTAAAATCACTGGGTTTTCCGGAAATGAACTCTTACTTGTAGGAAGATACAGAGCCTTTGGTTTTACTCCGTTTGTGAAGGGAAATTCAGACCAGTGTTCTCATCCATCAAACATACTCTGTTTTATCGCAAGAAGCATGCTCTTCTTTCCAGCATCTCCAATACAGCAAGAAACATGAGCATGCCCAGAAAAAACGAACTGTGTTTCTTACTCATACGGACCATATCTAGTTAAACTCTGCTTGTGAAACTGTAACAAACAACAGCATCTCTTACATACATGCTCTTTAGTTTTTAGTGAAAAACGTGTTGGGTTCGTGAACTGTGTAAATTCATTTGAGCCGAAAAATCACTGGGAATTCCGGAAATGTACTCTTGCTTGTAGGAAGACACAGAGCCTTTGGTTTAACTCCGTTTGTGAAGGGAAATTCAGACCAGTGTTCTCATCCATGAAACATCCTCTGTTTTCACGCAAGAAGCATCCTCTTCTGTCCAGAGTTGCAATACAGCAAGAAATATGAGCATGTCCATAAAAAAAGAACTGTATTTCTTACTCATACGGACCATATCTAGTTGAACTCTGCTTGTGAAACTGTAACAAACCACCACATCTCTTACATAGATGCTCTTTAGTTTATAGTGAAAAAAGTGTTGGGTTCGTGAACTGTGTAAATTCATTTGAGCCGAAAAATCACTGGGATTTTGGGAAATAAACTCTTGCTTGTAGGAAGACACAGAGCCTTTGGTTTAACTCCTTCTGTGAAGGGAAATTCAGACCAGTGTTCTCATCCATGAAACACCGTCTGTTTTAACACAAGAAGAATCCTCTTCTGTCCAGAGTTGCAATACAGCAAGAAATATGAGCATGTCCATAAAAAAAGAACTGTATTTCCTACTAATACTGACCATATCTAGTTGAACTCTGCTTGTGAAACTGTAACAAACCACAGCATCTCTTACATAGATGCTCTTTAGTTTCTTGTGAAAAACGTGTGGGGTGCGTGAACTGGGTAAATTCTTTTCAGCCGAAAAATCACTGCGATTTCCGGAAATGAACTCTTGCTTGTAGGAAGACACAGAGCCTTTGGTTTAACTCCATTTGTGAAGGGAAATTCAGACCAGTGTTCTCATCCATGAAACATCCTCTGTTTTAACGCGACAAGCATCCTCTTCTGTCCAGAGTTACAATACAGCATGAAATATGAGCATGTCCATAAAAAAAGAACTGTATTTCTTACTCATACGGACCATATCTAGTTAAACTCTGCTTGTGAAACTGTAACAAATCACAGCATCTCTTACATAGATGCTCTTTAGTTTATACTGAAAAACCTGTTGGGTGCATGAACTGTTTAAAATCATTTGAGCCGAAAAATCAAAGGGAATTCCGGAAATGAACTCTTGCTTGTAGGAAGACACACAGCCTTTGGTTTAACTCCATTTATGAAGGGAAATTCAGACCAGTGTTCTCATCCATGAAACATCCTCTGTTTTAACGCAAGAAGCATCCTCTTCTGTCCAGAGTTGCAATACAGCAAGAAATATGAGCATGTCCATAAAAAAGAACTGTATTTCTTACTCATACGGACCATATCTAGTTGAACTCTGCTTGTGAAACTGTAACAAACCACAGCATCTCTTACATAGATGCTCTTTATTTTATAGTGTAAAACTTGTGGGGTTCCTGAACTGGGCAAATTCATTTGAGCCCTAAAATCACTGGGTTTTCCGGAAATGAACTCTTACTTGTAGGAAGATACAGAGCCTTTGGTTTTACTCCGTTTGTGAAGGGAAATTCAGACCAGTGTTTTCATCCATCAAACATACTCTGTTTTATCGCAAGAAGCATGCTCTTCTTTCCAGCACCTCCAATACAGCAAGAAACATGAGCATGCCCAGAAAAAACGAACTGTGTTTCTTACACAAACAGACCATATCTAGTTAAACTCTGCTTGTGAAACTGTAACAAATCACAGCATCTCTTACATAGATGCTCTTTAGTTTATACTGAAAAACGTGTTGGATGCGTGAACTGTGTAAAGTCTTTTGAGCCGAAAAATCACTGGGAATTCCGGAAATGTACTCTTGCTTGTAGGAAGACACAGACCTTTGGTTTAACTCCATTTGTGAAGGGAAATTCAGACCAGTGTTCTCATCCATGAAACATCCTCTGTTTTCACTCAAGAAGCATCCTCTTCTGTCCAGAGTTGCAATACAGCAAGAAATATGAGCATGTCCATAAAAAAAGAACTGTATTTCTTACTCATACGGACCATATCTAGTTGAACTCTGCTTGTGAAACTGTAACAAATCACCACATCTCTTACATAGATGCTCTTTAGTTTATAGTGAAAAAAGTGTTGGGTTCGTGAACTGTGTAAATTCATTTGAGCCGAAAAATCACTGGGATTTTGGGAAATAAACTCTTGCTTGTAGGAAGACACAGAGCCTTTGGTTTAACTCCTTCTGTGAAGGGAAATTCAGACCAGTGTTCTCATCCATGAAACACCGTCTGTTTTAACACAAGAAGCATCCTCTTCTGTCCAGAGTTGCAATACAGCAAGAAATATGAGCATGTCCATAAAAAAAGAACTGTATTTCCTACTAATACTGACCATATCTAGTTGAACTCTGCTTGTGAAACTGTAACAAACCACAGCATCTCTTACATAGATGCTCTTTAGTTTCTTGTGAAAAACGTGTGGGGTGCATGAACTGGGTAAATTCTTTTCAGCCAAAAAATCACTGCGATTTCCGGAAATGAACTCTTGCTTGTAGGAAGACACACAGCCTTTGGTTTAACTCCGTTTGTGAAGGGAAATTCAGACCAGTGTTCTCATCCATGAAACATCCTCTGTTTTAACGCAAGAAGCATCCTCTTCTGTCCAGAGTTGCAATACAGCAAGAAATATGAGCATGTCCATAAAAAAAGAACTGTATTTCTTACTCATACGGACCATATCTAGTTGAACTCTGCTTGTGAAACTGTAACAAACCACAGCATCTCTTACATAGATGCTCTTTATTTTATAGTGAAAAACTTGTGGGGTTCCTGAACTGGGCAAATTCATTTGAGCCCTAAAATCACTGGGTTTTCCGGAAATGAACTCTTACTTGTAGGAAGATACAGAGCCTTTGGTTTAACTCCGGTTGTGAAGGGAAAATCAGACCAGTGTTCTCATCCATCAAACATACTCTGTTTTATCGCAAGAAGCATGCTCTTCTTTCCAGCATCTCCAATACAGCAAGAAACATGAGCATGCCCAGAAAAAACGAACTGTGTTTCTTACTCATACGGACCATATCTAGTTAAACTCTGCTTGTGAAACTGTAACAAACAACAGCATCTCTTACATACATGCTCTTTAGTTTTTAGTGAAAAACGTGTTGGGTTCGTGAACTGTGTAAATTCATTTGAGCCGAAAAATCACTGGGATTTCCGGAAATGAACTCTTGCTTGTAGGAAGACACAGAGCCTTTGGTTTAACTACGTTTGTGAAGGGAAATTCAGACCAATGTTCTCATCCATGAAACACACTCTGTTTCAACGCAAAGAGCATGCTCTTCTTTCCAGAGTCTCTAATACAGTAAGAAACATGTGCATGCCCAGAAAAAAAGAACTGTGTTTCCTACTAATACTGACCATATCTAGTTGAACTCTGCTTATGAAACTGTAACAAACCACAGCATCTCTTACATAGATGCTCTTTAGTTTATAGTGAAAAACGTGTTGGGTTCGTGAATTGTGTAAATTCATTTTAGCCGAAAAATCACTGGGTTTTCCGGAATTGAACTCTTGCTTGTAGGAAGACACAGAGCCTTTGTTTTAACTCCGTTTGTGAAGGGAAATTCAGACCACTGTTCTCATCCATGAAACACACTCTGTTTTAACGCAAAGAGCATGCTCTTCTTTCCAGAGTCTCTAATACAGCAAGAAACATGAGCATGCCCAAAAAAAACGAACTGTGTTTCTTACTCATACGGACCATATCTAGTTAAACTCTGCTTGTGAAACTGTAACAAACAACAGCATCTCTTACATAGATGCTCTTTAGTTTATACTGAAAAACCTGTTGGGTGCATGAACTGTTTAAAATCATTTGAGCCGAAAAATCACTGGGAATTCCGGAAATGAACTCTTGCTTGTAGGAAGACACAGAGCCTTTGTTTTAACTCCGTTTGTGAAGGGAAATTCAGACCAGTGTTCTCATCCATGAAACATCCTCTGTTTTAACGCAAGAAGCATCCTCTTCTGTCCAGAGTTGCAATACAGCAAGAAATATGAGCATGTCCATAAAAAAAGAACTGTATTTCTTACTCATATGGACCATATCTAGTTGAACTCTGCTTGTGAAACTGTAACAAACCACAGCATCTCTTACATAGATGCTCTTTAGTTTATAGTGAAAAACGTGTGGGGTTCCTGAACTTGGCAAATTCATTTGAGCCCTAAAATCACTGGGTTTTCCGGAAATGAACTCTTACTTGTAGGAAGATACAGAGCCTTTGGTTTTACTCCGTTTGTGAAGGGAAATTCAGACCAGTGTTCTCATCCATCAAACATACTCTGTTTTATCGCAAGAAGCATGCTCTTCTTTCCAGCATCTCCAATACAGCAAGAAACATGAGCATGCCCAGAAAAAACGAACTGTGTTTCTTACTCATACGGACCATATCTAGTTAAACTCTGCTTGTGAAACTGTAACAAACAACAGCATCTCTTACATACATGCTCTTTAGTTTTTAGTGAAAAACGTGTTGGGTTCGTGAACTGTGTAAATTCATTTGAGCCGAAAAATCACTGGGAATTCCGGAAATGTACTCTTGCTTGTAGGAAGACACAGAGCCTTTGGTTTAACTCCGTTTGTGAAGGGAAATTCAGACCAGTGTTCTCATCCATGAAACATCCTCTGTTTTCATGCAAGAAGCATCCTCTTCTGTCCAGAGTTGCAATACAGCAAGAAATATGAGCATGTCCATAAAAAAAGAACTGTATTTCTTACTCATACGGACCATATCTAGTTGAACTCTGCTTGTGAAACTGTAACAAACCACCACATCTCTTACATAGATGCTCTTTAGTTTATAGTGAAAAAAGTGTTGGGTTCGTGAACTGTGTAAATTCATTTGAGCCGAAAAATCACTGGGATTTTGGGAAATAAACTCTTGCTTGTAGGAAGACACAGAGCCTTTGGTTTAACTCCTTCTGTGAAGGGAAATTCAGACCAGTGTTCTCATCCATGAAACACCGTCTGTTTTAACACAAGAAGAATCCTCTTCTGTCCAGAGTTGCAATACAGCAAGAAATATGAGCATGTCCATAAAAAAAGAACTGTATTTCCTACTAATACTGACCATATCTAGTTGAACTCTGCTTGTGAAACTGTAACAAACCACAGCATCTCTTACATAGATGCTCTTTAGTTTCTTGTGAAAAACGTGTGGGGTGCGTGAACTGGGTAAATTCTTTTCAGCCGAAAAATCACTGCGATTTCCGGAAATGAACTCTTGCTTGTAGGAAGACACAGAGCCTTTGGTTTAACTCCATTTGTGAAGGGAAATTCAGACCAGTGTTCTCATCCATGAAACATCCTCTGTTTTAACGCGACAAGCATCCTCTTCTGTCCAGAGTTACAATACAGCATGAAATATGAGCATGTCCATAAAAAAAGAACTGTATTTCTTACTCATACGGACCATATCTAGTTAAACTCTGCTTGTGAAACTGTAACAAATCACAGCATCTCTTACATAGATGCTCTTTAGTTTATACTGAAAAACCTGTTGGGTGCATGAACTGTTTAAAATCATTTGAGCCGAAAAATCAAAGGGAATTCCGGAAATGAACTCTTGCTTGTAGGAAGACACACAGCCTTTGGTTTAACTCCATTTATGAAGGGAAATTCAGACCAGTGTTCTCATCCATGAAACATCCTCTGTTTTAACGCAAGAAGCATCCTCTTCTGTCCAGAGTTGCAATACAGCAAGAAATATGAGCATGTCCATAAAAAAGAACTGTATTTCTTACTCATACGGACCATATCTAGTTGAACTCTGCTTGTGAAACTGTAACAAACCACAGCATCTCTTACATAGATGCTCTTTATTTTATAGTGTAAAACTTGTGGGGTTCCTGAACTGGGCAAATTCATTTGAGCCCTAAAATCACTGGGTTTTCCGGAAATGAACTCTTACTTGTAGGAAGATACAGAGCCTTTGGTTTTACTCCGTTTGTGAAGGGAAATTCAGACCAGTGTTTTCATCCATCAAACATACTCTGTTTTATCGCAAGAAGCATGCTCTTCTTTCCAGCACCTCCAATACAGCAAGAAACATGAGCATGCCCAGAAAAAACGAACTGTGTTTCTTACACAAACAGACCATATCTAGTTAAACTCTGCTTGTGAAACTGTAACAAATCACAGCATCTCTTACATAGATGCTCTTTAGTTTATACTGAAAAACGTGTTGGATGCGTGAACTGTGTAAAGTCTTTTGAGCCGAAAAATCACTGGGAATTCCGGAAATGTACTCTTGCTTGTAGGAAGACACAGACCTTTGGTTTAACTCCATTTGTGAAGGGAAATTCAGACCAGTGTTCTCATCCATGAAACATCCTCTGTTTTCACTCAAGAAGCATCCTCTTCTGTCCAGAGTTGCAATACAGCAAGAAATATGAGCATGTCCATAAAAAAAGAACTGTATTTCTTACTCATACGGACCATATCTAGTTGAACTCTGCTTGTGAAACTGTAACAAATCACCACATCTCTTACATAGATGCTCTTTAGTTTATAGTGAAAAAAGTGTTGGGTTCGTGAACTGTGTAAATTCATTTGAGCCGAAAAATCACTGGGATTTTGGGAAATAAACTCTTGCTTGTAGGAAGACACAGAGCCTTTGGTTTAACTCCTTCTGTGAAGGGAAATTCAGACCAGTGTTCTCATCCATGAAACACCGTCTGTTTTAACACAAGAAGCATCCTCTTCTGTCCAGAGTTGCAATACAGCAAGAAATATGAGCATGTCCATAAAAAAAGAACTGTATTTCCTACTAATACTGACCATATCTAGTTGAACTCTGCTTGTGAAACTGTAACAAACCACAGCATCTCTTACATAGATGCTCTTTAGTTTCTTGTGAAAAACGTGTGGGGTGCATGAACTGGGTAAATTCTTTTCAGCCAAAAAATCACTGCGATTTCCGGAAATGAACTCTTGCTTGTAGGAAGACACACAGCCTTTGGTTTAACTCCGTTTGTGAAGGGAAATTCAGACCAGTGTTCTCATCCATGAAACATCCTCTGTTTTAACGCAAGAAGCATCCTCTTCTGTCCAGAGTTGCAATACAGCAAGAAATATGAGCATGTCCATAAAAAAAGAACTGTATTTCTTACTCATACGGACCATATCTAGTTGAACTCTGCTTGTGAAACTGTAACAAACCACAGCATCTCTTACATAGATGCTCTTTATTTTATAGTGAAAAACTTGTGGGGTTCCTGAACTGGGCAAATTCATTTGAGCCCTAAAATCACTGGGTTTTCCGGAAATGAACTCTTACTTGTAGGAAGATACAGAGCCTTTGGTTTAACTCCGGTTGTGAAGGGAAAATCAGACCAGTGTTCTCATCCATCAAACATACTCTGTTTTATCGCAAGAAGCATGCTCTTCTTTCCAGCATCTCCAATACAGCAAGAAACATGAGCATGCCCAGAAAAAACGAACTGTGTTTCTTACTCATACGGACCATATCTAGTTAAACTCTGCTTGTGAAACTGTAACAAACAACAGCATCTCTTACATACATGCTCTTTAGTTTTTAGTGAAAAACGTGTTGGGTTCGTGAACTGTGTAAATTCATTTGAGCCGAAAAATCACTGGGATTTCCGGAAATGAACTCTTGCTTGTAGGAAGACACAGAGCCTTTGGTTTAACTACGTTTGTGAAGGGAAATTCAGACCAATGTTCTCATCCATGAAACACACTCTGTTTCAACGCAAAGAGCATGCTCTTCTTTCCAGAGTCTCTAATACAGTAAGAAACATGTGCATGCCCAGAAAAAAAGAACTGTGTTTCCTACTAATACTGACCATATCTAGTTGAACTCTGCTTATGAAACTGTAACAAACCACAGCATCTCTTACATAGATGCTCTTTAGTTTATAGTGAAAAACGTGTTGGGTTCGTGAATTGTGTAAATTCATTTTAGCCGAAAAATCACTGGGTTTTCCGGAATTGAACTCTTGCTTGTAGGAAGACACAGAGCCTTTGTTTTAACTCCGTTTGTGAAGGGAAATTCAGACCACTGTTCTCATCCATGAAACACACTCTGTTTTAACGCAAAGAGCATGCTCTTCTTTCCAGAGTCTCTAATACAGCAAGAAACATGAGCATGCCCAAAAAAAACGAACTGTGTTTCTTACTCATACGGACCATATCTAGTTAAACTCTGCTTGTGAAACTGTAACAAACAACAGCATCTCTTACATAGATGCTCTTTAGTTTATACTGAAAAACCTGTTGGGTGCATGAACTGTTTAAAATCATTTGAGCCGAAAAATCACTGGGAATTCCGGAAATGAACTCTTGCTTGTAGGAAGACACAGAGCCTTTGTTTTAACTCCGTTTGTGAAGGGAAATTCAGACCAGTGTTCTCATCCATGAAACATCCTCTGTTTTAACGCAAGAAGCATCCTCTTCTGTCCAGAGTTGCAATACAGCAAGAAATATGAGCATGTCCATAAAAAAAGAACTGTATTTCTTACTCATATGGACCATATCTAGTTGAACTCTGCTTGTGAAACTGTAACAAACCACAGCATCTCTTACATAGATGCTCTTTAGTTTATAGTGAAAAACGTGTGGGGTTCCTGAACTTGGCAAATTCATTTGAGCCCTAAAATCACTGGGTTTTCCGGAAATGAACTCTTACTTGTAGGAAGATACAGAGCCTTTGGTTTTACTCCGTTTGTGAAGGGAAATTCAGACCAGTGTTCTCATCCATCAAACATACTCTGTTTTATCGCAAGAAGCATGCTCTTCTTTCCAGCATCTCCAATACAGCAAGAAACATGAGCATGCCCAGAAAAAACGAACTGTGTTTCTTACTCATACGGACCATATCTAGTTAAACTCTGCTTGTGAAACTGTAACAAACAACAGCATCTCTTACATACATGCTCTTTAGTTTTTAGTGAAAAACGTGTTGGGTTCGTGAACTGTGTAAATTCATTTGAGCCGAAAAATCACTGGGATTTCCGGAAATGAACTCTTGCTTGTAGGAAGACACAGAGCCTTTGGTTTAACTACGTTTGTGAAGGGAAATTCAGACCAATGTTCTCATCCATGAAACACACTCTGTTTCAACGCAAAGAGCATGCTCTTCTTTCCAGAGTCTCTAATACAGTAAGAAACATGTACATGCCCAGAAAAAAAGAACTGTGTTTCCTACTAATACTGACCATATCTAGTTGAACTCTGCTTATGAAACTGTAACAAACCACAGCATCTCTTACATAGATGCTCTTTAGTTTATAGTGAAAAACGTGTTGGGTTCGTGAATTGTGTAAATTCATTTTAGCCGAAAAATCACTGGGTTTTCCGGAATTGAACTCTTGCTTGTAGGGAGACACAGAGCCTTTGTTTTAACTCCGTTTGTGAAGGGAAATTCAGACCACTGTTCTCATCCATGAAACACACTCTGTTTTAACGCAAAGAGCATGCTCTTCTTTCCAGAATCTCTAATACAGCAAGAAACATGAGCATGCCCAAAAAAAACGAACTGTGTTTCTTACTCATACGGACCATATCTAGTTAAACTCTGCTTGTGAAACTGTAACAAACCACAGCATCTCTTACATAGATGCTCTTTAGTTTATAGTGAAAAACGTGTTGGTTTCGTGAATTGTGTAAATTCATTTTAGCCGAAAAATCACTGGGTTTTCAGGAAATGAACTCTTGCTTGAACGAAGACACAGAGCCTTTGGTTTAACTCCGTTTGTGAAGGGAAATTCAGACCAATGTTCTCATCCATGAAACACACTCTGTTTTAACGCAAACAGCATGCTCTTCTTTCCAGAGTCTCTAATACAGCAAGAAACATGAGCATGCCCAGAAAAAAAGAACTGTGTTTCCTCTGAATACTGACCATATCTAGTTCAACTCTGCTTATGAAACTGTAACAAACCACAGCATCTCTTACATAGATGCTCGTTAGTTTCTAGTGAAAATCGTGTTGGTGCGTGAACTGGGTAAATTCTTTTGAGCCGAAAAAACACTGGGATTTCCGGAAATGAACTCTTGCTTGGAGGAAGACACAGAGCCTTTGGTTTAACTCCGTTTGTGAAGGGAAATTCAGACCAGTTCTCATCCATGAAACACACTCTGTTTTAACGCAAAGAGCATGCTCTTCTATCCAGAGTCTCTAATACAGCAAGAAACATGAGCATCTCCAGAAAGAAAGAACTCTGTTTCCTACGAATACTGACCATATCTAGTTGAACTCTGCTTATGAAACTGTAACAAACCACAGCATCTCTTACATAGATGCTCTTTAGTCTATAGTGAAAAACGTGTTGGGTTCGTGAATTGTGTAAATTCATTTTAACCGAAAAATCACTGGGTTTTCAGGAAATGAACTCTTGCTTGAAGGAAGACATAGAGACTTTGGTTTAACTCCGTTTGTGAAGGGAAATTCAGACCAGTGTTCTCATCCATGAAACATACTCTGTTTTAACGCAAGAAGCATGCTCTTCTTTCCAGAGTCTCCAAAACAGCAGGAAACATGAGCATGCCCAGAAATAAACGAACTGTGTTTCTTACACATACGGACCATATCTAGTTGAACTCTGCTTATGAAACTGTAACAAATCACAGCATCTCTTACATAGATGCTCTTTAGTTTATACTGAAAAACGTGTTGGGTGCGTGAACTGTGTAAAGTCATTTGAGCCGAAAAATCACTGGGAATTCCGGAAATGAACTCTTGCTTGTAGGAAGACACAGAGCCTTTGGTTTAACTCCGTTTGTGAAGGGAAATTCAGACCAGTGTTCTCATCCATGAAACATCCTCTGTTTTAACGCAAGAAGCATCCTCTTCTGTCCAGAGTTGCAATACAGCAAGAAATATGAGCATGTCCATAAAAAAAGAACTGTATTTCCTACTCATACGGACCTTATCTAGCTGAACTCTGCTTGTGAAACTGTAACAAACCACAGCATCTCTTACATAGATGCTCTTTAGTTTATAGTGAAAAACGTGTAGAGTTCGTGAACTGGGCAAATACATTTGAGCCCTAAAATCACTGGGTTTTCCGGAAATGAACTCTTGCTTGTAGGAAGATACAGAGCCTTTTGTTTAACTCCGTTTGTGAAGGGAAATTCAGACCAGTGTTCTCATCCATGAAACATCCTCTGTTTTAACGCAAGAAGCATCCTCTTCTGTCCAGAGTTGCAATACAGCAAGAAATATGAGCAGGTCCATAAAAAAAGAACTGTATTTCTTACTCATACAGACCATATCTAGTTGAACTCTGCTTGTGAAACTGTAACAAACCACAGCATCTCTTACATAGATGCTCTTTAGTTTATACTGAAAAAGGTGTGGGGTTCGTGAACTGGGCAATATCATTTGAGCCCTAAAATCACTGGGTTTTCCGGAAATGAACTCTTACTTGTGGGAAGTTACAGAGCCTTTGGTTTAACTCCGTTTGTGAAGGGAAATTCAGACCAGTGTTCTCATCCATGAAACATACTCTGTTTTATCGCAAGAAGCATGCTCTTCTTTCCAGCGTCTCCAAAACAGCAAGAAACATGAGCATGCCCAGAAAAAAAGAACTGTGTTTCCTACTAATACAGACCATATCTAGATGAACTCTGCTTGTGAAACTGTAACAAACAACAGCATCTCTTACATAGATGCTCTTTAGTTTATAGTGAAAAAGTGTTGGGTTCGTGAACTGGGTAAATTCATTTGAGCTGAAAAATCCCTGGGATTTCCGGAAATGAACTCTTGCTTGTAGGAAGACACAGAGCCTTTGGTTTAACCTAGTTTGTGAAGGGAAATTCAGACCAGTGTTCTCATCCATGAAACACACTCTGTTTTAACGCAAAGAGCATGCTCTTCTATCCAGAGTCTCTAATACAGCAAGAAACATGAGCATGCCCAGAAAAAAAGAACTCTGTTTCCTATGAATACTGACCATATCTAGTTGAACTCTGCTTATGAAACTGTAACAAACCACAGCATCTCTTACATAGATGCTCTTTAGTTTATAGTGAAAAACGTGTTGGGTTCGTGAATTGTGTAAATTCATTTTAGCCGAAAAATCACTGGGTTTTCAGGAAATGAACTCTTGCTTGAACGAAGACACAGAGCCTTTGGTTTAACTCCGTTTGTGAAGGGAAATTCAGACCAATGTTCTCATCCATGAAACACACTCTGTTTTAACGCAAAGAGCATGCTCTTCTTTCCAGAGTCTCTAATACAGCAAGAAACATGTGCATGCCCAGAAAAAAAGAACTGTGTTTCCTACTAATACAGACCATATCTAGTTGAACTCTGCTTGTGAAACTGTAACAAACCACAGCATCTCTTACATAGATGCTGTTTAGTTTATAGTGAAAAACGTGTTGGGTTCGTGAATTGTGTAAATTCATTTTAGCCGAAAAATCACTGGGTTTTCAGGAAATGAACTCTTGCATGAAGGAAGACATAGAGACTTTGGTTTAACTCGTTTGTGAAGGGAAATTCAGGCCAGTGTTCTCATCCATGAAACATACTCTGTTTTAACGCAAGAAGCATGCTCTTCTTTCCAGCGTCTCCAAAACAGCAAGAAACATGAGCATGCCCAGAAAATACGAACTGTGTTTCTTACACATACAGACCATATCTAGTTAAACTCTGCTTGTGAAACTGTAACAAATCACAGCATCTCTTACTTAGATGCTCTTTAGTTTATAATGATAAACGTGTTGGGTTCGTGAACTGTGTAAATTCATTTGAGCCGAAAAATCACTGGGAATTCCGGAAATGAACTCTTGCTTGTAGGAAGACACAGAGCCTTTGGTTTAACTCCGTTTGTGAAGGGAAATTCAGACCAGTGTTCTCATCCATGAAACACAGTCTGTTTTAACGCAAAGAGCATGCTCTTCTTTCCAGAGTCTCTAATACAGCAAGAAACATGAGCATGCCCAGAAAAAACGAACTGTGTTTCTTACACATACAGACCATATCTAGTTAAACTCTGCTAGTGAAACTGTAACAAATCACAGCATCTCTTACATAGATGCTCTTTAGTCTATACTGAAAAATGTGTTGGGTGCGTGAACTGTGTAAAGTCAATTGAGCCGAAAAATCAGTGGGTATTCCGGAAATGAACTCTTGCTTGTAGGAAGACACAGAGCCTTTGGTTTAACTCCGTTTGTGAAGGGAAATTCAGACCAGTGTTCTCATCCACGAAACATCCTCTGTTTTAACGCAAGAAGCATCCTCTTCTGTCCAGAGTTGCAATACAGCAAGAAATATGAGCATGTCCATAAAAAAAGAACTGTATTTCCTACTCATACGGACCTTATCTAGTTGAACTCTGCTTGTGAAACTGTAACAAACCACAGCATCTCTTACATAGATGCTCTTTAGTTTATATTGAAAAACGAGTGGGGTTCGTGAACTGGGCAAATTCATTTGACCGCTAAAATCACTGGGTTTTCCGGAAATGAACTCTTGCTTGTAGGAAGATACAGAGCCTTTTGTTTAACTCCGTTTGTGAAGGGAAATTCAGACCAGTGTTCTCATCCATGAAACATCCTCTGTTTTAATGCAAGAAGCATCCTCTTCTGTCCAGAGTTGCAATACAGCAAGAAATATGAGCAGGTCCATAAAAAAGAACTGTATTTCTTACTCATACGGACCATATCTAGGTAAACTCTGCTTGTGAAACTGTAACAAACCACAGCATCTCTTACATAGATGCTCTTTAGTTTATAGTGAAAAAAGTGTTGGGTACGTGAACTGGGTAAATTCTTTTGAGCCGAAAAATCACTGGGATTTCGGGAAATGAACTCTTGCTTGTAAGAAGACATAGATCCTTGGTTTAACTCCGTTTGTGAAGGAAAATTCAGACCAGTGTTCTCATCCATGAAACACACTCTGTTTTAACGCAAAGAGCATGCTCTTCTTTCCAGAGTGTCTAATACAGCAAGAAACATGTCCATGCCCAGAAAAAAAGAACTGTGTTTCCTACTAATACTGACCATATCTACTTGAACTCTGCTTATGAAACTGTAACAAACCACAGCATCTCTTACATAGATGCTCTTTAGTTTATAGTGAAAAACGTGTTGGGTTCATGAATTGTGTAAATTAATTTTAGCCGAAAAATCACTGGGTTTTCCGGAATTGAACTCTTGCTTGTAGGAAGACACAGAGCCTTTGTTTTAACTCCGTTTGTGAAGGGAAATTCGGACCAGTGTTCTCATCCATGAAACATCCTCTGTTTTAACTCAAGAAGCATCCTCTTCTGTCCAGAGTTGCAATACAGCAAGAAATATGAGCAGGTCCATAAAAAAAGAACTGTATTTCTTACTCATACAGACCATATCTAGTTGAACTCTGCTTGTGAAACTGTAGCAAACAACAGCATCTCTTACATAGATGCTCTTTAGTTTATAGTGAAAAACGTGTGGGGTTCCTGAACTGGGCAAATTCATTTGAGCCCTAAAATCACTGGGTTTTCCGGAAATGAACTCTTGCTTGTAGGAAGATACAGAGCCTTTTGTTTAACTCCGTTTGTGAAGGGAAATTCAGACCAGTGTTCTCATCCATGAAACATCCTGTGTTTTAACGCAAGAAGCATCCTCTTCTGTCCAGAGTTGCAATACAGCAAGAAATATGAGCAGGTCCATAAAAAAAGAACTGTATTTCTTACTCATACGGACCATATCTAGTTAAACTCTGCTTGTGAAACTGTAACAAACCACAGCATCTCTTACATAGATGCTCTTTAGTTTATAGTGAAAAACGTGTTGGGTTCGTGAACTGTGTAAATTCATTTGAGCCGAAAAATCACTGGGATTTTCGAAAATGAACTCTTGCTTGTAGGAAGACACAGAGCCTTTGGTTTAACTACGTTTGTGAAGGGAAATTCAGACCAATGTTCTCATCCATGAAACACACTCTGTTTTAACGCAAAGAGCATGCTCTTCTTTCCAGAGTCTCTAATACAGCAAGAAACATGTGCATGCCCAGAAAAAAAGAACTGTGTTTCCTACTAATACAGACCATATCGAGTTGAACTCTGCTTGTGAAACTGTAACAAACAACAGCATCTCTTACATAGATGCTCTTTAGTTTATAGTGAAAAAAGTGTTGGGTGCGTGAACTGGGTAAATTCTTTTGAGCCGAAAAATCACTGGGATTTCGGGAAATGAACTCTTGCTTGTAGGAAGACACAGAGCCTTTGGTTTAACTCCGTTTGTGAAGGGAAATTCAGACCAGTGTTCTCATCCATGAAACACACTCTGTATTAACGCAAAGAGCATGCTCTTCTATCCAGAGTCTCTAATACAGCAAGAAACATGAGCATGCACAGAAAAAAAGAACTCTGTTTCCTATGAATACTGACCATATCTAGTTGAATTCTGCTTACGAAACTGTAACAAACCACAGCATCTCTTACAAAGATGCTGTTTAGTTTATAGTGAAATATGTGTTGGGTTCGTGAATTGTGTAAATTCATTTTAGCCAAAAAATCACTGGGTTTTCAGGAAATGAACTCTTGCTTGAAGGAAGACATAGAGACTTTGGTTTAACTCCGTTTGTGAAGGGAAATTCAGACCAGTGTTCTCATCCATGAAACATACTCTGTTTTAACGCAAGAAGCATGCTCTTCTTTCCAGAGTCTCCAAAACAGCAGGAAACATGAGCATGCCCAGAAATAAACGAACTGTGTTTCTTACACATATGGACCATATCTAGTTGAACTCTGCTTATGAAACTGTAACAAATCACAGCATCTCTTACATAGATGCTCTTTAGTTTATACTGAAAAACGTGTTGGGTGCGTGAACTGTGTAAAGTCATTTGAGCCGAAAAATCACTGGGAATTCCGGAAATGAACTCTTGCTTGTAGGAAGACACAGAGCCTTTGGTTTAACTCCGTTTGTGAAGGGAAATTCAGACCAGTGTTCTCATCCATGAAACATCCTCTGTTTTAACGCAAGAAGCATCCTCTTCTGTCCAGAGTTGCAATACAGCAAGAAATATGAGCATGTCCATAAAAAAAGAACTGTATTTCCTACTCATACGGACCTTATCTAGCTGAACTCTGCTTGTGAAACTGTAACAAACCACCGCATCTCTTACATAGATGCTCTTTAGTTTATAGTGAAAAACGTGTAGAGTTCGTGAACTGGGCAAATACATTTGAGCCCTAAAATCACTGGGTTTTCCGGAAATGAACTCTTGCTTGTAGGAAGATACAGAGCCTTTTGTTTAACTCCGTTTGTGAAGGGAAATTCAGACCAGTGTTCTCATCCATGAAACATCCTCTGTTTTAACGCAAGAAGCATCCTCTTCTGTCCAGAGTTGCAATACAGCAAGAAATATGAGCAGGTCCATAAAAAAAGAACTGTATTTCTTACTCATACAGACCATATCTAGTTGAACTCTGCTTGTGAAACTGTAACAAACCACAGCATCTCTTACATAGATGCTCTTTAGTTTATACTGAAAAAGGTGTGGGGTTCGTGAACTGGGCAATTTCATTTGAGCCCTAAAATCACTGGGTTTTCCGGAAATGAACTCTTACTTGTGGGAAGTTACAGAGCCTTTGGTTTAACTCCGTTTGTGAAGGGAAATTCAGACCAGTGTTCTCATCCATGAAACATACTCTGTTTTATCGCAAGAAGCATGCTCTTCTTTCCAGCGTCTCCAAAACAGCAAGAAACATGAGCATGCCCAGAAAAAAAGAACTGTGTTTCCTACTAATACAGACCATATCTAGATGAACTCTGCTTGTGAAACTGTAACAAACAACAGCATCTCTTACATAGATGCTCTTTAGTTTATAGTGAAAAAGTGTTGGGTTCGTGAACTGGGTAAATTCATTTGAGCTGAAAAATCCCTGGGATTTCCGGAAATGAACTCTTGCTTGTAGGAAGACACAGAGCCTTTGGTTTAACCTAGTTTGTGAAGGGAAATTCAGACCAGTGTTCTCATCCATGAAACACACTCTGTTTTAACGCAAAGAGCATGCTCTTCTATCCAGAGTCTCTAATACAGCAAGAAACATGAGCATGCCCAGAAAAAAAGAACTCTGTTTCCTATGAATACTGACCATATCTAGTTGAACTCTGCTTATGAAACTGTAACAAACCACAGCATCTCTTACATAGATGCTCTTTAGTTTATAGTGAAAAACGTGTTGGGTTCGTGAATTGTGTAAATTCATTTTAGCCGAAAAATCACTGGGTTTTCAGGAAATGAACTCTTGCTTGAACGAAGACACAGAGCCTTTGGTTTAACTCCGTTTGTGAAGGGAAATTCAGACCAATGTTCTCATCCATGAAACACACTCTGTTTTAACGCAAAGAGCATGCTCTTCTTTCCAGAGTCTCTAATACAGCAAGAAACATGTGCATGCCCAGAAAAAAAGAACTGTGTTTCCTACTAATACAGACCATATCTAGTTGAACTCTGCTTGTGAAACTGTAACAAACCACAGCATCTCTTACATAGATGCTGTTTAGTTTATAGTGAAAAACGTGTTGGGTTCGTGAATTGTGTAAATTCATTTTAGCCGAAAAATCACTGGGTTTTCAGGAAATGAACTCTTGCATGAAGGAAGACATAGAGACTTTGGTTTAACTCGTTTGTGAAGGGAAATTCAGGCCAGTGTTCTCATCCATGAAACATACTCTGTTTTAACGCAAGAAGCATGCTCTTCTTTCCAGCGTCTCCAAAACAGCAAGAAACATGAGCATGCCCAGAAAATACGAACTGTGTTTCTTACACATACAGACCATATCTAGTTAAACTCTGCTTGTGAAACTGTAACAAATCACAGCATCTCTTACTTAGATGCTCTTTAGTTTATAATGATAAACGTGTTGGGTTCGTGAACTGTGTAAATTCATTTGAGCCGAAAAATCACTGGGAATTCCGGAAATGAACTCTTGCTTGTAGGAAGACACAGAGCCTTTGGTTTAACTCCGTTTGTGAAGGGAAATTCAGACCAGTGTTCTCATCCATGAGACACAGTCTGTTTTAACGCAAAGAGCATGCTCTTCTTTCCAGAGTCTCTAATACAGCAAGAAACATGAGCATGCCCAGAAAAAACGAACTGTGTTTCTTACACATACAGACCATATCTAGTTAAACTCTGCTTGTGAAACTGTAACAAATCACAGCATCTCTTACATAGATGCTCTTTAGTCTATACTGAAAAATGTGTTGGGTGCGTGAACTGTGTAAAGTCAATTGAGCCGAAAAATCAGTGGGTATTCCGGAAATGAACTCTTGCTTGTAGGAAGACACAGAGCCTTTGGTTTAACTCCGTTTGTGAAGGGAAATTCAGACCAGTGTTCTCATCCACGAAACATCCTCTGTTTTAACGCAAGAAGCATCCTCTTCTGTCCAGAGTTGCAATACAGCAAGAAATATGAGCATGTCCATAAAAAAAGAACTGTATTTCCTACTCATACGGACCTTATCTAGTTGAACTCTGCTTGTGAAACTGTAACAAACCACAGCATCTCTTACATAGATGCTCTTTAGTTTATATTGAAAAACGAGTGGGGTTCGTGAACTGGGCAAATTCATTTGACCGCTAAAATCACTGGGTTTTCCGGAAATGAACTCTTGCTTGTAGGAAGATACAGAGCCTTTTGTTTAACTCCGTTTGTGAAGGGAAATTCAGACCAGTGTTCTCATCCATGAAACATCCTCTGTTTTAATGCAAGAAGCATCCTCTTCTGTCCAGAGTTGCAATACAGCAAGAAATATGAGCAGGTCCATAAAAAAGAACTGTATTTCTTACTCATACGGACCATATCTAGGTAAACTCTGCTTGTGAAACTGTAACAAACCACAGCATCTCTTACATAGATGCTCTTTAGTTTATAGTGAAAAAAGTGTTGGGTACGTGAACTGGGTAAATTCTTTTGAGCCGAAAAATCACTGGGATTTCGGGAAATGAACTCTTGCTTGTAAGAAGACATAGATCCTTGGTTTAACTCCGTTTGTGAAGGAAAATTCAGACCAGTGTTCTCATCCATGAAACACACTCTGTTTTAACGCAAAGAGCATGCTCTTCTTTCCAGAGTGTCTAATACAGCAAGAAACATGTCCATGCCCAGAAAAAAAGAACTGTGTTTCCTACTAATACTGACCATATCTACTTGAACTCTGCTTATGAAACTGTAACAAACCACAGCATCTCTTACATAGATGCTCTTTAGTTTATAGTGAAAAACGTGTTGGGTTCATGAATTGTGTAAATTAATTTTAGCCGAAAAATCACTGGGTTTTCCGGAATTGAACTCTTGCTTGTAGGAAGACACAGAGCCTTTGTTTTAACTCCGTTTGTGAAGGGAAATTCGGACCAGTGTTCTCATCCATGAAACATCCTCTGTTTTAACTCAAGAAGCATCCTCTTCTGTCCAGAGTTGCAATACAGCAAGAAATATTAGCAGGTCCATAAAAAAAGAACTGTATTTCTTACTCATACAGACCATATCTAGTTGAACTCTGCTTGTGAAACTGTAGCAAACAACAGCATCTCTTACATAGATGCTCTTTAGTTTATAGTGAAAAACGTGTGGGGTTCCTGAACTGGGCAAATTCATTTGAGCCCTAAAATCACTGGGTTTTCCGGAAATGAACTCTTGCTTGTAGGAAGATACAGAGCCTTTTGTTTAACTCCGTTTGTGAAGGGAAATTCAGACCAGTGTTCTCATCCATGAAACATCCTGTGTTTTAACGCAAGAAGCATCCTCTTCTGTCCAGAGTTGCAATACAGCAAGAAATATGAGCAGGTCCATAAAAAAAGAACTGTATTTCTTACTCATACGGACCATATCTAGTTAAACTCTGCTTGTGAAACTGTAACAAACCACAGCATCTCTTACATAGATGCTCTTTAGTTTATAGTGAAAAACGTGTTGGGTTCGTGAACTGTGTAAATTCATTTGAGCCGAAAAATCACTGGGATTTTCGAAAATGAACTCTTGCTTGTAGGAAGACACAGAGCCTTTGGTTTAACTACGTTTGTGAAGGGAAATTCAGACCAATGTTCTCATCCATGAAACACACTCTGTTTTAACGCAAAGAGCATGCTCTTCTTTCCAGAGTCTCTAGTACAGCAAGAAACATGTGCATGCCCAGAAAAAAAGAACTGTGTTTCCTACTAATACAGACCATATCGAGTTGAACTCTGCTTGTGAAACTGTAACAAACAACAGCATCTCTTACATAGATGCTCTTTAGTTTATAGTGAAAAAAGTGTTGGGTGCGTGAACTGGGTAAATTCTTTTGAGCCGAAAAATCACTGGGATTTCGGGAAATGAACTCTTGCTTGTAGGAAGACACAGAGCCTTTGGTTTAACTCCGTTTGTGAAGGGAAATTCAGACCAGTGTTCTCATCCATGAAACACACTCTGTATTAACGCAAAGAGCATGCTCTTCTATCCAGAGTCTCTAATACAGCAAGAAACATGAGCATGCACAGAAAAAAAGAACTCTGTTTCCTATGAATACTGACCATATCTAGTTGAATTCTGCTTACGAAACTGTAACAAACCACAGCATCTCTTACAAAGATGCTGTTTAGTTTATAGTGAAATATGTGTTGGGTTCGTGAATTGTGTAAATTCATTTTAGCCAAAAAATCACTGGGTTTTCAGGAAATGAACTCTTGCTTGAAGGAAGACATAGAGACTTTGGTTTAACTCCGTTTGTGAAGGGAAATTCAGACCAGTGTTCTCATCCATGAAACATACTCTGTTTTAACGCAAGAAGCATGCTCTTCTTTCCAGAGTCTCCAAAACAGCAGGAAACATGAGCATGCCCAGAAATAAACGAACTGTGTTTCTTACACATACAGACCATATCTAGTTGAACTCTGCTTATGAAACTGTAACAAATCACAGCATCTCTTACATAGATGCTCTTTAGTTTATACTGAAAAACGTGTTGGGTGCGTGAACTGTGTAAAGTCATTTGAGCCGAAAAATCACTGGGAATTCCGGAAATGAACTCTTGCTTGTAGGAAGACACAGAGCCTTTGGTTTAACTCCGTTTGTGAAGGGAAATTCAGACCAGTGTTCTCATCCATGAAACATCCTCTGTTTTAACGCAAGAAGCATCCTCTTCTGTCCAGAGTTGCAATACAGCAAGAAATATGAGCATGTCCATAAAAAAAGAACTGTGTTTCCTACTAATACTGACCATATCTACTTGAACTCTGCTTATGAAACTGTAACAAACCACAGCATCTCTTACATAGATGCTCTTTAGTTTATAGTGAAAAACGTGTTGGGTTCATGAATTGTGTAAATTCATTTTAGCCGAAAAATCACTGGGTTTTCCGGAATTGAACTCTTGCTTGTAGGAAGACACAGAGCCTTTGGTTTAACTCCGTTTGTGAAGGGAAATTCAGACCTGTGCTCTCATCCATGAAACATCCTCTGTTTTAACGCAAGAAGCATCCACTTCTGTCCAGAGTTGCAATACAGCAAGAAATATGAGCATGTCCATAAAAAAAGAACTGTATTTCCTACTCATACGGACCATATCTAGTTGAACTCTCCTTGTGAAACTGTAACAAACAACAGCATGTCTTTCATAGATGCTCTTTAGTTTATACTGAAAAACTTGTGGGGTTCGTAAACTGGGTAAATTCATTTGAGCCGAAAAATCACTGGGTTTTCCGGTAATGAACTCTTGCTTGTAGGAAGACACAGAGCCTTTGGTTTAACTCCGGTTGTGAAGGGAAATTCAGACCAGTGTTCTCATCCATGAAACACACTCTGTTTTAACGCAAAGAGCATGCTCTTCTTTCCAGAGTCTCTAATACAGCAAGAAACATGAGCATGCCCAGAAAAAACGAACTGTGTTTCTTACACATACAGACCATATCTAGTTAAACTCTGCTTCTGAAACTGTAACAAATCACAGCATCTCTTACATAGATGCTCTTTAGTCTATACTGAAAAACGTGTAGGGTGGGTGAACTGTGTAAAGTCATTTGAACCGGAAAATCAGTGGGTATTCCGGAAATGAACTCTTGCTTGTAGGAAGACACAGAGCCTTTGGTTTAACTCCGTTTGTGAAGGGAAATTCAGACCAGTGTTCTCATCCATGAAACATCCTGTGTTTTAACGCAAGAAGCATCCTCTTCTGTCCAGAGTTGCAATACAGCAAGAAATATGAGCATGTCCATAAAAAAAGAACTGTATTTCCTACTCATACGGACCTTATCTAGTTGAACTCTGCTTGTGAAACTGTAACAAACCACAGCATCTCTTACATAGATGCTCTTTAGTTTATATTGAAAAACGAGTGGGGTTCGTGAACTGGGCAAATTCATTTGAGCCGAAAAATCACTGGGTTTTCCGGAAATGAACTCTTGCTTGTAGGAAGATACAGAGCCTTTTGTTTAACTCCGTTTGTGAAGGGAAATTCAGACCAGTGTTCTCATCCATGAAACATCCTCTGTTTTAACGCAAGAAGCATCCACTTCTGTCCAGAGTTGCAATACAGCAAGAAATATGAGCATGCCCAGAAAAAAAGAACTGTATTTCTTACACACACGGACCATATCTAGTTGAACTCTGCTTGTGAAACTGTAACAAACCACAGCATCTCTTACATAGATGCTCTTTAGTTTATAGTGAAAAACGTGTGGGGTTCCTGAACTGGGCAAATTCATTTGAGCCCTAAAATCACTGGGTTTTCCGGAAATGAACTCTTACTTGTTGGAAGATACAGAGCCTTTGGTTTAACTCCGTTTGTGAAGGGAAATTCAGACCAGTGTTCTCATCCATGAAACATACTCTGTTTTATCGCAAGAAGCAGGCTCTTCTTTCCAGCATCTCCAATACAGCAGGAAACGTGAGCTTGCCCAGAAGAAACGAATTGTGTTTCTTATTCATACCGACCATATCTAGTTAAACTCTGCTTGTGAAACTGTAACAAACAACATCATCTCTTACATAGATGCTCTTTAATTTATAGTGAAAAACGTGTTGGGTCCGTGAACTGTGTAAATTCATTTGAGCCGAAAAATCACTGGGAATTCCGGAAATGAACTCTTGCTTGTAGGAAGACACAGAGCCTTTGATTTAACTACGTTTGTGAAGGGAAATTCAGACCAATGTTCTCATCCATGAAACACACTCTGTTTCAACGCAAAGAGCATGCTCTTCTTTCCAGAGTCTCTAATACGGCAAGAAACATGTGCATGCCCAGAAAAAAAGAACTGTGTTTCCTACTAATACTGACCATATCTAGTTGAACTCTGCTTATGAAACTGTAACAAACCACAGCATCTCTTACATAGATGCTCTTTAGTTTATACTGAAAAACGTGTTGGGTTCGTGAACTGTGTAAAGTCATTTGAGCCGAAAAATCACTGGGAATTAAGGAAATGATCTCTTGCTTATAGGAAGACACAGAGCCTTTGGTTTAACTCCGTTTGTGAAGGGAAATTCAGACCTGTGTTCTCATCCATGAAACATCCTCTGTTTTAACGCAAGAAGCATCCTCTTCTGTCCAGAGTTGCAATACAGCAAGAAATATGAGCAGGTCCATAAAAAAAGAACTGTATTTCTTACTCATACGGACCATATCTAGTTGAACTTTGCTTGTGAAACTGTAGCAAACAACAGCATCTCTTACATAGATGCTCTTTAGTTTATAGTGAAAAACGTGTGGGGTTCCTGAACTGGGCAAATTCATTTGAGCCCTAAAATCACTGGGTTTTCCGGAAATGAACTCTTACTTGTAGGAAGATACAGAGCCTTTGGTTTAACTCCGTTTGTGAAGGGAAGTTCAGACCAGTGTTCTCATCCATGAAACATACTCTGTTTTATCGCAAGAAGCATGCTCTTCTTTCCACCATCTCCAATACAGCAAGAAACATGAGCATGCCCAGAAAAAACGAACTGTGTTTCTTACTCATATGGACCATATCTAGTTAAACTCTGCTTGTGAAACTGTAACAAACCACAGCATCTCTTATATAGATGCTCTTCACTTTATAGTGAAAACGTGTTGGGTTCGTGAACTGTGTAAATTCATTTGAGCCGAAAAATCACTGGGATTTCCGGAAATGAACTCTTGCTTGTAGGAAGACACAGAGCCTTTGGTTTAACTCCGTTTGTGAAGGGAAATTCAGACCAATGTTCTCATCCATGAAACACACTCTGTTTCAACGCAAAGAGCATGCTCTTCTTTCCAGAGTCTCTAATACGGCAAGAAACATGTGCATGCCCAGAAAAAAAGAACTGTGTTTCCTACTAATACTGACCATATCTACTTGAACTCTGCTTATGAAACTGTAACAAACCACAGCATCTCTTACATAGATGCTCTTTAGTTTATACTGAAAAACATGTATGGTGCGTGAATTGTGTAAATTCATTTTAGCCGAAAAATCACTGGGTTTTCCGGAATTGAACTCTTGCTTGTAGGAAGACACAGAGCCTTTGTTTTAACCCCGTTTGTGAAGGGAAATTCAGACCAGTGTTCTCATCCATGAAACATCCTCTGTTTTAACGCAAGAAGCATCCTCTTCTGTCCAGAGTTGCAATACAGCAAGAAATATGAGCAGGTCCATAAAAAAGAACTGTATTTCTTACTCATACGGACCATATCTAGTTAAACTCTGCTTGTGAAACTGTAACAAACCACAGCATCTCTTACATAGATGCTCTTTAGTTTATAGTGAAAAAAGTGTTGGATACGTGAACTGGGTAAATTCTTTTGAGCCGAAAAATCACAGGGATTTCGGGAAATGAACTCTTGCTTGTAAGAAGACATAGATCCTTGGTTTAACTCTGTTTGTGAAGGAAAATTCAGACCAGTGTTCTCATCCATGAAACACACTCTGTTTTAACGCAAAGAGCATGCTCTTCTTTCCAGAGTGTCTAATACAGCAAGAAACATGTCCATGCCCAGAAAAAAAGAACTGTGTTTCCTACTAATACTGACCATATCTACTTGAACTCTGCTTATGAAACTGTAACAAACCACAGCATCTCTTACATAGATGCTCTTTAGTTTATAGTGAAAAACGTGTTGGGTTCATGAATTGTGTAAATTAATTTTAGCCGAAAAATCACTGCGTTTTCCGGAATTAAACTCTTGCTTGTAGGAAGACACAGAGCCTTTGTTTTAACTCCGTTTGTGAAGGGAAATTCAGACCAGTGTTCTCATCCATGAAACATCCTCTGTTTTAACGCAAGAAGCATCCTCTTCTGTCCAGAGTTGCAATACAGCAAGAAATATTAGCATGTCCATAAAAAAAGAACTGTATTTCTTACACATACGGACCATATCTAGTTGAACTCTGCTTGTGAAACTGTAACAAACCACAGCATCTCTTACATAGATGCTCTTTAGTTTATAGTGAAAAACGTGTGGGGTTCTTGAACTGGGCAAATTCATTTGAGCCCTAAAATCACTGGGTTTTCCGGAAATGAACTCTTACTTGTTGGAAGATACACAGCCTTTGGTTTAACTCCGTTTGTGAAGGGAAATTCAGACCAGTGTTCTCATCCATGAAACATACTCTGTTTTATCGCAAGAAGCATGCTCTTCTTTCCAGCATCTCCAATACAGCAAGAAACATGAGCATGCCCAGAAAAAACGAACTGTGTTTCTTATTCATACCGACCATATCTAGTTAAACTCTGCTTGTGAAACTGTAACAAACAACATCATCTCTTACATAGATGCTCTTTAGTTTATAGTGAAAAACGTGTTGGGTCCGTGAACTGTGTAAATTCATTTGAGGCGAAAAATCACTGGGATTTCCGGAAATGAACTCTTGCTTGTAGGAAGACACAGAGCCTTTGATTTAACTACGTTTGTGAAGGGAAATTCAGACCAATGTTCTCATCCATGAAACACACTCTGTTTCAACGCAAAGAGCATGCTCTTCTTTCCAGAGTCTCTAATACGGCAAGAAACATGTGCATGCCAAGAAAAAAAGAACTGTGTTTCCTACTAATACTGACCATATATACTTGAACTCTGCTTATGAAACTGTAACAAACCACAGCATCTCTTACATAGATGCTCTTTAATTTATACTGAAAAACGTGTTGGGTGCGTGAATTGTGTAAATTCATTTTAGCCGAAAAATCACTGGGTTTTCCGGAATTGAACTCTTGCTTGTAGGAAGACACAGAGCCTTTGTTTTAACTCCGTTTGTGAAGGGAAATTCGGACCAGTGTTCTCTTCCATGAAACATCCTCTGTTTTAACGCAAGAAGCATCCTCTTCTGTCCAGAGTTGCAATACAGCAAGAAATATGAGCAGGTCCATAAAAAAAGAACTGTATTTCTTACTCATACAGACCATATCTAGTTGAACTCTGCTTGTGAAACTGTAGCAAACAACAGCATCTCTTACATAGATGCTCTTTAGTTTATAGTGAAAAACGTGTGGGGTTCCTGAACTGGGCAAATTCATTTGAGCCCTAAAATCACTGGGTTTTCCGGAAATGAACTCTTGCTTGTAGGAAGATACAGAGCCTTTTGTTTAACTCCGTTTATGAAGGGAAATTCAGACCAGTGTTCTCATCCATGAAACATCCTGTGTTTTAACGCAAGAAGCATCCTCTTCTGTCCAGAGTTGCAATACAGCAAGAAATATGAGCAGGTCCATAAAAAAAGAACTGTATTTCTTACTCATACGGACCATATCTAGTTAAACTCTGCTTGTGAAACTGTAACAAACCACAGCATCTCTTACATAGATGCTCTTTAGTTTATAGTGAAAAACGTGTTGGGTTCGTGAACTGTGTAAATTCATTTGAGCCGAAAAATCACTGGGATTTTCGAAAATGAACTCTTGCTTGTAGGAAGACACAGAGCCTTTGGTTTAACTACGTTTGTGAAGGGAAATTCAGACCAATGTTCTCATCCATGAAACACACTCTGTTTTAACGCAAAGAGCATGCTCTTCTTTCCAGAGTCTCTAATACAGCAAGAAACATGTGCATGCCCAGAAAAAAAGAACTGTGTTTCCTACTAATACAGACCATATCGAGTTGAACTCTGCTTGTGAAACTGTAACAAACAACAGCATCTCTTACATAGATGCTCTTTAGTTTATAGTGAAAAAAGTGTTGGGTGCGTGAACTGGGTAAATTCTTTTGAGCCGAAAAATCACTGGGATTTTGGGAAATGAACTCTTGCTTGTAGGAAGACACAGAGCCTTTGGTTTAACTCCGTTTGTGAAGGGAAATTCAGACCAGTGTTCTCATCCATGAAACACACTCTGTTTTAACGCAAAGAGCATGCTCTTCTATCCAGAGTCTCTAATACAGCAAGAAACATGAGCATGCACAGAAAAAACGAACTGTGTTTCTTACACATACGGACCATATCTAGTTGAACTCTGCTTGTGAAACTGTAACAAACCACAGCATCTCTTACATAGATGCTCTTTAGTTTATAGTGAAAAACGTGTGGGGTTCCTGAACTGGGCAAATTCATTTGAGCCCTAAAATCACTGGGTTTTCCGGAAATGAACTCTTACTTGTTGGAAGATACAGAGCCTTTGGTTTAACTCCGTTTGTGAAGGGAAATTCAGACCAGTGTTCTCATCCATGAAACATACTCTGTTTTATCGCAAGAAGCATGCTCTTCTTTCCAGCATCTCCAATACAGCAAGAAACATGAGCTTGCCCAGAAAAAACGAACTGTGTTTCTTATTCATACCGACCATATCTAGTTAAACTCTGCTTGTGAAACTGTAACAAACAACATCATCTCTTACACAGATGCTCTTTAATTTATAGTGAAAAACGTGTTGGGTCCGTGAACTGTGTAAATTCATTTGAGCCGAAAAATCACTGGGATTTCCGGAAATGAACTCTTGCTTGTAGGAAGACACAGAGCCTTTGGTTTAACTCCGTTTGTGAAGGGAAATTCAGACCAGTGTTCTCATCCATGAAACACACTCTATTTTAACGCAAAGAGCATGCTCTTCTATCCAGAGTCTCTAATACAGCAAGAAACATGAGCATGCACAGAAAAAAAGAACTCTGTTTCCTATGAATACTGACTATATCTAGTTGAATTCTGCTTACGAAACTGTAAGAAACCACAGCATCTCTTACATAGATGCTGTTTAGTTTATAGTGAAATACGTGTTGGGTTCGTGAATTGTGTAAATTCATTTTAGCCAAAAAATCACTGGGTTTTCAGGAAATGAACTCTTGCTTGAAGGAAGACATAGAGACTTTGGTTTAACTCCGTTTGTGAAGGGAAATTCAGGCCAGTGTTCTCATCCATGAAACATACTCTGTTTTAACGCAAGAAGCATGCTCTTCTTTCCAGCGTCTCCAAAACAGCAAGAAACATTAGCATGCCCAGAAAAAACGAACTGTGTTTCTTACACATACGGACCATATCTAGTTAAACTCTGCTTGTGAAACTGTAACAAATCACAGCATCTCTTACTTACATGCTCTTTAGTTTATAATGATAAACGTGTTGGGTTCGTGAACTGTGTAAATTCATTTGAGCCGAAAAATCACTGGGATTTCCGGAAATGAACTCTTGCTTGTAGGAAGACACAGAGCCTTTGGTTTAACTAGGTTTGTGAAAGGAAATTCAGACCAATGTTCTCATCCATGAAACACACTCTGTTTTAACGCAAAGAGCATGCTCTTCTTTCCAGAGTGTCTAATACAGCAAGAAACATGTCCATGCCCAGAAAAAAAGAACTGTGTTTCCTACTAATACTGACCATATCTACTTGAACTCTGCTTATGAAACTGTAACAAACCACAGCATCTCTTACATAGATGCTCTTTAGTTTATAGTGAAAAACGTGTTGGGTTCATGAATTGTGTAAATTCATTTTAGCCGAAAAATCACTGGGTTTTCCGGAATTGAACTCTTGCTTGTAGGAAGACACAGAGCATTTGGTTTAACTCCGTTTGTGAAGGGAAATTCAGACCTGTGCTCTCATCCATGAAACATCCTCTGTTTTAACGCAAGAAGCATCCACTTCTGTCCAGAGTTGCAATACAGCAAGAAATATGAGCATGTCCATAAAAAAAGAACTGTATTTCCTACTCATACGGACCATATCTAGTTGAACTCTCCTTGTGAAACTGTAACAAACAACAGCATGTCTTTCATAGATGCTCTTTAGTTTATACTGAAAAACTTGTGGGGTTCGTAAACTGGGTAAATTCATTTGAGCCGAAAAATCACTGGGTTTTCCGGTAATGAACTCTTGCTTGTAGGAAGACACAGAGCCTTTGGTTTAACTCCGGTTGTGAAGGGAAATTCAGACCAGTGTTCTCATCCATGAAACGTCCTCTGTTTTAACGCAAAGAGCATGCTCTTCTTTCCAGAGTCTCTAATACAGCAAGAAACATGAGCATGCCCAGAAAAAACGAACTGTGTTTCTTACACATACAAACCATATCTAGTTAAACTCTGCTTCTGAAACTGTAACAAATCACAGCATCTCTTACATAGATGCTCTTTAGTCTATACTGAAAAACGTGTAGGGTGGGTGAACTGTGTAAAGTCATTTGAACCGAAAAATCAGTGGGTATTCCGGAAATGAACTCTTGCTTGTAGGAAGACACAGAGCCTTTGGTTTAACTCCGTTTGTGAAGGGAAATTCAGACCAGTGTTCTCATCCATGAAACATCCTCTGTTTTAACGCAAGAAGCATCCTCTTCTGTCCAGAGTTGCAATACAGCAAGAAATATGAGCATGTCCATAAAAAAAGAACTGTATTTCCTACTCATACGGACCTTATCTAGTTGAACTCTGCTTGTGAAACTGTAACAAACCACAGCATCTCTTACATAGAAGCTCTTTAGTTTATATTGAAAAACGAGTGGGGTTCGTGAACTGGGCAAATTCATTTGACCACTAAAATCACTGGGTTTTCCGGAAATGAACTCTTGCTTGTAGGAAGATACAGAGCCTTTTGTGTAACTCCGTTTGTGAAGGGAAATTCAGACCAGTGTTCTCATCCATGAAACATCCTCTGTTTTAACGCAAGAAGCATCCACTTCTGTCCAGAGTTGCAATACAGCAAGAAATATGAGCAGGTCCATAAAAAAAGAACTATATTTCTTACTCATACGGACCATATCTAGTTAAACTCTGCTTGTGAAACTGTAACAAACAACATCATCTCTTACATAGATGCTCTTTAATTTATAGTGAAAAACGTGTTGGGTCCGTGAACTGTGTAAATTCATTTGAGCCGAAAAATCACTGGGAATTCCGGAAATGAACTCTTGCTTGTAGGAAGACACAGAGCCTTTGATTTAACTACGTTTGTGAAGGGAAATTCAGACCAATGTTCTCATCCATGAAACACACTCTGTTTCAACGCAAAGAGCATGCTCTTCTTTCCAGAGTCTCTAATACGGCAAGAAACATGTGCATGCCCAGAAAAAAAGAACTGTGTTTCCTACTAATACTGACCATATCTACTTGAACTCTGCTTATGAAACTGTAACAAACCACAGCATCTCTTACATAGATGCTCTTTAGTTTATAGTGAAAAACGTGTTGGGTTTGTGAATTGTGTAAATTCATTTTAGCCGAAAAATCACTGCGTTTTCAGGAAATGAACTCTTGCTTGAAGGAAGACATAGAGACTTTGGTTTAACTCCGTTTGTGAAGGGAAATTCAGGCCAGTGTTCTCATCCATGAAACATACTCTGTTTTAACGCAAGAAGCATGCTCTTCTTTCCAGCGTCTCCAAAACAGCAAGAAACATGAGCATGCCCAGAAAAAACGAACTGTGTTTCTTACACATACAGACCATATCTAGTTAAACTCTGCTTCTGAAACTGTAACAAATCACAGCATCTCTTACTTAGATGCTCTTTAGTTTATAATGATAAACGTGTTGGGTTCGTGAACTGTGTAAATTCATTTGAGCCGAAAAATCACTGGGATTTCCGGAAATGAACTCTTGCTTGTAGAAAGACACAGAGCCTTTGGTTTAACTGCGTTTGTGAAGGGAAATTCAGACCAATGTTCTCATCCATGAAACACACTCTGTTTTAACGAAAAGGGCATGCTCTTCTTTCCAGAGTGTATAATACAGCAAGAAACATGTGCTTGCCCAGAAAAAAAGAACTGTGTTTCCTACTAATACTGACCATATCTAGTTGAACTCTGCTTATGAAACTGTAACAAACCACAGCATCTCTTACATAGATGCTCTTTAGTTTATACTGAAAAACGTGTTGGGTTCGTGAACTGTGTAAAGTCATTTGAGCCGAAAAATCACTGGGAATTAAGGAAATGATCTCTTGCTTATAGGAAGACACAGAGCCTTTGGTTTAACTCCGTTTGTGAAGGGAAATTCAGACCTGTGTTCTCATCCATGAAACATCCTCTGTTTTAACGCAAGAAGCATCCTCTTCTGTCCAGAGTTGCAATACAGCAAGAAATATGAGCAGGTCCATAAAAAAAGAACTGTATTTCTTACTCATACGGACCATATCTAGTTGAACTTTGCTTGTGAAACTGTAGCAAACAACAGCATCTCTTACATAGATGCTCTTTAGTTTATAGTGAAAAACGTGCGGGGTTCCTGAACTGGGCAAATTCATTTGAGCCCTAAAATCACTGGGTTTTCCGGAAATGAACTCTTACTTGTAGGAAGATACAGAGCCTTTGGTTTAACTCCGTTTGTGAAGGGAAGTTCAGACCAGTGTTCTCATCCATGAAACATACTCTGTTTTATCGCAAGAAGCATGCTCTTCTTTCCACCATCTCCAATACAGCAAGAAACATGAGCATGCCCAGAAAAAACGAACTGTGTTTCTTACTCATATGGACCATATCTAGTTAAACTCTGCTTGTGAAACTGTAACAAACCACAGCATCTCTTATATAGATGCTCTTCACTTTATAGTGAAAACGTGTTGGGTTCGTGAACTGTGTAAATTCATTTGAGCCGAAAAATCACTGGGATTTCCGGAAATGAACTCTTGCTTGTAGGAAGACACAGAGCCTTTGGTTTAACTCCGTTTGTGAAGGGAAATTCAGACCAATGTTCTCATCCATGAAACACACTCTGTTTCAACGCAAAGAGCATGCTCTTCTTTCCAGAGTCTCTAATACGGCAAGAAACATGTGCATGCCCAGAAAAAAAGAACTGTGTTTCCTACTAATACTGACCATATCTACTTGAACTCTGCTTATGAAACTGTAACAAACCACAGCATCTCTTACATAGATGCTCTTTAGTTTATACTGAAAAACATGTATGGTGCGTGAATTGTGTAAATTCATTTTAGCCGAAAAATCACTGGGTTTTCCGGAATTGAACTCTTGCTTGTAGGAAGACACAGAGCCTTTGTTTTAACCCCGTTTGTGAAGGGAAATTCAGACCAGTGTTCTCATCCATGAAACATCCTCTGTTTTAACGCAAGAAGCATCCTCTTCTGTCCAGAGTTGCAATACAGCAAGAAATATGAGCAGGTCCATAAAAAAGAACTGTATTTCTTACTCATACGGACCATATCTAGTTAAACTCTGCTTGTGAAACTGTAACAAACCACAGCATCACTTACATAGATGCTCTTTAGTTTATAGTGAAAAAAGTGTTGGATACGTGAACTGGGTAAATTCTTTTGAGCCGAAAAATCACAGGGATTTCGGGAAATGAACTCTTGCTTGTAAGAAGACATAGATCCTTGGTTTAACTCTGTTTGTGAAGGAAAATTCAGACCAGTGTTCTCATCCATGAAACACACTCTGTTTTAACGCAAAGAGCATGCTCTTCTTTCCAGAGTGTCTAATACAGCAAGAAACATGTCCATGCCCAGAAAAAAAGAACTGTGTTTCCTACTAATACTGACCATATCTACTTGAACTCTGCTTATGAAACTGTAACAAACCACAGCATCTCTTACATAGATGCTCTTTAGTTTATAGTGAAAAACGTGTTGGGTTCATGAATTGTGTAAATTAATTTTAGCCGAAAAATCACTGGGTTTTCCGGAATTAAACTCTTGCTTGTAGGAAGACACAGAGCCTTTGTTTTAACTCCGTTTGTGAAGGGAAATTCAGACCAGTGTTCTCATCCATGAAACATCCTCTGTTTTAACGCAAGAAGCATCCTCTTCTGTCCAGAGTTGCAATACAGCAAGAAATATGAGCATGTCCATAAAAAAAGAACTGTATTTCTTACACATACGGACCATATCTAGTTGAACTCTGCTTGTGAAACTGTAACAAACCACAGCATCTCTTACTTAGATGCTCTTTAGTTTATAGTGAAAAACGTGTGGGGTTCTTGAACTGGGCAAATTCATTTGAGCCCTAAAATCACTGGGTTTTCCGGAAATGAACTCTTACTTGTTGGAAGATACAGAGCCTTTGGTTTAACTCCGTTTGTGAAGGGAAATTCAGACCAGTGTTCTCATCCATGAAACATACTCTGTTTTATCGCAAGAAGCATGCTCTTCTTTCCAGCATCTCCAATACAGCAAGAAACATGAGCATGCCCAGAAAAAACGAACTGTGTTTCTTATTCATACCGACCATATCTAGTTATACTCTGCTTGTGAAACTGTAACAAACAACATCATCTCTTACATAGATGCTCTTTAGTTTATAGTGAAAAACGTGTTGGGTCCGTGAACTGTGTAAATTCATTTGAGGCGAAAAATCACTGGGTTTTCCGGAATTGAACTCTTGCTTGTAGGAAGACACAGAGCCTTTGTTTTAACTCCGTTTGTGAAGGAAAATTCGGACCAGTGTTCTCTTCCATGAAACATCCTCTGTTTTAACGCAAGAAGCATCCTCTTCTGTCCAGAGTTGCAATACAGCAAGAAATATGAGCAGGTCCATAAAAAAAGAACTGTATTTCTTACTCATACAGACCATATCTAGTTGAACTCTGCTTGTGAAACTGTAGCAAACAACAGCATCTCTTACATAGATGCTCTTTAGTTTATAGTGAAAAACGTGTGGGGTTCCTGAACTGGGCAAATTCATTTGAGCCCTAAAATCACTGGGTTTTCCGGAAATGAACTCTTGCTTGTAGGAAGATACAGAGCCTTTTGTTTAACTCCGTTTGTGAAGGGAAATTCAGACCAGTGTTCTCATCCATGAAACATCCTGTGTTTTAACGCAAGAAGCATCCTCTTCTGTCCAGAGTTGCAATACAGCAAGAAATATGAGCAGGTCCATAAAAAAAGAACTGTATTTCTTACTCATACGGACCATATCTAGTTAAACTCTGCTTGTGAAACTGTAACAAACCACAGCATCTCTTACATAGATGCTCTTTAGTTTATAGTGAAAAACGTGTTGGGTTCGTGAACTGTGTAAATTCATTTGAGCCGAAAAATCACTGGGATTTTCGAAAATGAACTCTTGCTTGTAGGAAGACACAGAGCCTTTGGTTTAACTACGTTTGTGAAGGGAAATTCAGACCCATGTTCTCATCCATGAAACACACTCTATTTTAACGCAAAGAGCATGCTCTTCTATCCAGAGTCTCTAATACAGCAAGAAACATGAGCATGCACAGAAAAAAAGAACTCTGTTTCCTATGAATACTGACTATATCTAGTTGAATTCTGCTTACGAAACTGTAAGAAACCACAGCATCTCTTACATAGATGCTGTTTAGTTTATAGTGAAATACGTGTTGGGTTCGTGAATTGTGTAAATTCATTTTAGCCAAAAAATCACTGGGTTTTCAGGAAATGAACTCTTGCTTGAAGGAAGACATAGAGACTTTGGTTTAACTCCGTTTGTGAAGGGAAATTCAGGCCAGTGTTCTCATCCATGAAACATACTCTGTTTTAACGCAAGAAGCATGCTCTTCTTTCCAGCGTCTCCAAAACAGCAAGAAACATGAGCATGCCCAGAAAAAACGAACTGTGTTTCTTACACATACGGACCATATCTAGTTAAACTCTGCTTGTGAAACTGTAACAAATCACAGCATCTCTTACTTACATGCTCTTTAGTTTATAATGATAAACGTGTTGGGTTCGTGAACTGTGTAAATTCATTTGAGCCGAAAAATCACTGGGATTTCCGGAAATGAACTCTTGCTTGTAGGAAGACACAGAGCCTTTGGTTTAACTAGGTTTGTGAAAGGAAATTCAGACCAATGTTCTCATCCATGAAACACACTCTGTTTTAACGCAAAGAGCATGCTCTTCTTTCCAGAGTGTCTAATACAGCAAGATACATGTCCATGCCCAGAAAAAAAGAACTGTGTTTCCTACTAATACTGACCATATCTACTTGAACTCTGCTTATGAAACTGTAACAAACCACAGCATCTCTTACATAGATGCTCTTTAGTTTATAGTGAAAAACGTGTTGGGTTCATGAATTGTGTAAATTCATTTTAGCCGAAAAATCACTGGGTTTTCCGGAATTGAACTCTTGCTTGTAGGAAGACACAGAGCATTTGGTTTAACTCCGTTTGTGAAGGGAAATTCAGACCTGTGCTCTCATCCATGAAACATCCTCTGTTTTAACGCAAGAAGCATCCACTTCTGTCCAGGTTGCAATACAGCAAGAAATATGAGCATGTCCATAAAAAAAGAACTGTATTTCCTACTCATACGGACCATATCTAGTTGAACTCTCCTTGTGAAACTGTAACAAACAACAGCATGTCTTTCATAGATGCTCTTTAGTTTATACTGAAAAACTTGTGGGGTTCGTAAACTGGGTAAATTCATTTGAGCCGAAAAATCACTGGGTTTTCCGGTAATGAACTCTTGCTTGTAGGAAGACACAGAGCCTTTGGTTTAACTCCGGTTGTGAAGGGAAATTCAGACCAGTGTTCTCATCCATGAAACGTCCTCTGTTTTAACGCAAAGAGCATGCTCTTCTTTCCAGAGTCTCTAATACAGCAAGAAACATGAGCATGCCCAGAAAAAACGAACTGTGTTTCTTACACATACAGACCATATCTAGTTAAACTCTGCTTCTGAAACTGTAACAAATCACAGCATCTCTTACATAGATGCTCTTTAGTCTATACTGAAAAACGTGTAGGGTGGGTGAACTGTGTAATGTCATTTGAACCGAAAAATCAGTGGGTATTCCGGAAATGAACTCTTGCTTGTAGGAAGACACAGAGCCTTTGGTTTAACTCCGTTTGTGAAGGGAAATTCAGACCAGTGTTCTCATCCATGAAACATCCTCTGTTTTAACGCAAGAAGCATCCTCTTCTGTCCAGAGTTGCAATACAGCAAGAAATATGAGCATGTCCATAAAAAAAGAACTGTATTTCCTACTCATACGGACCTTATCTAGTTGAACTCTGCTTGTGAAACTGTAACAAACCACAGCATCTCTTACATAGATGCTCTTTAGTTTATATTGAAAAACGAGTGGGGTTCGTGAACTGGGCAAATTCATTTGACCACTAAAATCACTGGGTTTTCCGGAAATGAACTCTTTCTTGTAGGAAGATACAGAGCCTTTTGTTTAACTCCGTTTGTGAAGGGAAATTCAGACCAGTGTTCTCATCCATGAAACATCCTCTGTTTTAACGCAAGAAGCATCCACTTCTGTCCAGAGTTGCAATACAGCAAGAAATATGAGCAGGTCCATAAAAAAAGAACTATATTTCTTACTCATACGGACCATATCTAGTTAAACTCTGCTTGTGAAACTGTAACAAACAACATCATCTCTTACATAGATGCTCTTTAATTTATAGTGAAAAACGTGTTGGGTCCGTGAACTGTGTAAATTCATTTGAGCCGAAAAATCACTGGGAATTCCGGAAATGAACTCTTGCTTGTAGGAAGACACAGAGCCTTTGATTTAACTACGTTTGTGAAGGGAAATTCAGACCAATGTTCTCATCCATGAAACACACTCTGTTTCAACGCAAAGAACATGCTCTTCTTTCCAGAGTCTCTAATACGGCAAGAAACATGTGCATGCCCAGAAAAAAAGAACTGTGTTTCCTACTAATACTGACCATATCTACTTGAACTCTGCTTATGAAACTGTAACAAACCACAGCATCTCTTACATAGATGCTCTTTAGTTTATAGTGAAAAACGTGTTGGGTTTGTGAATTGTGTAAATTCATTTTAGCCGAAAAATCACTGCGTTTTCAGGAAATGAACTCTTGCTTGAAGGAAGACATAGAGACTTTGGTTTAACTCCGTTTGTGAAGGGAAGTTCAGACCAGTGTTCTCATCCATGAAACATACTCTGTTTTATTGCAAGAAGCATGCTCTTCTTTCCACCATCTCCAATACAGCAAGAAACATGAGCATGCCCAGAAAAAACGAACTGTGTTTCTTACTCATATGGACCATATCTAGTTAAACTCTGCTTGTGAAACTGTAACAAACCACAGCATCTCTTATATAGATGCTCTTCAGTTTATAGTGAAAAACGTGTTGGGTTCGTGAACTGTGTAAATTCATTTGAGCCGAAAAATCACTGGGATTTCCGGAAATGAACTCTTGCTTGTAGGAAGACACAGAGCCTTTGGTTTAACTCCGTTTGTGAAGGGAAATTCAGACCAATGTTCTCATCCATGAAACACACTCTGTTTCAACGCAAAGAGCATGCTCTTCTTTCCAGAGTCTCTAATACGGCAAGAAACTTGTGCATGCCCAGAAAAAAAGAACTGTGTTTCCTACTAATACTGACCATATCTACTTGAACTCTGCTTATGAAACTGTAACAAACCACAGCATCTCTTACATAGATGCTCTTTAGTTTATACTGAAAAACATGTATGGTGCGTGAATTGTGTAAATTCATTTTAGCCGAAAAATCACTGGGTTTTCCGGAATTGAACTCTTGCTTGTAGGAAGACACAGAGCCTTTGTTTTAACCCCGTTTGTGAAGGGAAATTCAGACCAGTGTTCTCTTCCATGAAACATCCTCTGTTTTAACGCAAGAAGCATCCTCTTCTGTCCAGAGTTGCAATACAGCAAGAAATATGAGCAGGCCCATAAAAAGAAATGTATTTCTTACTCATAAGGACCATATCTAGTTGAACTTTGCTTCTGAAACTGTAGCAAACAACAGCATCTCTTACATAGATGCTCTTTAGTTTATAGTGAAAAACGTGTGGGGTTCCTGAACTGGGCAAATTCATTTGACCCCTAAACTCACTGGGTTTTCCGGAAATGAACTCTTACTTGTACGAAGATACAGAGCCTTTGGTTTAACTACGTTTGTGAAGGGAAATTCAGACCAATGTTCTCATCCATGAAACACACTCTGTTGTAACGCAAAGAGCATGCTCCTCTTTCCAGAGTCTCTAATACAGCAAGAAACATGTGCATGCCCAGAAAAAAAGAACTGTGTTTCCTACTAATACAGACCATATCTAGTTGAACTCTGCTTTTGAAACTGTAACAAACAACAGCATCTCTTACATAGATGCTCTTTAGTTTATAGTGAAAAAAGTGTTGGGTTCATGAACTTGGTAAATTTATTTGAGCCGAAAAATCACTGGGATTTCCGGAAATGAACTCTTGCTTGTAGGAAGACACAGAGCCTTTGGTTTAACTCCGTTTGTGAAGGGAAATTCAGACCAGTGTTCTCATCCATGAAACACCGTCTGTTTTAACACAAGAAGCATCCTCTTCTGTCCAGAGTTGCAATACAGCCAGAAATATGAGCATGTCCATAAAAAAAGAACTGTATTTCCTACTAATACTGACCATATCTAGTTGAACTCTGCTTATTAAACTGTAACAAACCACAGCATCTCTTACATAGATGCTGTTTAGTTTATAGTGAAAAACGTGTTGGGTTTGTGAATTGTGTAAATTCATTTTAGCCGAAAAATCACTGGGTTTTCAGGAAATGAACTCTTGCTTGAAGGAAGACATAGAGACTTTGGGTTAACTTCGTTTGTGAAGGGAAATTCAGGCCAGTGTTCTCATCCATGAAACATACTCTGTTTTAACGCAAGAAGCATGCTCTTCTTTCCAGTGTCTCCAAAACAGCAAGAAACATGAGCATGCCCCGAAAAAACGAACTGTGTTTCTTACACATACAGACCATATCTAGTTAAACTCTGCTTGTGAAACTGTAACAAATCACAGCATCTCTTACTTAGATGCTCTTTAGTTTATAATGATAAACGTGTTGGGTTAGTGAACTGTGTAAATTCATTTGAGCCAAAAAATCACTGGGAATTCCGGAAATGAACTCTTGCTTGTAGGAAGACACAGAGCCTTTGGTTTAACTCCGTTTGTGAAGGGAAATTCAGACCAGTGTTCTCATCCATGAAACACACTCTGTTTTAACGCAAAGAGCATGCTCTTCTATCCAGAGTCTCTAATACAGCAAGAAACATGAGCATGCACAGAAAAAAAGAACTCTGTTTCCTATGAATACTGACCATATCTAGTTGAATTCTGCTTACGAAACTGTAACAAACCACAGCATCTCTTACAAAGATGCTGTTTAGTTTATAGTGAAATATGTGTTGGGTTCGTGAATTGTGTAAATTCATTTTAGCCAAAAAATCACTGGGTTTTCAGGAAATGAACTCTTGCTTGAAGGAAGACATAGAGACTTTGGTTTAACTCCGTTTGTGAAGGGAAATTCAGGCCAGTGTTCTCATCCATGAAACATACTCTGTTTTAACGCAAGAAGCATGCTCTTCTTTCCAGCGTCTCCAAAACAGCAAGAAACATGAGCATGCCCAGAAAAAACGAACTGTGTTTCTTACACATACGGACCATATCTAGTTGAACTCTGCTTGTGAAACTGTAACAAACCACAGCATCTCTTACATAGATGCTCTTTAGTTTATAGTGAAAAACGTGTGGGGTTCCTGAACTGGGCAAATTCATTTGAGCCCTAAAATCACTGGGTTTTCCGGAAATGAACTCTTACTTGTTGGAAGATACAGAGCCTTTGGTTTAACTCCGTTTGTGAAGGGAAATTCAGACCAGTGTTCTCATCCATGAAACATACTCTGTTTTATCGCAAGAAGCATGCTCTTCTTTCCAGCATCTCCAATACAGCAAGAAACATGAGCTTGCCCAGAAAAAACGAACTGTGTTTCTTATTCATACCGACCATATCTAGTTAAACTCTGCTTGTGAAACTGTAACAAACAACATCATCTCTTACACAGATGCTCTTTAATTTATAGTGAAAAACGTGTTGGGTCCGTGAACTGTGTAAATTCATTTGAGCCGAAAAATCACTGGGATTTCCGGAAATGAACTCTTGCTTGTAGGAAGACACAGAGCCTTTGGTTTAACTCCGTTTGTGAAGGGAAATTCAGACCAGTGTTCTCATCCATGAAACACACTCTATTTTAACGCAAAGAGCATGCTCTTCTATCCAGAGTCTCTAATACAGCAAGAAACATGAGCATGCACAGAAAAAAAGAACTCTGTTTCCTATGAATACTGACTATATCTAGTTGAATTCTGCTTACGAAACTGTAAGAAACCACAGCATCTCTTACATAGATGCTGTTTAGTTTATAGTGAAATACGTGTTGGGTTCGTGAATTGTGTAAATTCATTTTAGCCAAAAAATCACTGGGTTTTCAGGAAATGAACTCTTGCTTGAAGGAAGACATAGAGACTTTGGTTTAACTCCGTTTGTGAAGGGAAATTCAGGCCAGTGTTCTCATCCATGAAACATACTCTGTTTTAACGCAAGAAGCATGCTCTTCTTTCCAGCGTCTCCAAAACAGCAAGAAACATGAGCATGCCCAGAAAAAACGAACTGTGTTTCTTACACATACGGACCATATCTAGTTGAACTCTGCTTGTGAAACTGTAACAAACCACAGCATCTCTTACATAGATGCTCTTTAGTTTATAGTGAAAAACGTGTGGGGTTCCTGAACTGGGCAAATTCATTTGAGCCCTAAAATCACTGGGTTTTCCGGAAATGAACTCTTACTTGTTGGAAGATACAGAGCCTTTGGTTTAACTCCGTTTGTGAAGGGAAATTCAGACCAGTGTTCTCATCCATGAAACATACTCTGTTTTATCGCAAGAAGCATGCTCTTCTTTCCAGCATCTCCAATACAGCAAGAAACATGAGCTTGCCCAGAAAAAACGAACTGTGTTTCTTATTCATACCGACCATATCTAGTTAAACTCTGCTTGTGAAACTGTAACAAACAACATCATCTCTTACACAGATGCTCTTTAATTTATAGTGAAAAACGTGTTGGGTCCGTGAACTGTGTAAATTCATTTGAGCCGAAAAATCACTGGGATTTCCGGAAATGAACTCTTGCTTGTAGGAAGACACAGAGCCTTTGGTTTAACTCCGTTTGTGAAGGGAAATTCAGACCAGTGTTCTCATCCATGAAACACACTCTATTTTAACGCAAAGAGCATGCTCTTCTATCCAGAGTCTCTAATACAGCAAGAAACATGAGCATGCACAGAAAAAAAGAACTCTGTTTCCTATGAATACTGACTATATCTAGTTGAATTCTGCTTACGAAACTGTAAGAAACCACAGCATCTCTTACATAGATGCTGTTTAGTTTATAGTGAAATACGTGTTGGGTTCGTGAATTGTGTAAATTCATTTTAGCCAAAAAATCACTGGGTTTTCAGGAAATGAACTCTTGCTTGAAGGAAGACATAGAGACTTTGGTTTAACTCCGTTTGTGAAGGGAAATTCAGGCCAGTGTTCTCATCCATGAAACATACTCTGTTTTAACGCAAGAAGCATGCTCTTCTTTCCAGCGTCTCCAAAACAGCAAGAAACATGAGCATGCCCAGAAAAAACGAACTGTGTTTCTTACACATACGGACCATATCTAGTTAAACTCTGCTTGTGAAACTGTAACAAATCACAGCATCTCTTACTTACATGCTCTTTAGTTTATAATGATAAACGTGTTGGGTTCGTGAACTGTGTAAATTCATTTGAGCCGAAAAATCACTGGGATTTCCGGAAATGAACTCTTGCTTGTAGGAAGACACAGAGCCTTTGGTTTAACTAGGTTTGTGAAAGGAAATTCAGACCAATGTTCTCATCCATGAAACACACTCTGTTTTAACGCAAAGAGCATGCTCTTCTTTCCAGAGTGTCTAATACAGCAAGAAACATGTCCATGCCCAGAAAAAAAGAACTGTGTTTCCTACTAATACTGACCATATCTACTTGAACTCTGCTTATGAAACTGTAACAAACCACAGCATCTCTTACATAGATGCTCTTTAGTTTATAGTGAAAAACGTGTTGGGTTCATGAATTGTGTAAATTCATTTTAGCCGAAAAATCACTGGGTTTTCCGGAATTGAACTCTTGCTTGTAGGAAGACACAGAGCATTTGGTTTAACTCCGTTTGTGAAGGGAAATTCAGACCTGTGCTCTCATCCGTGAAACATCCTCTGTTTTAACGCAAGAAGCATCCACTTCTGTCCAGAGTTGCAATACAGCAAGAAATATGAGCATGTCCATAAAAAAAGAACTGTATTTCCTACTCATACGGACCATATCTAGTTGAACTCTCCTTGTGAAACTGTAACAAACAACAGCATGTCTTTCATAGATGCTCTTTAGTTTATACTGAAAAACTTGTGGGGTTCGTAAACTGGGTAAATTCATTTGAGCCGAAAAATCACTGGGTTTTCCGGTAATGAACTCTTGCTTGTAGGAAGACACAGAGCCTTTGGTTTAACTCCGGTTGTGAAGGGAAATTCAGACCAGTGTTCTCATCCATGAAACGTCCTCTGTTTTAACGCAAAGAGCATGCTCTTCTTTCCAGAGTCTCTAATACAGCAAGAAACATGAGCATGCCCAGAAAAAACGAACTGTGTTTCTTACACATACAGACCATATCTAGTTAAACTCTGCTTCTGAAACTGTAACAAATCACAGCATCTCTTACATAGATGCTCTTTAGTCTATACTGAAAAACGTGTAGGGTGGGTGAACTGTGTAAAGTCATTTGAACCGAAAAATCAGTGGGTATTCCGGAAATGAACTCTTGCTTGTAGGAAGACACAGAGCCTTTGGTTTAACTCCGTTTGTGAAGGGAAATTCAGACCAGTGTTCTCATCCATGAAACATCCTCTGTTTTAACGCAAGAAGCATCCTCTTCTGTCCAGAGTTGCAATACAGCAAGAAATATGAGCATGTCCATAAAAAAAGAACTGTATTTCCTACTCATACGGACCTTATCTAGTTGAACTCTGCTTGTGAAACTGTAACAAACCACAGCATCTCTTACATAGATGCTCTTTAGTTTATGTTGAAAAACGAGTGGGGTTCGTGAACTGGGCAAATTCATTTGACCACTAAAATCACTGGGTTTTCCGGAAATGAACTCTTGCTTGTAGGAAGATACAGAGCCTTTTCTTTAACTCCGTTTGTGAAGGGAAATTCAGACCAGTGTTCTCATCCATGAAACATCCTCTGTTTTAACGCAAGAAGCATCCACTTCTGTCCAGAGTTGCAATACAGCAAGAAATATGAGCAGGTCCATAAAAAAAGAACTATATTTCTTACTCATACGGACCATATCTAGTTAAACTCTGCTTGTGAAACTGTAACAAACAACATCATCTCTTACATAGATGCTCTTTAATTTATAGTGAAAAACGTGTTGGGTCCGTGAACTGTGTAAATTCATTTGAGCCGAAAAATCACTGGGAATTCCGGAAATGAACTCTTGCTTGTAGGAAGACACAGAGCCTTTGATTTAACTACGTTTGTGAAGGGAAATTCAGACCAATGTTCTCATCCATGAAACACACTCTGTTTCAACGCAAAGAGCATGCTCTTCTTTCCAGAGTCTCTAATACGGCAAGAAACATGTGCATGCCCAGAAAAAAAGAACTGTGTTTCCTACTAATACTGACCATATCTACTTGAACTCTGCTTATGAAACTGTAACAAACCACAGCATCTCTTACATAGATGCTCTTTAGTTTATAGTGAAAAACGTGTTGGGTTTGTGAATTGTGTAAATTCATTTTAGCCGAAAAATCACTGCGTTTTCAGGAAATGAACTCTTGCTTGAAGGAAGACATAGAGACTTTGGTTTAACTCCGTTTGTGAAGGGAAATTCAGGCCAGTGTTCTCATCCATGAAACATACTCTGTTTTAACGCAAGAAGCATGCTCTTCTTTCCAGCGTCTCCAAAACAGCAAGAAACATGAGCATGCCCAGAAAAAACGAACTGTGTTTCTTACACATACAGACCATATCTAGTTAAACTCTGCTTCTGAAACTGTAACAAATCACAGCATCTCTTACTTAGATGCTCTTTAGCTTATAATGATAAACGTGTTGGGTTCGTGAACTGTGTAAATTCATTTGAGCCGAAAAATCACTGGGATTTCCGGAAATGAACTCTTGCTTGTAGAAAGACACAGAGCCTTTGGTTTAACTGCGTTTGTGAAGGGAAATTCAGACCAATGTTTTCATCCATGAAACACACTCTGTTTTAACGCAAAGGGCATGCTCTTCTTTCCAGAGTGTATAATACAGCAAGAAACATGTGCTTGCCCAGAAAAAAAGAACTGTGTTTCCTACTAATACTGACCATATCTAGTTGAACTCTGCTTATGAAACTGTAACAAACCACAGCATCTCTTACATAGATGCTCTTTAGTTTATACTGAAAAACGTGTTGGGTTCGTGAACTGTGTAAAGTCAATTGAGCCGAAAAATCACTGGGAATTAAGGAAATGATCTCTTGCTTGTAGGAAGACACAGAGCCTTTGGTTTAACTCCGTTTGTGAAGGGAAATTCAGACCTGTGTTCTCATCCATGAAACATCCTCTGTTTTAACTCAAGAAGCATCCTCTTCTGTCCAGAGTTGCAATACAGCAAGAAATATGAGCAGGTCCATAAAAAAAGAACTGTATTTCTTACTCATACGGACCATATCTAGTTGAACTTTGCTTGTGAAACTGTAGCAAACAACAGCATCTCTTACATAGATGCTCTTTAGTTTATAGTGAAAAACGTGTGGGGTTCCTGAACTGGGCAAATTCATTTGAGCCCTAAAATCACTGGGTTTTCCGGAAATGAACTCTTACTTGTAGGAAGATACAGAGCCTTTGGTTTAACTCCGTTTGTGAAGGGAAGTTCAGACCAGTGTTCTCATCCATGAAACATACTCTGTTTTATTGCAAGAAGCATGCTCTTCTTTCCACCATCTCCAATACAGCAAGAAACATGAGCAGGCCCAGAAAAAACGAACTGTGTTTCTTACTCATATGGACCATATCTAGTTAAACTCTGCTTGTGAAACTGTAACAAACCACAGCATCTCTTATATAGATGCTCTTCAGTTTATAGTGAAAAACGTGTTGGGTTCGTGAACTGTGTAAATTCATTTGAGCTGAAAAATCACTGGGAATTCCGGAAATGAACTCTTGCTTGTAGGAAGACACAGAGCCTTTGGTTTAACTCCGTTTGTGAAGGGAAATTCAGACCAATGTTCTCATCCATGAAACACACTCTGTTTCAACGCAAAGAGCATGCTCTTCTTTCCAGAGTCTCTAATACGGCAAGAAACATGTGCATGCCCAGAAAAAAAGAACTGTGTTTCCTACTAATACTGACCATATCTACTTGAACTCTGCTTATGAAACTGTAACAAACCACAGCATCTCTTACATAGATGCTCTTTAGTTTATACTGAAAAACATGTATGGTGCGTGAATTGTGTAAATTCATTTTAGCCGAAAAATCACTGGGTTTTCCGGAATTGAACTCTTGCTTGTAGGAAGACACAGAGCCGTTGTTTTAACCCCGTTTGTGAAGGGAAATTCAGACCAGTGTTCTCTTCCATGAAACATCCTCTGTTTTAACGCAAGAAGCATCCTCTTCTGTCCAGAGTTGCAATACAGCAAGAAATATGAGCAGGCCCATAAAAAGAACTGTATTTCTTACTCATAAGGACCATATCTAGTTGAACTTTGCTTCTGAAACTGTAGCAAACAACAGCATCTCTTACATAGATGCTCTTTAGTTTATAGTGAAAAACGTGTGGGGTTCCTGAACTGGGCAAATTCATTTGACCCCTAAACTCACTGGGTTTTCCGGAAATGAACTCTTACTTGTACGAAGATACAGAGCCTTTGGTTTAACTACGTTTGTGAAGGGAAATTCAGACCAATGTTCTCATCCATGAAACACACTCTGTTGTAACGCAAAGAGCATGCTCCTCTTTCCAGAGTCTCTAATACAGCAAGAAACATGTGCATGCCCAGAAAAAAAGAACTGTGTTTCCTACTAATACAGACCATATCTAGTTGAACTCTGCTTTTGAAACTGTAACAAACAACAGCATCTCTTACATAGATGCTCTTTAGTTTATAGTGAAAAAAGTGTTGGGTTCATGAACTTGGTAAATTTATTTGAGCCGAAAAATCACTGGGATTTCCGGAAATGAACTCTTGCTTGTAGGAAGACACAGAGCCTTTGGTTTAACTCCGTTTGTGAAGGGAAATTCAGACCAGTGTTCTCATCCATGAAACACCGTCTGTTTTAACACAAGAAGCATCCTCTTCTGTCCAGAGTTGCAATACAGCCAGAAATATGAGCATGTCCATAAAAAAAGAACTGTATTTCCTACTAATACTGACCATATCTAGTTGAACTCTGCTTATTAAACTGTAACAAACCACAGCATCTCTTACATAGATGCTGTTTAGTTTATAGTGAAAAACGTGTTGGGTTTGTGAATTGTGTAAATTCATTTTAGCCGAAAAATCACTGGGTTTTCAGGAAATGAACTCTTGCTTGAAGGAAGACATAGAGACTTTGGGTTAACTTCGTTTGTGAAGGGAAATTCAGGCCAGTGTTCTCATCCATGAAACATACTCTGTTTTAACGCAAGAAGCATGCTCTTCTTTCCAGTGTCTCCAAAACAGCAAGAAACATGAGCATGCCCCGAAAAAACGAACTGTGTTTCTTACACATACAGACCATATCTAGTTAAACTCTGCTTGTGAAACTGTAACAAATCACAGCATCTCTTACTTAGATGCTCTTTAGTTTATAATGATAAACGTGTTGGGTTCGTGAACTGTGTAAATTCATTTGAGCCGAAAAATCACTGGGAATTCCGGAAATGAACTCTTGCTTGTAGAAAGACACAGAGCCTTTGGTTTAACTGCGTTTGTGAAGGGAAATTCAGACCAATGTTTTCATCCATGAAACACACTCTGTTTTAACGCAAAGAGCATGCTCTTCTTTCCAGAGTGTCTAATACAGCAAGAAACATGTGCTTGCCCAGAAAAAAAGAACTGTGTTTCCTACTAATACTGACCATATCTAGTTGAACTCTGCTTATGAAACTGTAACAAACCACAGCATCTCTTACATAGATGCTCTTTAGTTTATAGTGAAAAACGTGTTGGGTTCGTGAACTGTGTAAAGTCATTTGAGCCGAAAAATCACTGGGAATTAACGAAATGAACCATTGCTTGTAGGAAGACACAGAGCCTTTGGTTTAACTCCGTTTGTGAAGGGAAATTCAGACCTGTGTTCTCATCCATGAAACATCCTCTGTTTTAACGCAAGAAGCATTCTCTTCTGTCCGGAGTTGCAATACAGCAAGAAATATGAGCAGGTCCATAAAAAAAGAACTGTATTTCTTACTCATACGGACCATATCTAGTTGAACTTTGCTTGTGAAACTGTAGCAAACAACAGCATCTCTTACGTAGATGCTCTTTAGTTTATAGTGAAAAACGTGTGGGGTTCCTGAACTGGGCAAATTCATTTGAGCCCTAAAATCACTGGGTTTTCCGGAAATGAACTCTTACTTGTAGGAAGATACAGAGCCATTGGTTTAACTCCGTTTGTGAAGAGATGTTCAGACCAGTGTTCTCATCCATGAAACATACTCTGTTTTATCGCAAGAAGCATGCTCTTCTTTCCAGCATCTCCAATACAGCAAGAAAAATGAGCATGCCCAGAAAAAACGAACTGTGTTTCTTATTCATACCGACCATATCTAGTTAAACTCTGCTTGTGAAACTGTAACAAACCACAGCATCTCTTATATAGATGCTCTTCAGTTTATAGTGAAAAACGTGTTGGGTTCGTGAACTGTGTAAATTCATTTGAGCCGAAAAATCACTGGGATTTCCGGAAATGAACTCTTGCTTGTAGGAAGACACAGAGCCTTTGGTTTAACTCCGTTTGTGAAGGGAAATTCAGACCAATGTTCTCATCCATGAAACACACTCTGTTTCAACGCAAAGAGCATGCTCCTCTTTCCAGAGTCTCTAATACAGCAAGAAACATGTGCATGCCCAGAAAAAAAGAACTGTGTTTCCTACTAATACAGACCATATCTAGTTGAACTCTGCTTTTGAAACTGTAACAAACAACAGCATCTCTTACATAGATGCTCTTTAGTTTATAGTGAAAAAAGTGTTGGGTTCATGAACTTGGTAAATTTATTTGAGCCGAAAAATCACTGGGATTTCCGGAAATGAACTCTTGCTTGTAGGAAGACACAGAGCCTTTGGTTTAACTCTGTTTGTGAAGGGAAATTCAGACCAGTGTTCTCATCCATGAAACACCGTCTGTTTTAACACAAGAAGCATCCTCTTCTGTCCAGAGTTGCAATACAGCCAGAAATATGAGCATGTCCATAAAAAAAGAACTGTATTTCCTACTAATACTGACCATATCTAGTTGAACTCTGCTTATGAAACTGTAACAAACCACAGCATCTCTTACAAAGATGCTGTTTAGTTTATAGTGAAATATGTGTTGGGTTCGTGAATTGTGTAAATTCATTTTAGCCAAAAAATCACTGGGTTTTCAGGAAATGAACTCTTGCTTGAAGGAAGACATAGAGACTTTGGTTTAACTCCGTTTGTGAAGGGAAATTCAGGCCAGTGTTCTCATCCATGAAACATACTCTGTTTTAACGCAAGAAGCATGCTCTTCTTTCCAGCGTCTCCAAAACAGCAAGAAACATGAGCATGCCCAGAAAAAACGAACTGTGTTTCTTACACATACGGACCATATCTAGTTGAACTCTGCTTGTGAAACTGTAACAAACCACAGCATCTCTTACATAGATGCTCTTTAGTTTATAGTGAAAAACGTGTGGGGTTCCTGAACTGGGCAAATTCATTTGAGCCCTAAAATCACTGGGTTTTCCGGAAATGAACTCTTACTTGTTGGAAGATACAGAGCCTTTGGTTTAACTCCGTTTGTGAAGGGAAATTCAGACCAGTGTTCTCATCCATGAAACATACTCTGTTTTATCGCAAGAAGCATGCTCTTCTTTCCAGCATCTCCAATACAGCAAGAAACATGAGCTTGCCCAGAAAAAACGAACTGTGTTTCTTATTCATACCGACCATATCTAGTTAAACTCTGCTTGTGAAACTGTAACAAACAACATCATCTCTTACACAGATGCTCTTTAATTTATAGTGAAAAGTGTTGGGTCCGTGAACTGTGTAAATTCATTTGAGCCGAAAAATCACTGGGATTTCCGGAAATGAACTCTTGCTTGTAGGAAGACACAGAGCCTTTGGTTTAACTCCGTTTGTGAAGGGAAATTCAGACCAGTGTTCTCATCCATGAAACACACTCTATTTTAACGCAAAGAGCATGCTCTTCTATCCAGAGTCTCTAATACAGCAAGAAACATGAGCATGCACAGAAAAAAAGAACTCTGTTTCCTATGAATACTGACTATATCTAGTTGAATTCTGCTTACGAAACTGTAAGAAACCACAGCATCACTTACATAGATGCTGTTTAGTTTATAGTGAAATACGTGTTGGGTTCGTGAATTGTGTAAATTCATTTTAGCCAAAAAATCACTGGGTTTTCAGGAAATGAACTCTTGCTTGAAGGAAGACATAGAGACTTTGGTTTAACTCCGTTTGTGAAGGGAAATTCAGGCCAGTGTTCTCATCCATGAAACATACTCTGTTTTAACGCAAGAAGCATGCTCTTCTTTCCAGCGTCTCCAAAACAGCAAGAAACATGAGCATGCCCAGAAAAAACGAACTGTGTTTCTTACACATACGGACCATATCTAGTTGAACTCTGCTTGTGAAACTGTAACAAACCACAGCATCTCTTACATAGATGCTCTTTAGTTTATAGTGAAAAACGTGTGGGGTTCCTGAACTGGGCAAATTCATTTGAGCCCTAAAATCACTGGGTTTTCCGGAAATGAACTCTTACTTGTTGGAAGATACAGAGCCTTTGGTTTAACTCCGTTTGTGAAGGGAAATTCAGACCAGTGTTCTCATCCATGAAACATACTCTGTTTTATCGCAAGAAGCATGCTCTTCTTTCCAGCATCTCCAATACAGCAAGAAACATGAGCTTGCCCAGAAAAAACGAACTGTGTTTCTTATTCATACCGACCATATCTAGTTAAACTCTGCTTGTGAAACTGTAACAAACAACATCATCTCTTACACAGATGCTCTTTAATTTATAGTGAAAAACGTGTTGGGTCCGTGAACTGTGTAAATTCATTTGAGCCGAAAAATCACTGGGATTTCCGGAAATGAACTCTTGCTTGTAGGAAGACACAGAGCCTTTGGTTTAACTCCGTTTGTGAAGGGAAATTCAGACCAGTGTTCTCATCCATGAAACACTCTCTATTTTAACGCAAAGAGCATGCTCTTCTATCCAGAGTCTCTAATACAGCAAGAAACATGAGCATGCACAGAAAAAAAGAACTCTGTTTCCTATGAATACTGACTATATCTAGTTGAATTCTGCTTACGAAACTGTAAGAAACCACAGCATCTCTTACATAGATGCTGTTTAGTTTATAGTGAAATACGTGTTGGGTTCGTGAATTGTGTAAATTCATTTTAGCCAAAAAATCACTGGGTTTTCAGGAAATGAACTCTTGCTTGAAGGAAGACATAGAGACTTTGGTTTAACTCCGTTTGTGAAGGGAAATTCAGGCCAGTGTTCTCATCCATGAAACATACTCTGTTTTAACGCAAGAAGCATGCTCTTCTTTCCAGCGTCTCCAAAACAGCAAGAAACATGAGCATGCCCAGAAAAAACGAACTGTGTTTCTTACACATACGGACCATATCTAGTTAAACTCTGCTTGTGAAACTGTAACAAATCACAGCATCTCTTACTTACATGCTCTTTAGTTTATAATGATAAACGTGTTGGGTTCGTGAACTGTGTAAATTCATTTGAGCCGAAAAATCACTGGGATTTCCGGAAATGAACTCTTGCTTGTAGGAAGACACAGAGCCTTTGGTTTAACTAGGTTTGTGAAAGGAAATTCAGACCAATGTTCTCATCCATGAAACACACTCTGTTTTAACGCAAAGAGCATGCTCTTCTTTCCAGAGTGTCTAATACAGCAAGAAACATGTCCATGCCCAGAAAAAAAGAACTGTGTTTCCTACTAATACTGACCATATCTACTTGAACTCTGCTTATGAAACTGTAACAAACCACAGCATCTCTTACATAGATGCTCTTTAGTTTATAGTGAAAAACGTGTTGGGTTCATGAATTGTGTAAATTCATTTTAGCCGAAAAATCACTGGGTTTTCCGGAATTGAACTCTTGCTTGTAGGAAGACACAGAGCATTTGGTTTAACTCCGTTTGTGAAGGGAAATTCAGACCTGTGCTCTCATCCGTGAAACATCCTCTGTTTTAACGCAAGAAGCATCCACTTCTGTCCAGAGTTGCAATACAGCAAGAAATATGAGCATGTCCATAAAAAAAGAACTGTATTTCCTACTCATACGGACCATATCTAGTTGAACTCTCCTTGTGAAACTGTAACAAACAACAGCATGTCTTTCATAGATGCTCTTTAGTTTATACTGAAAAACTTGTGGGGTTCGTAAACTGGGTAAATTCATTTGAGCCGAAAAATCACTGGGTTTTCCGGTAATGAACTCTTGCTTGTAGGAAGACACAGAGCCTTTGGTTTAACTCCGGTTGTGAAGGGAAATTCAGACCAGTGTTCTCATCCATGAAACGTCCTCTGTTTTAACGCAAAGAGCATGCTCTTCTTTCCAGAGTCTCTAATACAGCAAGAAACATGAGCATGCCCAGAAAAAACGAACTGTGTTTCTTACACATACAGACCATATCTAGTTAAACTCTGCTTGTGAAACTGTAACAAATCACAGCATCTCTTACATAGATGCTCTTTAGTCTATACTGAAAAACGTGTAGGGTGGGTGAACTGTGTAAAGTCATTTGAACCGAAAAATCAGTGGGTATTCCGGAAATGAACTCTTGCTTGTAGGAAGACACAGAGCCTTTGGTTTAACTCCGTTTGTGAAGGGAAATTCAGACCAGTGTTCTCATCCATGAAACATCCTCTGTTTTAACGCAAGAAGCATCCTCTTCTGTCCAGAGTTGCAATACAGCAAGAAATATGAGCATGTCCATAAAAAAAGAACTGTATTTCCTACTCATACGGACCTTATCTAGTTGAACTCTGCTTGTGAAACTGTAACAAACCACAGCATCTCTTACATAGATGCTCTTTAGTTTATGTTGAAAAACGAGTGGGGTTCGTGAACTGGGCAAATTCATTTGACCACTAAAATCACTGGGTGTTCCGGAAATGAACTCTTGCTTGTAGGAAGATACAGAGCCTTTTGTTTAACTCCGTTTGTGAAGGGAAATTCAGACCAGTGTTCTCATCCATGAAACATCCTCTGTTTTAACGCAAGAAGCATCCACTTCTGTCCAGAGTTGCAATACAGCAAGAAATATGAGCAGGTCCATAAAAAAAGAACTATATTTCTTACTCATACGGACCATATCTAGTTAAACTCTGCTTGTGAAACTGTAACAAACAACATCATCTCTTACATAGATGCTCTTTAATTTATAGTGAAAAACGTGTTGGGTCCGTGAACTGTGTAAATTCATTTGAGCCGAAAAATCACTGGGAATTCCGGAAATGAACTCTTGCTTGTAGGAAGACACAGAGCCTTTGATTTAACTACGTTTGTGAAGGGAAATTCAGACCAATGTTCTCATCCATGAAACACACTCTGTTTCAACGCAAAGAGCATGCTCTTCTTTCCAGAATCTCTAATACGGCAAGAAACATGTGCATGCCCAGAAAAAAAGAACTGTGTTTCCTACTAATACTGACCATATCTACTTGAACTCTGCTTATGAAACTGTAACAAACCACAGCATCTCTTACATAGATGCTCTTTAGTTTATAGTGAAAAACGTGTTGGGTTTGTGAATTGTGTAAATTCATTTTAGCCGAAAAATCACTGCGTTTTCAGGAAATGAACTCTTGCTTGAAGGAAGACATAGAGACTTTGGTTTAACTCCGTTTGTGAAGGGAAATTCAGGCCAGTGTTCTCATCCATGAAACATACTCTGTTTTAACGCAAGAAGCATGCTCTTCTTTCCAGCGTCTCCAAAACAGCAAGAAACATGAGCATGCCCAGAAAAAACGAACTGTGTTTCTTACACATACAGACCATATCTAGTTAAACTCTGCTTCTGAAACTGTAACAAATCACAGCATCTCTTACTTAGATGCTCTTTAGCTTATAATGATAAACGTGTTGGGTTCGTGAACTGTGTAAATTCATTTGAGCCGAAAAATCACTGGGATTTCCGGAAATGAACTCTTGCTTGTAGAAAGACACAGAGCCTTTGGTTTAACTGCGTTTGTGAAGGGAAATTCAGACCAATGTTTTCATCCATGAAACACACTCTGTTTTAACGCAAAGGGCATGCTCTTCTTTCCAGAGTGTATAATACAGCAAGAAACATGTGCTTGCCCAGAAAAAAAGAACTGTGTTTCCTACTAATACTGACCATATCTAGTTGAACTCTGCTTATGAAACTGTAACAAACCACAGCATCTCTTACATAGATGCTCTTTAGTTTATACTGAAAAACGTGTTGGGTTCGTGAACTGTGTAAAGTCAATTGAGCCGAAAAATCACTGGGAATTAAGGAAATGATCTCTTGCTTGTAGGAAGACACAGAGCCTTTGGTTTAACTCCGTTTGTGAAGGGAAATTCAGACCTGTGTTCTCATCCATGAAACATCCTCTGTTTTAACGCAAGAAGCATCCTCTTCTGTCCAGAGTTGCAATACAGCAAGAAATATGAGCAGGTCCATAAAAAAAGAACTGTATTTCTTACTCATACGGACCATATCTAGTTGAACTTTGCTTGTGAAACTGTAGCAAACAACAGCATCTCTTACATAGATGCTCTTTAGTTTATAGTGAAAAACGTGTGGGGTTCCTGAACTGGGCAAATTCATTTGAGCCCTAAAATCACTGGGTTTTCCGGAAATGAACTCTTACTTGTAGGAAGATACAGAGCCTTTGGTTTAACTCCGTTTGTGAAGGGAAGTTCAGACCAGTGTTCTCATCCATGAAACATACTCTGTTTTATTGCAAGAAGCATGCTCTTCTTTCCACCATCTCCAATACAGCAAGAAACATGAGCAGGCCCAGAAAAAACGAACTGTGTTTCTTACTCATATGGACCATATCTAGTTAAACTCTGCTTGTGAAACTGTAACAAACCACAGCATCTCTTATATAGATGCTCTTCAGTTTATAGTGAAAAACGTGTTGGGTTCGTGAACTGTGTAAATTCATTTGAGCTGAAAAATCACTGGGAATTCCGGAAATGAACTCTTGCTTGTAGGAAGACACAGAGCCTTTGGTTTAACTCCGTTTGTGAAGGGAAATTCAGACCAATGTTCTCATCCATGAAACACACTCTGTTTCAACGCAAAGAGCATGCTCTTCTTTCCAGAGTCTCTAATACGGCAAGAAACATGTGCATGCCCAGAAAAAAAGAACTGTGTTTCCTACTAATACTGACCATATCTACTTGAACTCTGCTTATGAAACTGTAACAAACCACAGCATCTCTTACATAGATGCTCTTTAGTTTATACTGAAAAACATGTATGGTGCGTGAATTGTGTAAATTCATTTTAGCCGAAAAATCACTGGGTTTTCCGGAATTGAACTCTTGCTTGTAGGAAGACACAGAGCCTTTGTTTTAACCCCGTTTGTGAAGGGAAATTCAGACCAGTGTTCTCTTCCATGAAACATCCTCTGTTTTAACGCAAGAAGCATCCTCTTCTGTCCAGAGTTGCAATACAGCAAGAAATATGAGCAGGCCCATAAAAAGAACTGTATTTCTTACTCATAAGGACCATATCTAGTTGAACTTTGCTTCTGAAACTGTAGCAAACAACAGCATCTCTTACATAGATGCTCTTTAGTTTATAGTGAAAAACGTGTGGGGTTCCTGAACTGGGCAAATTCATTTGATCCCTAAACTCACTGGGTTTTCCTGAAATGAACTCTTACTTGTACGAAGATACAGAGCCTTTGGTTTAACTCCGTTTGTGAAGGGAAATTCAGACCAATGTTCTCATCCATGAAACACACTCTGTTGTAACGCAAAGAGCATGCTCCTCTTTCCAGAGTCTCTAATACAGCAAGAAACATGTGCATGCCCAGAAAAAAAGAACTGTGTTTCCTACTAATACAGACCATATCTAGTTGAACTCTGCTTTTGAAACTGTAACAAACAACAGCATCTCTTACATAGATGCTCTTTAGTTTATAGTGAAAAAAGTGTTGGGTTCATGAACTTGGTAAATTTATTTGAGCCGAAAAATCACTGGGATTTCCGGAAATGAACTCTTGCTTGTAGGAAGACACAGAGCCTTTGGTTTAACTCCGTTTGTGAAGGGAAATTCAGACCAGTGTTCTCATCCATGAAACACCGTCTGTTTTAACACAAGAAGCATCCTCCTCTGTCCAGAGTTGCAATACAGCCAGAAATATGAGCATGTCCATAAAAAAAGAACTGTATTTCCTACTAATACTGACCATATCTAGTTGAACTCTGCTTATTAAACTGTAACAAACCACAGCATCTCTTACATAGATGCTGTTTAGTTTATAGTGAAAAACGTGTTGGGTTTGTGAATTGTGTAAATTCATTTTAGCCGAAAAATCACTGGGTTTTCAGGAAATGAACTCTTGCTTGAAGGAAGACATAGAGACTTTGGGTTAACTTCGTTTGTGAAGGGAAATTCAGGCCAGTGTTCTCATCCATGAAACATACTCTGTTTTAACGCAAGAAGCATGCTCTTCTTTCCAGTGTCTCCAAAACAGCAAGAAACATGAGCATGCCCCGAAAAAACGAACTGTGTTTCTTACACATACAGACCATATCTAGTTAAACTCTGCTTGTGAAACTGTAACAAATCACAGCATCTCTTACTTAGATGCTCTTTAGTTTATAATGATAAACGTGTTGGGTTCGTGAACTGTGTAAATTCATTTGAGCCGAAAAATCACTGGGAATTCCGGAAATGAACTCTTGCTTGTAGAACGACACAGAGCCTTTGGTTTAACTGCGTTTGTGAAGGGAAATTCAGACCAATGTTTTCATCCATGAAACACACTCTGTTTTAACGCAAAGAGCATGCTCTTCTTTCCAGAGTGTCTAATACAGCAAGAAACATGTGCTTGCCCAGAAAAAAAGAACTGTGTTTCCTACTAATACTGACCATATCTAGTTGAACTCTGCTTATGAAACTGTAACAAACCACAGCATCTCTTACATAGATGCTCTTTAGTTTATAGTGAAAAACGTGTTGGGTTCGTGAACTGTGTAAAGTCATTTGAGCCGAAAAATCACTGGGAATTAACGAAATGAACCATTGCTTGTAGGAAGACACAGAGCCTTTGGTTTAACTCCGTTTGTGAAGGGAAATTCAGACCTGTGTTCTCATCCATGAAACATCCTCTGTTTTAACGCAAGAAGCATTCTCTTCTGTCCGGAGTTGCAATACAGCAAGAAATATGAGCAGGTCCATAAAAAAAGAACTGTATTTCTTACTCATACGGACCATATCTAGTTGAACTTTGCTTGTGAAACTGTAGCAAACAACAGCATCTCTTACGTAGATGCTCTTTAGTTTATAGTGAAAAACGTGTGGGGTTCCTGAACTGGGCAAATTCATTTGAGCCCTAAAATCACTGGGTTTTCCGGAAATGAACTCTTACTTGTAGGAAGATACAGAGCCATTGGTTTAACTCCGTTTGTGAAGAGATGTTCAGACCAGTGTTCTCATCCATGAAACATACTCTGTTTTATCGCAAGAAGCATGCTCTTCTTTCCAGCATCTCCAATACAGCAAGAAAAATGAGCATGCCCAGAAAAAACGAACTGTGTTTCTTATTCATACCGACCATATCTAGTTAAACTCTGCTTGTGAAACTGTAACAAACCACAGCATCTCTTATATAGATGCTCTTCAGTTTATAGTGAAAAACGTGTTGGGTTCGTGAACTGTGTAAATTCATTTGAGCCGAAAAATCACTGGGATTTCCGGAAATGAACTCTTGCTTGTAGGAAGACACAGAGCCTTTGGTTTAACTCCGTTTGTGAAGGGAAATTCAGACCAATGTTCTCATCCATGAAACACACTCTGTTTCAACGCAAAGAGCATGCTCCTCTTTCCAGAGTCTCTAATACAGCAAGAAACATGTGCATGCCCAGAAAAAAAGAACTGTGTTTCCTACTAATACAGACCATATCTAGTTGAACTCTGCTTTTGAAACTGTAACAAACAACAGCATCTCTTACATAGATGCTCTTTAGTTTATAGTGAAAAAAGTGTTGGGTTCATGAACTTGGTAAATTTATTTGAGCCGAAAAATCACTGGGATTTCCGGAAATGAACTCTTGCTTGTAGGAAGACACAGAGCCTTTGGTTTAACTCCGTTTGTGAAGGGAAATTCAGACCAGTGTTCTCATCCATGAAACACCGTCTGTTTTAACACAAGAAGCATCCTCTTCTGTCCAGAGTTGCAATACAGCCAGAAATATGAGCATGTCCATAAAAAAAGAACTGTATTTCCTACTAATACTGACCATATCTAGTTGAACTCTGCTTATGAAACTGTAACAAACCACAGCATCTCTTACATAGATGCTGTTTAGTTTATAGTGAAAAACGTGTTGGGTTTGTGAATTGTGTAAATTCATTTTAGCCGAAAAATCACTGGGTTTTCAGGAAATGAACTCTTGCTTGAAGGAAGACATAGAGACTTTGGGTTAACTTCGTTTGTGAAGGGAAATTCAGGCCAGTGTTCTCATCCATGAAACATACTCTGTTTTAACGCAAGAAGCATGCTCTTCTTTCCAGTGTCTCCAAAACAGCAAGAAACATGAGCATGCCCCGAAAAAACGAACTGTGTTTCTTACACATACAGACCATATCTAGTTAAACTCTGCTTGTGAAACTGTAACAAATCACAGCATCTCTTACTTAGATGCTCTTTAGTTTATAATGATAAACGTGTTGGGTTCGTGAACTGTGTAAATTCATTTGAGCCGAAAAATCACTGGGAATTCCGGAAATGAACTCTTGCTTGTAGAAAGACACAGAGCCTTTGGTTTAACTGCGTTTGTGAAGGGAAATAAAGACCAATGTTTTCATCCATGAAACACACTCTGTTTTAACGCAAAGAGCATGCTCTTCTTTCCAGAGTGTCTAATACAGCAAGAAACATGTGCTTGCCCAGAAAAAAAGAACTGTGTTTCCTACTAATACTGACCATATCTAGTTGAACTCTGCTTATGAAACTGTAACAAACCACAGCATCTCTTACATAGATGCTCTTTAGTTTATAGTGAAAAACGTGTTGGGTTCGTGAACTGTGTAAAGTCATTTGAGCCGAAAAATCACTGGGAATTAACGAAATGAACCATTGCTTGTAGGAAGACACAGAGCCTTTGGTTTAACTCCGTTTGTGAAGGGAAATTCAGACCTGTGTTCTCATCCATGAAACATCCTCTGTTTTAACGCAAGAAGCATTCTCTTCTGTCCGGAGTTGCAATACAGCAAGAAATATGAGCAGGTCCATAAAAAAAGAACTGTATTTCTTACTCATACGGACCATATCTAGTTGAACTTTGCTTGTGAAACTGTAGCAAACAACAGCATCTCTTACATAGATTCTCTTTAGTTTATAGTGAAAAACGTGTGGGGTTCCTGAACTGGGCAAATTCATTTGAGCCCTAAAATCACTGGGTTTTCCGGAAATGAACTCTTACTTGTAGGAAGATACAGAGCCTTTGGTTTAACTCCGTTTGTGAAGAGATGTTCAGACCAGTGTTCTCATCCATGAAACATACTCTGTTTTATCGCAAGAAGCATGCTCTTCTTTCCAGCATCTCCAATACAGCAAGAAAAATGAGCATGCCCAGAAAAAACGAACTGTATTTCTTACTCATACGGACCATATCTAGTTGAACTTTGCTTGTGAAACTGTAGCAAACAACAGCATCTCTTACATAGATTCTCTTTAGTTTATAGTGAAAAACGTGTTGGGTTCGTGAACTGTGTAAATTCATTTGAGCCGAAAAATCACTGGGATTTCCGGAAATGAACTCTTGCTTGTAGGAAGACACAGAGCCTTTGGTTTAACTCCGTTTGTGAAGGGAAATTCAGACCAATGTTCTCATCCATGAAACACACTCTGTTTTAACGCAAAGAGCATGCTCTTCTTTCCAGAGTCTCTAATACAGCAAGAAACATGTGCATGCCCAGAAGAAAAGAACTGTGTTTCCTACTAATACAGACCATATCTAGTTGAACTCTGCTTGTGAAACTGTAACAAACAACAGCATCTCTTACATAGATGCTCTTTAGTTTATAGTGAAAAAAAGTGTTGGGTTCCTGAACTGGGTAAATTCATTTGAGCCGAAAAATCACTGGGATTTCCGGAAATGAACTCTTGCTTGTAGGAAGACACAGAGCCTTTGGTTTAACTCCGTTTGTGAAGGGAAATTCAGACCAGTGTTCTCATCCATGAAACACCGTCTGTTTTAACACAAGGAGCATCCTCTTCTGTCCAGAGTTGCAATACAGCAAGAAATATGAGCAAGTCCATAAAAAAAGAACTGTATTTCCTACTAATACTGACCATATCTAGTTGAACTCTGCTTATGAAACTGTAACAAACCACAGCATCTCTTACATAGATACTGTTTAGTTTATAGTGAAAAACGTGTTGGGTTCGTGAATTGTGTAAATTCATTTTAGCCGAAAAATCACTGGGTTTTCAGGAAATGAACTCTTGCTTGTAGGAAGATACAGAGCCTTTTGTTTAACTCCGTTTGTGAAGGGAAATTCAGACCAGTGTTCTCATCCATGAAACATCCTCTGTTTTAACGCAAGAAGCATCCTCTTCTGCCCATGGTTGCAACAGAGCAAGAAATATGAGCAGGTCCATAAAAAAAGAACTGTATTTCTTACTCATACGGACCATATCTAGTTGAACTTTGCTTGTGAAACTGTAGCAAACAACAGCATCTCTTACGTAGATGCTCTTTAGTTTATAGTGAAAAACGTGTGGGGTTCCTGAACTGGGCAAATTCATTTGAGCCCTAAAATCACTGGGTTTTCCGGAAATGAACTCTTACTTGTAGGAAGATACAGAGCCATTGGTTTAACTCCGTTTGTGAAGAGATGTTCAGACCAGTGTTCTCATCCATGAAACATACTCTGTTTTATCGCAAGAAGCATGCTCTTCTTTCCAGCATCTCCAATACAGCAAGAAAAATGAGCATGCCCAGAAAAAACGAACTGTGTTTCTTATTCATACCGACCATATCTAGTTAAACTCTGCTTGTGAAACTGTAACAAACCACAGCATCTCTTATATAGATGCTCTTCAGTTTATAGTGAAAAACGTGTTGGGTTCGTGAACTGTGTAAATTCATTTGAGCCGAAAAATCACTGGGATTTCCGGAAATGAACTCTTGCTTGTAGGAAGACACAGAGCCTTTGGTTTAACTCCGTTTGTGAAGGGAAATTCAGACCAATGTTCTCATCCATGAAACACACTCTGTTTCAACGCAAAGAGCATGCTCCTCTTTCCAGAGTCTCTAATACAGCAAGAAACATGTGCATGCCCAGAAAAAAAGAACTGTGTTTCCTACTAATACAGACCATATCTAGTTGAACTCTGCTTTTGAAACTGTAACAAACAACAGCATCTCTTACATAGATGCTCTTTAGTTTATAGTGAAAAAAGTGTTGGGTTCATGAACTTGGTAAATTTATTTGAGCCGAAAAATCACTGGGATTTCCGGAAATGAACTCTTGCTTGTAGGAAGACACAGAGCCTTTGTTTTAACTCCGTTTGTGAAGGGAAATTCAGACCAGTGTTCTCATCCATGAAACACCGTCTGTTTTAACACAAGAAGCATCCTCTTCTGTCCAGAGTTGCAATACAGCCAGAAATATGAGCATGTCCATAAAAAAAGAACTGTATTTCCTACTAATACTGACCATATCTAGTTGAACTCTGCTTATGAAACTGTAACAAACCACAGCATCTCTTACATAGATGCTGTTTAGTTTATAGTGAAAAACGTGTTGGGTTTGTGAATTGTGTAAATTCATTTTAGCCGAAAAATCACTGGGTTTTCAGGAAATGAACTCTTGCTTGAAGGAAGACATAGAGACTTTGGGTTAACTTCGTTTGTGAAGGGAAATTCAGGCCAGTGTTCTCATCCATGAAACATACTCTGTTTTAACGCAAGAAGCATGCTCTTCTTTCCAGTGTCTCCAAAACAGCAAGAAACATGAGCATGCCCCGAAAAAACGAACTGTGTTTCTTACACATACAGACCATATCTAGTTAAACTCTGCTTGTGAAACTGTAACAAATCACAGCATCTCTTACTTAGATGCTCTTTAGTTTATAATGATAAACGTGTTGGGTTCGTGAACTGTGTAAATTCATTTGAGCCGAAAAATCACTGGGAATTCCGGAAATGAACTCTTGCTTGTAGAAAGACACAGAGCCTTTGGTTTAACTGCGTTTGTGAAGGGAAATTCAGACCAATGTTTTCATCCATGAAACACACTCTGTTTTAACGCAGAGAGCATGCTCTTCTTTCCAGAGTGTCTAATACAGCAAGAAACATGTGCTTGCCCAGAAAAAAAGAACTGTGTTTCCTACTAATACTGACCATATCTAGTTGAACTCTGCTTATGAAACTGTAACAAACCACAGCATCTCTTACATAGATGCTCTTTAGTTTATAGTGAAAAACGTGTTGGGTTCGTGAACTGTGTAAAGTCATTTGAGCCGAAAAATCACTGGGAATTAACGAAATGAACCATTGCTTGTAGGAAGACACAGAGCCTTTGGTTTAACTCCGTTTGTGAAGGGAAATTCAGACCTGTGTTCTCATCCATGAAACATCCTCTGTTTTAACGCAAGAAGCATTCTCTTCTGTCCGGAGTTGCAATACAGCAAGAAATATGAGCAGGTCCATAAAAAAAGAACTGTATTTCTTACTCATACGGACCATATCTAGTTGAACTTTGCTTGTGAAACTGTAGCAAACAACAGCATCTCTTACATAGATTCTCTTTAGTTTATAGTGAAAAACGTGTGGGGTTCCTGAACTGGGCAAATTCATTTGAGCCCTAAAATCACTGGGTTTTCCGGAAATGAACTCTTACTTGTAGGAAGATACAGAGCCTTTGGTTTAACTCCGTTTGTGAAGAGATGTTCAGACCAGTGTTCTCATCCATGAAACATACTCTGTTTTATCGCAAGAAGCATGCTCTTCTTTCCAGCATCTCCAATACAGCAAGAAAAATGAGCATGCCCAGAAAAAACGAACTGTATTTCTTACTCATACGGACCATATCTAGTTGAACTTTGCTTGTGAAACTGTAGCAAACAACAGCATCTCTTACATAGATTCTCTTTAGTTTATAGTGAAAAACGTGTTGGGTTCGTGAACTGTGTAAATTCATTTGAGCCGAAAAATCACTGGGATTTCCGGAAATGAACTCTTGCTTGTAGGAAGACACAGAGCCTTTGGTTTAACTCCGTTTGTGAAGGGAAATTCAGACCAATGTTCTCATCCATGAAACACACTCTGTTTTAACGCAAAGAGCATGCTCTTCTTTCCAGAGTCTCTAATACAGCAAGAAACATGTGCATGCCCAGAAGAAAAGAACTGTGTTTCCTACTAATACAGACCATATCTAGTTGAACTCTGCTTGTGAAACTGTAACAAACAACAGCATCTCTTACATAGATGCTCTTTAGTTTATAGTGAAAAAAAGTGTTGGGTTCCTGAACTGGGTAAATTCATTTGAGCCGAAAAATCACTGGGATTTCCGGAAATGAACTCTTGCTTGTAGGAAGACACAGAGCCTTTGGTTTAACTCCGTTTGTGAAGGGAAATTCAGACCAGTGTTCTCATCCATGAAACACCGTCTGTTTTAACACAAGGAGCATCCTCTTCTGTCCAGAGTTGCAATACAGCAAGAAATATGAGCAAGTCCATAAAAAAAGAACTGTATTTCCTACTAATACTGACCATATCTAGTTGAACTCTGCTTATGAAACTGTAACAAACCACAGCATCTCTTACATAGATACTGTTTAGTTTATAGTGAAAAACGTGTTGGGTTCGTGAATTGTGTAAATTCATTTTAGCCGAAAAATCACTGGGTTTTCAGGAAATGAACTCTTGCTTGTAGGAAGATACAGAGCCTTTTGTTTAACTCCGTTTGTGAAGGGAAATTCAGACCAGTGTTCTCATCCATGAAACATCCTCTGTTTTAACGCAAGAAGCATCCTCTTCTGCCCATGGTTGCAACAGAGCAAGAAATATGAGCAGGTCCATAAAAAAAGAACTGTATTTCTTACTCATACGGACCATATCTAGTTGAACTCTGCTTGTGAAACTGTAACAAACCACAGCATCTCTTACATAGATGCTCATTAGTTTATAGTGAAAAACGTGTGGGGTTCCTGAACTGGGCAAATTCATTTGAGCCCTAAAATCACTGGGTTTTCCGGAAATGAACTCTTACTTGTAGGAAGATACAGAGCCTTTGGTTTAACTCCGTTTGTGAAGGGAAATTCAGACCAGTGTTCTCATCCATGAAACATACTCTGTTTTATCGCAAGAAGCATGCTCTTCTTTCCAGCATCTCCAATACAGCAAGAAACATGAGCATGCCCAGAAAAAACGAACTGTGTTTCTTACTCATACGGACCATATCTAGTTAAACTCTGCTTGTGAAACTGTAACAAACCACAGCATCTCTTACATAGATGCTCTTTAGTTTATAGTGAAAAACGTGTTGGGTTCGTGAACTGTGTAAATTCATTTGAGCCAAAAAATCACTGGGATTTCCGGAAATGAAATCTTGCTTGTAGGAAGACACAGAGCCTTTGGTTTAACTACGTTTGTGAAGGGAAATTCAGACCAATGTTCTCATCCATGAAACACAATCTGTTTTAACGCAAAGAGCAAGCTCTTCTTTCCAGAGTCTCTAATACAGCAAGAAACATTTGCATGCCCAGAAAAAAGAACTGTGTTTCCTACTAATACAGACCATATCTAGTTGAACTCTGCTTGTGAAACTGTAACAAACAACAGCATCTCTTACATAGATGCTCTTTAGTTTATAGTGAAAAAAGTGTTGGGTGCGTGAACTGGATAAATTCTTTTGAGCCGAAAAATCACTGGGATTTCGGGAAATGAACTCTTGCTTGTAGGAAGACACAGAGCCTTTGGTTTAACTCCGTTTGTGAAGGGAAATTCAGACCAGTGTTCTCATCCATGAAACATCCTCTGTTTTAACGCAAGAAGCATCCTCTTCTGTCCAGAGTTGCAATACAGCAAGAAATATGAGCAGGTCCATAAAAAAAGAACTGTATTTCTTACTCATACGGACCATATCTAGTTGAACTCTGCTTGTGAAACTGTAACAAACCACAGCATCTCTTACATAGATGCTCTTTAGTTTATAGTGAAAAACGTGTGAGGTTCCTGAACTGGGCAAATTCATTTGAGCCCTAAAATCACTGGGTTTTCCGGAAATGAACTATTACTTGTAGGAAGATACAGAGCCTTTGGTTTAACTCCGTTTGTGAAGGGAAATTCAGACCAGTGTTCTCATCCATGAAACCTACTTTGTTTTATCGCAAGAAGCATGCTCTTCTTTCCAGCATCTCCAATACAGCAAGAAACATGAGCATGCCCAGAAAAAACGAACTGTGTTTCTTACTCATATGGACCATATCTAGTTAAACTCTGCTTGTGAAACTGTAACAAACCACAGCATCGCTTACATAGATACTGTTTAGTTTATAGTGAAAAACGTGTTGGGTTCGTGAATTGTGTAAATTCATTTTAGCCGAAAAATCACTGGGTTTTCAGGAAATGAACTCTTGCTTGAAGGAAGACATAGAGACTTTGGTTTAACTCCGTTTATGAAGCGAAATTCAGGCCAGTGTTCTCATCCATGAAACATACTCTGTTTTAACGCAAGAAGCATGCTCTTCTTTCCAGCATCTCCAAAACAGGAAGAAACATGAGCATGCCCAGAAAAAACGAACTGTGTTTCTTACACATACAGACCATATCTAGTTAAACTCTGCTTGTGAAACTGTAACAAATCACAGCATCTCTTACTTAGATGCTCTTTAGTTTATAATGATAAACATGTTGGGTTCATGAACTGTGTAAATTCATTTGATCCGAAAAATCACTGGGATTTCCGGAAATGAACTCTTGCTTGTAGAAAGACACAGAGCCTTTGGTTTAACTGCGTTTGTGAAGGGAAATTCAGACAAATGTTTTCATCCATGAAACACACTCTGTTTTAACGCAAAGAGCATGCTCTTCTTCCATAGTGTCTAATACAGAAAAAAACATGTGCTTGCCCAGAAAAAAAGAACTGTGTTTCCTACTAATACTGACCATATCTAGTTGAACTCTGCTTATGAAACTGTAGCAAACCACAGCATCTCTTACATAGATGCTCTTTAGTTTATAGTGAAAAACGTGTTGGGTTCGTGAACTGTGTAAAGTCATTTGAGCCGAAAAATCACTGGGAATTCCGGAAATGAACTCTTTCTTGTAGGAAGACACAGAGCCTTTGGTTTAACTCCGTTTGTGAAGGGAAATTCAGACCTGTGTTCTTATCCATGAAACATCCTATGTTTAAACGCAAGAAGCATCCACTTCTGTCCAGAGTTGCAATACAGCAAGAAATATGAGCATGTCCATAAAAAAGAACTGTATTTCCTACTCATAAGGACCATATCTAGTTGAACTCTGCTTGTGAAACTGTAACAAACCACAGCATGTCTTTCATAGATGCTCTTTAGTTTATAGTTAAAAACGTGTGGGGTTCGTGAACTGGGCAAATTCATTTGAGCCCTAAAATCACTGGGTTTTCCGGAAAGGAACTCTTGCTTGTAGGAAGATACAGAGCCTTTTGTTTAACTCCGTTTGTGAAGGGAAATTCAGACCAGTGTTCTTATCCATGAAACATCCTCTGTTTTAACGCAAGAAGCATCCTCTTCTGTCCAGAGTTGCAATACAGCAAGAAATATGAGCAGGTCCATAAAAAAAGAACTGTATTTCTTACTCATAAGGACCATATCTAGTTGAACTCTGCTTGTGAAACTGTAACAAACCACAGCATCTCTTACATAGATGCTCTTTAGTTTATAGTGAAAAACGTGTGGGATTCCTGAACTGGGCAAATTCATTTGAGCCCTAAAATCACTGGGTTTTCCAGAAATGAACTCTTACTTGTAGGAAGATACAGAGCCTTTGGTTTAACTCCGTTTGTGAAGGGAAATTCAGACCAGTGTTCTCATCCATGAAACATACTCTGTTTTATCGCAAGAAGCATGCTCTTCTTTCCAGCATCTCCAATACAGCAAGAAACATGAGCATGCCCAGAAAAAACGAACTGTGTTTCTTACTCATACGGACCATTTCTAGTTAAACTCTGCTTGTGAAACTGTAACAAACCACAGCATCTCTTACATAGATGCTCTTTAGTTTATAGTGAAAAACGTGTTGGGTTCGTGAACTGTGTAAATTCATTTGAGCCAAAAAATCACTGGGATTTCCGGAAATGAACTCTTGCTTGTAGGAAGACACAGAGCATTTGGATTAACTACGTTTGTGAGGGGAAATTCAGACCAATGTTCTCATCCATGAAACACAATCTGTTTTAACGCAAAGAGCATGCTCTTCTTTACAGAGTCTCTAATACAGCAAGAAACATGTGCATGCCCAGAAAAAAGAACTGTGTTTCCTACTAATACAGACCATATCTAGTGAACTCAGCTTGTGAAACTGTAACAAACAACAGCATCTCTTACATAGATGCTCTTTAGTTTATAGTGAAAAAAGTGTTGGGTGCGTGAACTGGATAAATTCTTTTGAGCCGAAAAATCACTGGGATTTCGGGAAATGAACTCTTGCTTGTAGGAAGACACAGAGCCTTTGGTTTAACTGCATTTGTGAAGGGAAATTCAGACCTGTGTTCTCATCCATGAATCATCCTCTGTTTTAAACCAAGAAGCATCCACTTCTGTCCAGAGTTGCAATACAGCAAGAAATATGAGCATGTCCATAAAAAAAGAACTGTATTTCCTACTCATACGGACCATATCTAGTTGAACTCTGCTTGTGAAACTGTAAAAAACCACAGCATGTCTTTCATAGATGCTCTTTAGTTTATAGTGAAAAACTTGTGGGGTTCGTGAACTGGGTAAATTCATTTGAGCCGAAAAATCACTGGGTTTTCCGGAAATGAACTCTTGCTTGTAGGAAGACACAAAGCCTTTTGTTTAACTCCGTTTGTGAAGGGAAATTCAGACCAGTGTTCTCATCCATGAAACATCCTCTGTTTTAACGCAAGAAGCATCCTCTTCTGTCCAGAGTTGCAATACAGCAAGAAATATGAGCAGGTCCATAAAAAAAGAACTGTATTTCTTACTCATATGGACCATATCTAGTTGAACTCTGCTTGTGAAACTGTAACAAACCACAGCATCTCTTACATAGATGCTCTTTAGTTTATAGTGAAAAACGTGTGGGGTTCCTGAACTGGGCAAATTCATTTGAGCCCTAAAATCACTGGGTTTTCCGGAAATGAACTCTTACTTGTAGGAAGATACAGAGCCTTTGGTTTAATTCCGTTTGTGAAGGGAAATTCAGACCAGTGTTCTCATACATGAAACATACTCTGTTTTATCGCAAGAAGCATGCTCTTCTTTCCAGCATCTCCAATACAGCAAGAAACATGAGCATGCCCAGAAAAAACGAACTGTGTTTCTTACTCATACGGACCATATCTTGTTAAACTCTGCTTGTGAAACTGTAACAAACCACAGCATCTCTCACATTGTTGCTCTTTAGTTTATAGTGAAAAAAGTGTTGGGTGCGTGAACTGGGTAAATTCTTTTGAGCCGAAAAATCACTGGGATTTCGGGAAAGGAACTCTTGCTTGTAGGAAGACACAGAGCCTTTGGTTTAACTCCGTTTGTGAAGGGAAATTCAGACCAGTGTTCTCATCCATGAAACACACTCTGTTTTAACGCAAAGAGCATGCTCTTCTATCCAGAGTCTCTAATACAGCAAGAAACATGAGCATGCACAGAAAAAAAGAACTATGTTTCCTAGGATTACTGACCATATCTAGTTGAATTCTGCTTATGAAACTGTAACAAACCACAGCATCTCTTACATAGATGCTGTTTAGTTTATAGTGAAAAACGTGTTGGGTTCGTGAATTGTGTAAATTCATTTTAGCCGAAAAATCACTGGGTTTTCAGGAAATGAACTCTTGCTTGAAGGAAGACATAGAGACTTTGGTTTGACTCCATTTGTGAATGGAAATTCAGGCCAGTGTTCTCATCCATGAAACATACTCTGTTTTAACGCAATAAGCATGCTCTTCTTTCCAGCGTCTCCAAAACAGCAAGAAACATCAGCATGCCCAGAAAAAACGAACTGTGTTTCTTACACATACGGACCATATCTAGTTAAACTCTGCTTGTGAAACTGTAACAAATCACAGCATCTCTTACTTAGATGCTCCTTAGTTTATAATGATAAACGTGTTGGGTTCATGAACTGTGTAAATTCATTTGAGCCGAAAAATCACTGGGATTTCCGGAAATGAACTCTTGCTTGTAGGAAGACACAGAGCCTTTGGTTTAACTACGTTTGTGAAAGGAAATTCAGACCAATGTTCTCAGACACGAAACACACTCTGTTTTAACGCAAAGAGCATGCTCTTCTTTCCAGAATGTCTAAAACAGCAAGAAACATGTGCATGCCCAGAAAAAAAGAACTGTGTTTCCTACTAATACTGACCATATCTACTTGAACTCTGCTTATGAAACTGTAACAAAACACAGCATCTCTTACATAGATGCTCTTTAGTTTATAGTGAAAAACGTGTTGGGTTCGTGAATTGTGAAAATTCATTTTAGCCGAAAAATCACTGGGTTTTCCGGAATTGAACTCTTCCTTGTAGGAAGACACAGAGCCTTTGTTTTAACTCCGTTTGTGAAGGGATATTCAGACCAGTGTTCTCATCCATGAAACATCCTCTGTTTTAACGCAAGAAGCATCCTCTTCTGTCCAGTGTTGCAATACAGCAAGAAATATGAGCATGTCCATAAAAAAGAACTGTATTTCTTACACATACGGACCATATCTAGTTGAACTCTGCTTGTGAAACTGTAACAAACCACAGCATCTCTTACATAGATGCTCTTTAGTTTATAGTGAAAAACGTGTGGGGTTCCTGAACTGGGCAAATTCATTTGAGCCCTAAAATCACTGGGTTTTCCGGAAATGAACTCTTGCTTGTAGGAAGATACAGAGCATTTGGTTTAACTCCGTTTGTGAAGGGAAATTCAGACCAGTGTTCTCATCCATGAAACATACTCTGTTTTATCGCAAGAAGCATGCTCTTCTTTCCAGCCTCTCCAATACAGCAAGAAACATGAGCATGCCCAGGTAAAACGAACTGTGTTTCTTATTCATACCGACCATATCTAGTTAAACTCTGCTTGTGAAACTGTAACAAACAACATCATCTCTTACATAGATGCTCTTTACTTTATAGTGAAAAACGTGTTGGTTTCGTGAACTGTGTTAATTCATTTGAGCCAAAAAATCACTGGGATTTCCGGAAATGAACTCTTGCTTGTAGGAAGACACAGAGCCTTTGGTTTAACTCCGTTAGTGAAGGGAAATTCAGACCAGTGTTCTCATCCATGAAACATCCTGTGTTTTAACGCAAGAAGCATCCTCTTCTGTCCAGAGTTGCAATACAGCAAGAAATATGAGCATGTCCATAAAAAAAGAACTGTATTTCCTAATCATACGGACCATATCTAGTTGAACTCTGCTTGTGAAACTGTAACAAACCACAGCATCTCTTACATAGATGCTCTTTAGTTTATAGTGAAAAACATGTTGGGTTCGTGAATTGTGTAAATTCATTTTAGCCGAAAAGTCACTGGGTATTTAGGAAATGAACTCTGGCTTGTAGGAAGACACAGAGCCTTTGGTTAATTGCGTTTATGAAGGGAAATTCATACCAGTGTTCTCATCCATGAAACACACTCTGTTTTAACGCAAAGAGCATGCTCTTCTTTCCAGAGTCTCTAATACAGCAAGAAACATGAGCATGCCCAGAAAAAACGAACTGTGTTTCTTACTCATACGGACCATATCTAGTTAAACTCTGCTTGTGAAACTGTAACAAACAACAGCATCTCTTACATAGATGCTCATTAGTTTATAGTGAAAAACGTGTGGGGTGCGTGAACTCGGTAAATTCCTTTGAGCCGAAAAATCACTGGGATTTCCGGAAATGAACTCTTGCTTGTAGGAAGACACAGAGCCTTTGGTTTAACTCCGTTTGTGAAGGGAAATTCAGACCAGTGTTCTCATCCATGAAACACACTCTGTTTTATCGCAAAGAGCATGCTCTTCTATCCAGAGTTTCTAATACAGCAAGAAACATGAGCATGCCCAGAAAAAAAGAACTCCGTTTCCTACGAATACTGACCATATCTAGTTGAACTCTGCTTATGAAACTGTAACAAACCACAGCATCTCTTACATAGATGCTCTTTAGTTTATAGTGAAAAACGTGTTGGGTTCGTGAATTGTGTAAATTCATTTTAGCCGAAAAATCACTGGGTTTTCCGGAATTGAACTCTTGCTTGTAGGAAGACACAGAGCCTTTGTTTTAACTCCGTTTGTGAAGGGAAATTCAGACCAGTGTTCTCATCCATGAAACATCCTCTGTTTTAACGCAAGAAGCATCCTCTTCTGTCCAGAGTTGCAATACAGCAAGAAATATGAGCATGTCCATAAAAAAAGAACTGTATTTCCTACTCATACAGACCATATCTAGTTAAACTCTGCTTGTAAAACTGTAACAAATCACAGCATCTCTTACATAGATGCTCTTTAGTTTATACTGAAAAACGTGTTGGGTGCGTGAACTCTGTAAAGTCATTTGAGCCGAAAAATCACTGGGAATTCCGGAAATAAACTCTTGCTTGTAGGAAGACACAGAGCCTTTGGTTTAACTCCGTTTGTGAAGGGAAATTCAGACCAGTGTTCTCATCCATGAAACATCCTCTGTTTTAACGCAAGAAGCATCCTCTTCTGTCCAGAGTTGCAATACAGCAAGAAATATGAGCATGTCCATAAAAAAAGAACTGTATTTCTTACATATACGCACCATATCTAGTTGAACTCTGCTTGTGAAACTGTAACAAACCACAGCATCTCTTACATAGATGCTCATTAGTTTATAGTGAAAAACGTGTGGGGTTCGTGAACTGGGCAAATTCATTTGAGCCCTAAAATCACTGGGTTTTCCGGAAATGAACTCTTACTTGTAGGAAGATACAGAGCCTTTGGTTTAACTCCGTTTGTGAAGGGAAATTCAGACCAGTGTTCTCATCCATGAAACATACTCTGTTTTATCGCAAGAAGCATGCTCTTCTTTCCAGCATCTCCAATACAGCAAGAAACATGAGCATGCCCAGAAAAAACGAACTGTGTTTCTTACTCATACGGACCATATCTAGTTAAACTCTGCTTGTGAAACTGTAACAAACCACAGCATCTCTTACATAGATGCTCTTTAGTTTATAGTGAAAAACGTGTTGGGTTCGTGAACTGTGTAAATTCATTTGAGCCGAAAAATCACTGGGATTTCGGGAAATGAACTCTTGCTTGTAGGAAGACACAGAGCCTTTGGTTTAACTCCGTTTGTGAAGCGAAATTCAGACCAGTATTCTCATCCATGAAACACACTCTGTTTTAACGCAAAGAGCATGCTCTTCTATCCAGAGTCTCTAATACAGCAAGAAACATGAGCATGCACAGAAAAAAAGAACTCTGTTTCCTACGAATACTGACCACATCTAGTTGAATTCTGCTTATGAAACTGTAACAAACCACAGCATCTCTTAAATAGATGCTGTTTAGTTTATAGTGAAAAACGTGTTGGGTTCGTGAATTATGTAAATTCCTTTTAGCCGAAAAATCACTGGGTTTTCAGGAAATGAACTCTTGCTTGAAGGAAGACATAGAGACTTTGGTTTAACTCCGTTTGTGAAGGGAAATTCAGGCCAGTGTTCTCATCCATGAAACATACTCTGTTTTAACGCAAGAAGCATGCTCTTCTTTCCAGCGTCTCCAAAACAGCAAGAAACATGAGCATGCCCAGAATGAACGAACTGTGTTTCTTACACATAGACCATATCTAGTTAAACTCTGCTTGTGAAACTGTAACAAATCAAAGCATCTCTTACTTCGATGCTCTTTAGTTTATAATGATAAACGTGTTGGGTTCGTGAACTGTGTAAATTCATTTGAGCCGAAAAATCACTGGGATTTCCGGAAATGAACTCTTCCTTGTAGAAAGACACAGAGCCTTTGGTTTAACTGCGTTTGTGAAGGGAAATTCAGACCTGTGTTCTCATCCATGAATCATCCTCTGTTTTAACGCAAGAAGCATCCACTTCTGTCCAGAGTTGCAATACAGCAAGAAATATGAGCATGTCCATAAAAAAAGAACTGTATTTCCTACTCATATGGACCATATCTAGTTGAACTCTGCTTGTGAAATTGTAAAAAACCACAGCATGTCTTTCATAGATGCTCTTTAGTTTATAGTGAAAAACTTGTGGGGTTCGTGAACTGGGTAAATTCAATTGAGCCGAAAAATCACTGGGTTTTCCGGAAATGAACTCTTGCTTGTAGGAAGACACAGAGCCTTTGGTTTAACTCAGTTTGTGAAGGGAAATTCAGACCAGTGTTCTCATCCAGGAAACATCCTCTGTTTTAACACAAGAAGCATCCTCTTCTGTCCAGAGTTGCAATACAGCAAGAAATATGAGCATGTCCATAAAAAAAGAACTGTATTTCCTACTCATACGGACCTTATCTAGTTGAACTCTGCTTGTGAAACTGTAACTAACCACCGCATCTCTTACATAGATGCTCTTTAGTTTATATTGAAAAACGAGTGGGGTTAGTGAACTGGGCAAATTCATTTGAGCCCTAAAATCACTGGGTTTTCCGGAAATGAACTCTTGCTTGTAGGAAGATACAGAGCCTTTTGTTTAACTCCGTTTGTGAAGGGAAATTCAGACCAGTGTTCTCATCCATGAAACATCCTCTGTTTTAACGCAAGAAGCATCCTCTTCTTTCCAGAGTTGCAATACAGCAAGAAATATGAGCAGGTCCATAATAAAAGAACTGTATTTCTTCCTCATATGGACCATATCTAGTTGAACTCTGCTTGTGAAACTGTAACAAACCACAGCATCTCTTACATAGATGCTCTTTAGTTTATAGTGAAAAACGTGTGGGGTTCCTGAACTGGGCAAATTCATTTGAGCCCTAAAATCACTGGGTTTTCCGGAAATGAACTCTTACTTGTAGGAAGATACAGAGCCTTTGGTTTAATTCCGTTTGTGAAGGGAAATTCAGACCAGTGTTCTCATCCATGAAACACACTCTGTTTTAACGCAAAGAGCATGCTCTTCTATCCAGAGTCTCTAATACAGCAAGAAACATGAGCATGCACAGAAAAAAAGAACTCTGTTTCCTACGAATACTGACCATATCTAGTTGAATTCTGCTTATGAAACTGTAACAAACCACAGCATCTCTTACATAGATGCTGTTTAGTTTATAGTGGAAAACGTGTTGGGTTCGTGAATTGTGTAAATTCATTTTAGGCGAAAAATCACTGGGTTTTCAGGAAATGAACTCTTGCTTGAAGGAAGACATAGAGACTTTGGTTTGACTCCGTTTGTGAATGGAAATTCAGGCCAGTGTTCTCATCCATGAAACATACTCTGTTTTAACGCAATAAGCATGCTCTTCTTTCCAGCGTCTCCAAAACAGCAAGAAACATCTGCATGCCCAGAAAAAACGAACTGTGTTTCTTACACATACGGACCATATCTAGTTAAACTCTGCTTGTGAAACTGTAACAAATCACAGCATCTCTTACTTAGATGCTCCTTAGTTTATAATGATAAACGTGTTGGGTTCGTGAACTGTGTAAATTCATTTGAGCCGAAAAATCACTGGGATTTCCGGAAATGAACTCTTGCTTGTAGGAAGACACAGAGCCTTTGGTTTAACTACGTTTGTGAAAGGAAATTCAGACCAATGTTCTCAGACACGAAACACACTCTGTTTTAACGCAAAGAGCATGCTCTTCTTTCCAGAATGTCTAAAACAGCAAGAAACATGTGCATGCCCAGAAAAAAAGAACTGTGTTTCCTACTAATACTGACCATATCTACTTGAACTCTGCTTATGAAACTGTAACAAACCACAGCATCTCTTACATAGATGCTCTTTAGTTTATAGTGAAAAACGTGTTGGGTTCGTGAATTGTGTAAATTCATTTTAGCCCAAAAATCACTGGGTTTTCCGGAATTGAACTCTTGCTTGTAGGAAGACACAGAGCCTTTGTTTTAACTCCGTTTGTGAAGGGAAATTCAGACCAGTGTTCTCATCCATGAAACATCCTCTGTTTTAACGCAAGAAGCATCCTCTTCTGTCCAGTGTTGCAATACAGCAAGAAATATGAGCATGTCCATAAAAAAAAGAACTGTATTTCTTACACATACGGACCATATCTAGTTGAACTCTGCTTGTGAAACTGTAACAAACCACAGCATCTCTTACATAGATGCTCTTTAGTTTATAGGGAAAAACGTGTGGGGTTCCTGAACTGGGCAAATTCATTTGAGCCCTAAAATCACTGGGTTTTCCGGAAATGAACTCTTGCTTGTAGGAAGATACAGAGCCTTTGGTTTAACTCCGTTTGTGAAGGGAAATTCAGACCAGTGTTCTCATCCATGAAACATACTCTGTTTTATCGCAAGAAGCATGCTCTTCTTTCCAGCCTCTCCAATACAGCAAGAAACATGAGCATGCCCAGATAAAACGAACTGTGTTTCTTATTCATACCGACCATATCTAGTTAAACTCTGCTTGTGAAACTGTAACAAACAACATCATCTCTTACATAGATGCTCTTTACTTTATAGTGAAAAACGTGTTGGTTTCGTGAAATGTGTTAATTCATTTGAGCCGAAAAATCACTGGGATTTCCGGAAATGAACTCTTGCTTGTAGGAAGACACAGAGCCTTTGGTTTAACTACGTTTGTGAAGGGAAATTCAGACCAATGTTCTCATCCATGAAACACACTCTGTTTCAACGCAAAGAGCATGCTCTTCTTTCCAGAGTCTCTAATACGGCAAGAAACATGTGCATGCCCAGAAAAAAAGAACTGTGTTTCCTACTAATACTGACCATATCTACTTGAACTCTGCTTATGAAACTGTAACAAACCACAGGATCTCTTACATAGATGCTCTTTAGTTTATACTGAAAAACGTGTTGGGTGCGTGAATTGTGTAAATTCATTTTAGCCGAAAAATCACTGGGTTTTCCGGAATTGAACTCTTGCTTGTAGGAAGACACAGAGCCTTTGTTTTAACTCCGTTAGTGAAGGGAAATTCAGAGCAGTGTTCTCATCCATGAAACATCCTGTGTTTTAACGCAAGAAGCATCCTCTTCTGTCCAGAGTTGCAATACAGCAAGAAATATGAGCATGTCCATAAAAAAAGAACTGTATTTCCTAATCATACGGACCATATCTAGTTGAACTCTGCTTGTGAAACTGTAACAAACCACAGCATCTCTTACATAGATGCTCTTTAGTTTATACTGAAAAACGTGTTGTGTGCGTGAACTCTGTAAAGTCATTTGAGCCGAAAAATCACTGGGAATTCCGGAAATAAACTCTTGCTTGTAGGAAGACACAGAGCCTTTGGTTTAACTCCGTTTGTGAAGGGAAATTCAGACCAGTGTTCTCATCCATGAAACATCCTCTGTTTTAACGCAAGAAGCATCCTCTTCTGTCCAGAGTTGCAATACAGCAAGAAATATGAGCATGTCCATAAAAAAAGAACTGTATTTCTTACATATACGCACCATATCTAGTTGAACTCTGCTTGTGAAACTGTAACAAACCACAGCATCTCTTACATAGATGCTCTTTAGTTTATAGTGAAAAACGTGTGGGGTTCCTGAACTGGGCAAATTCATGTGAGCCTTAAAATCACTGGGTTTTCCGGAAATGAACTCTTACTTGTAGGAAGATACAGAGCCTTTGGTTTAACTCCGTTTGTGAAGGGAAATTCAGACCAGTGCTCTCATCCATGAAACATACAGTGTTTTACCGCAAGAAGCATGCTCTTCTTTCCAGCATCTCCAATACAGCAAGAAACATGAGCATGCCCAGAAAAAACGAACTGTGTTTCTTACTGATACCGACCATATCTAGTTGAACTCTGCTTGTGAAACTGGAACAAACCACAGCATCTCTTACATATTTGCTCTTTAGTTTATAGTGAAAAACGTGTGGGGTGCGTGAACTCGGTAAATTCTTTTGACCCGAAAAATCACTGGGATTTCCGCAAATGAACTCTTGCTTGTAGGAAGACACAGAGCCTTTGGTTTAACTCCGTTTGTGAAGGGAAATTCAGACCAGTGTTCTCATCCATGAAACACACTCTGTTTTATCGCAAAGAGCATGCTCTTCTATCCAGAGTCTCTAATACAGCAAGAAACATGAGCATGCCCAGAAAAAAGAACTCTGTTTCCTATGAATACTGACCATTTCTAGTTGAACTCTGCTTATGAAACTGTAACAAACCACAGCATCTCTTACATAGATGCTCTTTAGTTTATAGTGAAAAACGTGTTGCGTTCGTGAATTGTGTAAATTCATTTTAGCCGAAAAATCACTGGGTTTTCAGGAAATGAACTCTTGCTTGAAGGAAGACATAGAGACTTTGGTTTAACTCCGTTTGTGAAGGGAAATTCAGGCCAGTGTTCTCATCCATGAAACATACTCTGTTTTAACGCAAGAAGCATGCTCTTCTTTCCAGCGTCTCCAAAACAGCAAGAAACATGAGCATGCCCATAAAAAACGAACTGTGTTTCTTATTCATGCCGACCATATCTAGTTAAATCTGCTTGTGAAACTGTAACAAATCACAGCATCTCTTACTACGATGCTCTTTAGTTTATAATGATAAACGTGTTGGGTTCGTGAACTGTGTAAATTCATTTGAGCCGAGAAATCAGTGGGATTTCCGGAAATGAACTCTTGCTTGTAGGAAGACACAGAACATTTGGTTTAACTCTGTTTGTGAAGGAAAATTCAGACCAGTGTTCTCATCCATGAAACATCCTCTGTTTTAACGCAAGAAGCATCCTCTTCTGTCCAGAGTTGCAATACAGCAAGAAATATGAGCATGTCCATAAAAAAAGAACTGTATTTCTTACTCATACGGACCATATCTATTTGAACACTGCTTGTGAAACTGACACAAACCACAGCATCTCTTACATAGATGCTCTTTAGTTTATAGTGAAAAACGTGTGGGGTTCCTGAACTGGGCAAATTCATTTGAGCCCTAAAATCACTGGGTTTTCCGGAAATGAACTCTTACTTGTAGGAAGATAGAGAGCCTTTGGTTTAACTCTGTTTGTGAAGGGAAATTCAGACCAGTGTTCTCATCCATGAAACATACTCTGTTTTATCGCAAGAAGCATGCTCTTCTTTCCAGCATCTCCAATACAGCAAGAAACATGAGCATGCCAAGAAAAAACAAACTGTGTTTCTTACTCATACCGACCATATCTAGTTAAACTCTGCTTGTGAAACTGTTACAAACAATATTATCTCTTACATAGATGCTCTTTAGTTTATAGTGAAAAACATGTTGGTTTCGTGAACTGTGTAAATTCATTTGAGCCGAAAAATCACTGGAATTCCCGGAAATGAACTCTTGCTTGTAGGAAGACACAGAGCCTTTGGTTTAACTACGTTTGTGAAGGGAAATTCAGACCAATGTTCTCATCCATGAAACATCCTCTGTTTTAACGCAAGAAGCATCCTCTTCTGTCCAGAGTTGCAATACAGCAAGAAATATGAGCATGTCCATAAAAAAAGAACTGTATTTCCTACTCATACAGACCATATCTAGTTGAACTCTGCTTGTGAAACTGTAACAAACCACAGCATGTCTTACATAGAAGCTCTTTAGATTATAGTGAAAAACTTCTGGGGTTCGTGAACTGGGTAAATTCATTTGAGCCGAAAAATCACTGGGTTTTCCGGAAATGAACTCTTGTTGTAGGAAGACACAGAGCCTTTGGTTTAACTCCGTTTGTGAAGGGAAATTCAGACCAGTGTTCTCATCCATGAAACACCGTCTGTTTTAACACAGGTAGCATCCTCTTCTGTCCAGAGTTGCAATACAACAAGAAATATGAGCATGTCCATAAAAAAAGAACTGTATTTCCTACTAATACTGACCATATCTAGTTGAACTCTGCTTGTGAAACTGGAATAAACCACAGCATCTCTTACATAGATGCTCTTTAGTTTATAGTGAAAAACGTGTGGGGTGCGTGAACTCGGTAAATTCTTTTGAGCCGAAAAATCACTGGGATTTCCGGAAATGAACTCTTGCTTATAGGAAGACACAGAGCCTTTTGTTTAACTCCGTTTGTGAAGGGAAATTCAGACCAGTGTTCTCATCCATGAAACACACTCTGTTTTATCGCAAAGAGCATGCTCTTCTATCCAGAGTTTCTAATACAGCAAGAAACATGAGCATGCCCAGAAAAAAAGAACTCTGTTTCCTATGAATACTGACCATATCTAGTTGAACTCTGCTTATGAAACTGTAACAAACCACAGCATCTCTTACATTGATGCTCTTTAGTTTATAGTGAAAAACGTGTTGGGTTCGTGAATTGTGTAAATTCATTTTAGCCGAAAAATCACTGGGTTTTCAGGAAATGAACTCTTGCTTGAAGGAAGACATAGAGACTTTGGTTTAACTCCATTTGTGAAGGGAAATTCAGGCCAGTGTTCTCATCCATGAAACATACTCTGTTTTAACGCAAGAAGCATGCTCTTCTTTCCAGCGTCTCCAAAACAGCAAGAAACATGAGCATGCCCATAAAAAACGAACTGTGTTTCTTACACATACGGATCATATCTAGTTAAACTCTGCTTGTGAAACTGTAACAAATCACAGCATCTCTTCCATAGATGCTCTTTAGTTTATAGTGAAAAACGTGTGGGGTTCGTGAACTCGGTAAATTCTTTTGAGCCGAAAAATCACTGGGATTTCCGGAAATGAACTCTTGTTGTAGGAAGACACAGAGCCTTTGGTTTAACTCCGTTTGTGAAGGGAAATTCAGACCAGTGTTCTCATCCATGAAACACCGTCTGTTTTAACACAGGTAGCATCCTCTTCTGTCCAGAGTTGCAATACAACAAGAAATATGAGCATGTCCATAAAAAAAGAACTGTATTTCCTACTAATACTGACCATATCTAGTTGAACTCTGCTTGTGAAACTGGAATAAACCACAGCATCTCTTACATAGATGCTCTTTAGTTTATAGTGAAAAACGTGTGGGGTGCGTGAACTCGGTAAATTCTTTTGAGCCGAAAAATCACTGGGATTTCCGGAAATGAACTCTTGCTTGTAGGAAGACACAGAGCCTTTGGTTTAACTCCGTTTGTGAAGGGAAATTCAGACCAGTGTTCTCATCCATGAAACACACTCTGTTTTATCGCAAAGAGCATGCTCTTCTATCCAGAGTCTCTAATACAGCAAGAAACATGAGCATGTCCAGAAAAAAGAACTCTGTTTCCTATGAATACTGACCATTTCTAGTTGAACTCTGCTTATGAAACTGTAACAAACCACAGCATCTCTTACATAGATGCTCTTTAGTTTATAGTGAAAAACGTGTTGCGTTCGTGAATTGTGTAAATTCATTTTAGCCGAAAAATCACTGGGTTTTCAGGAAATGAACTCTTGCTTGAAGGAAGACATAGAGACTTTGGTTTAACTCCGTTTGTGAAGGGAAATTCAGGCCAGTGTTCTCATCCATGAAACATACTCTGTTTTAACGCAAGAAGCATGCTCTTCTTTCCAGCGTCTCCAAAACAGCAAGAAACATGAGCATGCCCATAAAAAACGAACTGTGTTTCTTATTCATGCCGACCATATCTAGTTAAATCTGCTTGTGAAACTGTAACAAATCACAGCATCTCTTACTACGATGCTCTTTAGTTTATAATGATAAACGTGTTGGGTTCGTGAACTGTGTAAATTCATTTGAGCCGAGAAATCAGTGGGATTTCCGGAAATGAACTCTTGCTTGTAGGAAGACACAGAACATTTGGTTTAACTCTGTTTGTGAAGGAAAATTCAGACCAGTGTTCTCATCCATGAAACATCCTCTGTTTTAACGCAAGAAGCATCCTCTTCTGTCCAGAGTTGCAATACAGCAAGAAATATGAGCATGTCCATAAAAAAAGAACTGTATTTCTTACTCATACGGACCATATCTATTTGAACACTGCTTGTGAAACTGACACAAACCACAGCATCTCTTACATAGATGCTCTTTAGTTTATAGTGAAAAACGTGTGGGGTTCCTGAACTGGGCAAATTCATTTGAGCCCTAAAATCACTGGGTTTTCCGGAAATGAACTCTTACTTGTAGGAAGATAGAGAGCCTTTGGTTTAACTCTGTTTGTGAAGGGAAATTCAGACCAGTGTTCTCATCCATGAAACATACTCTGTTTTATCGCAAGAAGCATGCTCTTCTTTCCAGCATCTCCAATACAGCAAGAAACATGAGCATGCCAAGAAAAAACAAACTGTGTTTCTTACTCATACCGACCATATCTAGTTAAACTCTGCTTGTGAAACTGTTACAAACAATATTATCTCTTACATAGATGCTCTTTAGTTTATAGTGAAAAACATGTTGGTTTCGTGAACTGTGTAAATTCATTTGAGCCGAAAAATCACTGGAATTCCCGGAAATGAACTCTTGCTTGTAGGAAGACACAGAGCCTTTGGTTTAACTACGTTTGTGAAGGGAAATTCAGACCAATGTTCTCATCCATGAAACATCCTCTGTTTTAACGCAAGAAGCATCCTCTTCTGTCCAGAGTTGCAATACAGCAAGAAATATGAGCATGTCCATAAAAAAAGAACTGTATTTCCTACTCATACAGACCATATCTAGTTGAACTCTGCTTGTGAAACTGTAACAAACCACAGCATGTCTTACATAGAAGCTCTTTAGATTATAGTGAAAAACTTCTGGGGTTCGTGAACTGGGTAAATTCATTTGAGCCGAAAAATCACTGGGATTTCCGGAAATGAACTCTTGTTGTAGGAAGACACAGAGCCTTTGGTTTAACTCCGTTTGTGAAGGGAAATTCAGACCAGTGTTCTCATCCATGAAACACCGTCTGTTTTAACACAGGTAGCATCCTCTTCTGTCCAGAGTTGCAATACAACAAGAAATATGAGCATGTCCATAAAAAAAGAACTGTATTTCCTACTAATACTGACCATATCTAGTTGAACTCTGCTTGTGAAACTGGAATAAACCACAGCATCTCTTACATAGATGCTCTTTAGTTTATAGTGAAAAACGTGTGGGGTGCGTGAACTCGGTAAATTCTTTTGAGCCGAAAAATCACTGGGATTTCCGGAAATGAACTCTTGCTTATAGGAAGACACAGAGCCTTTTGTTTAACTCCGTTTGTGAAGGGAAATTCAGACCAGTGTTCTCATCCATGAAACACACTCTGTTTTATCGCAAAGAGCATGCTCTTCTATCCAGAGTTTCTAATACAGCAAGAAACATGAGCATGCCCAGAAAAAAAGAACTCTGTTTCCTATGAATACTGACCATATCTAGTTGAACTCTGCTTATGAAACTGTAACAAACCACAGCATCTCTTACATTGATGCTCTTTAGTTTATAGTGAAAAACGTGTTGGGTTCGTGAATTGTGTAAATTCATTTTAGCCGAAAAATCACTGGGTTTTCAGGAAATGAACTCTTGCTTGAAGGAAGACATAGAGACTTTGGTTTAACTCCATTTGTGAAGGGAAATTCAGGCCAGTGTTCTCATCCATGAAACATACTCTGTTTTAACGCAAGAAGCATGCTCTTCTTTCCAGCGTCTCCAAAACAGCAAGAAACATGAGCATGCCCATAAAAAACGAACTGTGTTTCTTACACATACGGATCATATCTAGTTAAACTCTGCTTGTGAAACTGTAACAAATCACAGCATCTCTTCCATAGATGCTCTTTAGTTTATAGTGAAAAACGTGTGGGGTTCGTGAACTCGGTAAATTCTTTTGAGCCGAAAAATCACTGGGATTTCCGGAAATGAACTCTTGTTGTAGGAAGACACAGAGCCTTTGGTTTAACTCCGTTTGTGAAGGGAAATTCAGACCAGTGTTCTCATCCATGAAACACCGTCTGTTTTAACACAGGTAGCATCCTCTTCTGTCCAGAGTTGCAATACAACAAGAAATATGAGCATGTCCATAAAAAAAGAACTGTATTTCCTACTAATACTGACCATATCTAGTTGAACTCTGCTTGTGAAACTGGAATAAACCACAGCATCTCTTACATAGATGCTCTTTAGTTTATAGTGAAAAACGTGTGGGGTGCGTGAACTCGGTAAATTCTTTTGAGCCGAAAAATCACTGGGATTTCCGGAAATGAACTCTTGCTTATAGGAAGACACAGAGCCTTTTGTTTAACTCCGTTTGTGAAGGGAAATTCAGACCAGTGTTCTCATCCATGAAACACACTCTGTTTTATCGCAAAGAGCATGCTCTTCTATCCAGAGTTTCTAATACAGCAAGAAACATGAGCATGCCCAGAAAAAAAGAACTCTGTTTCCTATGAATACTGACCATATCTAGTTGAACTCTGCTTATGAAACTGTAACAAACCACAGCATCTCTTACATTGATGCTCTTTAGTTTATAGTGAAAAACGTGTTGGGTTCGTGAATTGTGTAAATTCATTTTAGCCGAAAAATCACTGGGTTTTCAGGAAATGAACTCTTGCTTGAAGGAAGACATAGAGACTTTGGTTTAACTCCATTTGTGAAGGGAAATTCAGGCCAGTGTTCTCATCCATGAAACATACTCTGTTTTAACGCAAGAAGCATGCTCTTCTTTCCAGCGTCTCCAAAACAGCAAGAAACATGAGCATGCCCATAAAAAACGAACTGTGTTTCTTACACATACGGATCATATCTAGTTAAACTCTGCTTGTGAAACTGTAACAAATCACAGCATCTCTTCCATAGATGCTCTTTAGTTTATAGTGAAAAACGTGTGGGGTTCGTGAACTCGGTAAATTCTTTTGAGCCGAAAAATCACTGGGATTTCCGGAAATGAACTCTTGTTGTAGGAAGACACAGAGCCTTTGGTTTAACTCCGTTTGTGAAGGGAAATTCAGACCAGTGTTCTCATCCATGAAACACCGTCTGTTTTAACACAGGTAGCATCCTCTTCTGTCCAGAGTTGCAATACAACAAGAAATATGAGCATGTCCATAAAAAAAGAACTGTATTTCCTACTAATACTGACCATATCTAGTTGAACTCTGCTTGTGAAACTGGAATAAACCACAGCATCTCTTACATAGATGCTCTTTAGTTTATAGTGAAAAACGTGTGGGGTGCGTGAACTCGGTAAATTCTTTTGAGCCGAAAAATCACTGGGATTTCCGGAAATGAACTCTTGCTTATAGGAAGACACAGAGCCTTTTGTTTAACTCCGTTTGTGAAGGGAAATTCAGACCAGTGTTCTCATCCATGAAACACACTCTGTTTTATCGCAAAGAGCATGCTCTTCTATCCAGAGTTTCTAATACAGCAAGAAACATGAGCATGCCCAGAAAAAAAGAACTCTGTTTCCTATGAATACTGACCATATCTAGTTGAACTCTGCTTATGAAACTGTAACAAACCACAGCATCTCTTACATTGATGCTCTTTAGTTTATAGTGAAAAACGTGTTGGGTTCGTGAATTGTGTAAATTCATTTTAGCCGAAAAATCACTGGGTTTTCAGGAAATGAACTCTTGCTTGAAGGAAGACATAGAGACTTTGGTTTAACTCCATTTGTGAAGGGAAATTCAGGCCAGTGTTCTCATCCATGAAACATACTCTGTTTTAACGCAAGAAGCATGCTCTTCTTTCCAGCGTCTCCAAAACAGCAAGAAACATGAGCATGCCCATAAAAAACGAACTGTGTTTCTTACACATACGGATCATATCTAGTTAAACTCTGCTTGTGAAACTGTAACAAATCACAGCATCTCTTCCATAGATGCTCTTTAGTTTATAGTGAAAAACGTGTGGGGTTCGTGAACTCGGTAAATTCTTTTGAGCCGAAAAATCACTGGGATTTCCGGAAATGAACTCTTGCTTGTAGGAAGACACAGAGCCTTTGGTTTAACTCCGTTTGTGAAGGGAAATTCAGACCAGTGTTCTCATCCATGAAACATACTCTGTTTTAACGCAAGAAGCATGCTCTTCTTTCCAGCGTCTCAAAAACAGCAAAAAACATGAGCATGCCCAGAAAAAAACGAACTGTGTTTTTGACACATACGGACCATATCTAGTTAAACTCTGCTTGTGAAACTGTAACAAATCACAGCATCTCTTACATAGATGCTCTTTAGTTTATACTGAAAAACGTTGGATGCGTGAACTGTGTAAAGTCATTTGAGCCGAAAAATCACTGGGAATTCCGGAAATGAACTCTTGCTTGTAGGAAGACACAGAGCCTTTGGTTTAACTCCGTTTGTGAAGGGAAATTCAGACCAGTGTTCTCATCCATGAAACATACTCTGTTTTATCGCAAGAAGCATGCTCTTCTTTCCATCATCTCCAATACAGCAAGAAACATGAGCATGCCCAGAAAAAACGAACTGTGTTTCTTACTCATACCGACCATATCTAGTTAAACTCTGCTTGTGAAACTGTAACAAACAACATCATCTCTTACATAGATGCTCTTTAGTTTATAGTGAAAAACGTGTTGGGTTCGTGAACTGTGTAAATTCATTTGAGCCGAAAAATCACTGGGATTCCTGGAAATGAACTCTTGCTTGTAGGAAGACACAGAGCCTTTGGTTTAACTACTTTTGTGAAGGGAAATTCAGACCAATGTTCTCATCCATGAAACATCCTCTGTTTTAACGCAAGAAGCATCCTCTTCTGTCCAGAGTTGCAATACAGCAAGAAATATGAGCACGTCCATAAAAAAAGAAGTGTATTTCCTACTCATACGGACCATATCTAGTTGAACTCTGCTTGTGAAACTGTAACAAACCACAGCATGTCTTACATAGAAGCTCTTTAGTTTATAGTGAAAAACTTCTGGGGTTCGTGAACTGAGTAAATTCATTTGAGCCGAAAAATCACTGGGTTTTCCGGAAATGAACTCTTGCTTGTAGGAAGACACAGAGCCTTTGGTTTAACTCCGTTTGTGAAGGGAAATTCAGACCAGTGTTCTCATCCATGAAACACACTCTGTTTTAACGCAAAGAGCATGCTCTTCTTTCCAGTGTCTCTAATACAGCAAGAAACAAGAGCATGCCTAGAAAAAACGAACTGTGTTTCTTACACATACGGACCATATCTAGTTTAACTCTGCTTGTGAAACTATAACAAATCACAGCATCTCTTACATAGATGCACTTTAGTTTATACTGAAAAACGTGTTGGGTGCGTGAACTGTGTAAAGTCATTTGAGCCGAAAAATCAGTGGGTATTCCGGAAATGAACTCTTGCTTGTAGGAAGACACAGAGCCTTTGGTTTAACTCCGTTTTTGCAGGGTAATTCATACCAGTGTTCTCATCCATGAAACATCCTCTGTTTTAACGCAACAAGCATCCTCTTCTGTCCAGAGTTGCAATACAGCAAGAAATATGAGCATGTCCATAAAAAAAGAACTGTATTTCTTACTCATACGGACCATATCTAGTTGAACTCTGCTTGTGAAACTGTAACAAACCACAGCATCTCTTACATAGATGCTCTTTAGTTTATAGTGAAAAACGTGTGGGGTTCGTGAACTGGGCAAATTCATTTGAGCCCTAAAATCACTGGGTTTTCCGGAAATGAACTCTTACTTGTAGGAAGATACAGAGCCTTTGGTTTAACTCTGTTTGAAGGGAAATTCAGACCAGTGTTCTCATCCATGAAACATACTCTGTTTTAACGCAAAGAGCATGCTCTTCTTTCCAGAGTCTCTAATACAGCAAGAAACATGAGCATGCCCATAAAAAACGAACTGTGTTTCTTACTCATACGGACCATATCTAGTTAAACTCTACTTGTGAAACTGTAACAAACAACAGCATCTCTTACATAGATGCTCTTTAGTTTATAGTGAAAAAAGTGTTGGGTTCATGAACTGGGTAAATTCATTTGAGCCAAGAAATCACTGGGATTTCCGGAAATGAACTCTTGCTTGTAGGAAGACGAAGAGCCTTTGGTTTAACTCCTTTTGTGAAGGGAAATTCAGACCAGTGTTCTCATCCATGAAACACCGTCTGTTTTAACACAGGAAGCATCCTCTTCTGTCCAGAGTTGCAATACAGCAAGAAATATGAGCATGTCCATAAAAAAAGAACTGTATGTCCTACTAATACAGACCATATCTAGTTGAACTCTGCTTGTGAAACTGGAATAAACCACAGCATCTCTTACATAGATGCTCTTTAGTTTATAGTGAAAAACGTGTGGGGTGCGTGAACTCGGTAAATTCTTTTGAGCCGAAAAATCACTGGGATTTCCGGAAATGAACTCTTGCTTGTAGGAAGACACAGAGCCTTTGGTTTAACTCCGTTTGTGAAGGGAAATTCAGACCAGTGTTCTCATCCATGAAACACACTCTGTTTTATCGCAAAGAGCATGCTCTTCTATCCAGAGTTTCTAATACAGCAAGAAACGTGAGCATGCCCAGAAAAAAAGAACTCTGTTTCCTACGAATACTGACCATATCTAGTTGAACTCTGCTTATGAAACTGTAACAAACCACAGCATCTCTTACATTGATGCTCTTTAGTTTATAGTGAAAAACGTGTTGGCTTCGTGAATTGTGTAAATTCATTTTAGCTGAAAAATCACTGGGTTTTCAGGAAAGAACTCTTGCTTGAAGGAAGACATAGAGACTTTGGTTTAACTCCGTTTGTGAAGGGAAATTCAGACCAGTGTTCTCATCCATGAAACATCCTCTGTTTTAACGCAAGAAGCATCCTCTTCTGTCCAGAGTTGCAATACAGCAAGAAATATGAGCATGTCCATAAAAAAAGAACTGTATTTCTTACATATACGCACCATATCTAGTTGAACTCTGCTTGTGAAACTGTAACAAACCACAGCATCTCTTACATAGATGCTCTTTAGTTTATAGTGAAAAACGTGTGGGGTTCCTGAACTGGGCAAATTCATTTGAGCCTTAAAATCACTGGGTTTTCCGGAAATGAACTCTTACTTGTAGGAAGATACAGAGCCTTTGGTTTAACTCCGTTTGTGAAGGGAAATTCAGACCAGTGCTCTCATCCATGAAACATACAGTGTTTTACCGCAAGAAGCATGCTCTTCTTTCCAGCATCTCCAATACAGCAAGAAACATGAGCATGCCCAGAAAAAACGAACTGTGTTTCTTACTGATACCGACCATATCTAGTTGAACTCTGCTTGTGAAACTGGAACAAACCACAGCATCTCTTACATATTTGCTCTTTAGTTTATAGTGAAAAACGTGTGGGGTGCGTGAACTCGGTAAATTCTTTTGACCCGAAAAATCACTGGGATTTCCGCAAATGAACTCTTGCTTGTAGGAAGACACAGAGCCTTTGGTTTAACTCCGTTTGTGAAGGGAAATTCAGACCAGTGTTCTCATCCATGAAACACACTCTGTTTTATCGCAAAGAGCATGCTCTTCTATCCAGAGTCTCTAATACAGCAAGAAACATGAGCATGCCCAGAAAAAAGAACTCTGTTTCCTATGAATACTGACCATTTCTAGTTGAACTCTGCTTATGAAACTGTAACAAACCACAGCATCTCTTACATAGATGCTCTTTAGTTTATAGTGAAAAACGTGTTGCGTTCGTGAATTGGGTAAATTCATTTTAGCCGAAAAATCACTGGGTTTTCAGGAAATGAACTCTTGCTTGAAGGAAGACATAGAGACTTTGGTTTAACTCCGTTTGTGAAGGGAAATTCAGGCCAGTGTTCTCATCCATGAAACATACTCTGTTTTAACGCAAGAAGCATGCTCTTCTTTCCAGCGTCTCCAAAACAGCAAGAAACATGAGCATGCCCATAAAAAACGAACTGTGTTTCTTATTCATGCCGACCATATCTAGTTAAATCTGCTTGTGAAACTGTAACAAATCACAGCATCTCTTACTACGATGCTCTTTAGTTTATAATGATAAACGTGTTGGGTTCGTGAACTGTGTAAATTCATTTGAGCCGAGAAATCAGTGGGATTTCCGGAAATGAACTCTTGCTTGTAGGAAGACACAGAACATTTGGTTTAACTCTGTTTGTGAAGGAAAATTCAGACCAGTGTTCTCATCCATGAAACATCCTCTGTTTTAACGCAAGAAGCATCCTCTTCTGTCCAGAGTTGCAATACAGCAAGAAATATGAGCATGTCCATAAAAAAAGAACTGTATTTCTTACTCATACGGACCATATCTATTTGAACACTGCTTGTGAAACTGACACAAACCACAGCATCTCTTACATAGATGCTCTTTAGTTTATAGTGAAAAACGTGTGGGGTTCCTGAACTGGGCAAATTCATTTGAGCCCTAAAATCACTGGGTTTTCCGGAAATGAACTCTTACTTGTAGGAAGATAGAGAGCCTTTGGTTTAACTCTGTTTGTGAAGGGAAATTCAGACCAGTGTTCTCATCCATGAAACATACTCTGTTTTATCGCAAGAAGCATGCTCTTCTTTCCAGCATCTCCAATACAGCAAGAAACATGAGCATGCCAAGAAAAAACAAACTGTGTTTCTTACTCATACCGACCATATCTAGTTAAACTCTGCTTGTGAAACTGTTACAAACAATATTATCTCTTACATAGATGCTCTTTAGTTTATAGTGAAAAACATGTTGGTTTCGTGAACTGTGTAAATTCATTTGAGCCGAAAAATCACTGGAATTCCCGGAAATGAACTCTTGCTTGTAGGAAGACACAGAGCCTTTGGTTTAACTACGTTTGTGAAGGGAAATTCAGACCAATGTTCTCATCCATGAAACATCCTCTGTTTTAACGCAAGAAGCATCCTCTTCTGTCCAGAGTTGCAATACAGCAAGAAATATGAGCATGTCCATAAAAAAAGAACTGTATTTCCTACTCATACAGACCATATCTAGTTGAACTCTGCTTGTGAAACTGTAACAAACCACAGCATGTCTTACATAGAAGCTCTTTAGATTATAGTGAAAAACTTCTGGGGTTCGTGAACTGGGTAAATTCATTTGAGCCGAAAAATCACTGGGTTTTCCGGAAATGAACTCTTGTTGTAGGAAGACACAGAGCCTTTGGTTTAACTCCGTTTGTGAAGGGAAATTCAGACCAGTGTTCTCATCCATGAAACACCGTCTGTTTTAACACAGGTAGCATCCTCTTCTGTCCAGAGTTGCAATACAACAAGAAATATGAGCATGTCCATAAAAAAAGAACAGTATTTCCTACTAATACTGACCATATCTAGTTGAACTCTGCTTGTGAAACTGGAATAAACCACAGCATCTCTTACATAGATGCTCTTTAGTTTATAGTGAAAAACGTGTGGGGTGCGTGAACTCGGTAAATTCTTTTGAGCCGAAAAATCACTGGGATTTCCGGAAATGAACTCTTGCTTATAGGAAGACACAGAGCCTTTTGTTTAACTCCGTTTGTGAAGGGAAATTCAGACCAGTGTTCTCATCCATGAAACACACTCTGTTTTATCGCAAAGAGCATGCTCTTCTATCCAGAGTTTCTAATACAGCAAGAAACATGAGCATGCCCAGAAAAAAAGAACTCTGTTTCCTATGAATAATGACCATATCTAGTTGAACTCTGCTTATGAAACTGTAACAAACCACAGCATCTCTTACATTGATGCTCTTTAGTTTATAGTGAAAAACGTGTTGGGTTCGTGAATTGTGTAAATTCATTTTAGCCGAAAAATCACTGGGTTTTCAGGAAATGAACTCTTGCTTGAAGGAAGACATAGAGACTTTGGTTTAACTCCATTTGTGAAGGGAAATTCAGGCCAGTGTTCTCATCCATGAAACATACTCTGTTTTAACGCAAGAAGCATGCTCTTCTTTCCAGCGTCTCCAAAACAGCAAGAAACATGAGCATGCCCATAAAAAACGAACTGTGTTTCTTACACATACGGATCATATCTAGTTAAACTCTGCTTGTGAAACTGTAACAAATCACAGCATCTCTTCCATAGATGCTCTTTAGTTTATAGTGAAAAACGTGTGGGGTTCGTGAACTCGGTAAATTCTTTTGAGCCGAAAAATCACTGGGATTTCCGGAAATGAACTCTTGCTTGTAGGAAGACACAGAGCCTTTGGTTTAACTCCGTTTGTGAAGGGAAATTCAGACCAGTGTTCTCATCCATGAAACATACTCTGTTTTAACGCAAGAAGCATGCTCTTCTTTCCAGCGTCTCAAAAACAGCAAAAAACATGAGCATGCCCAGAAAAAAACGACCTGTGTTTTTGACACATACGGACCATATCTAGTTAAACTCTGCTTGTGAAACTGTAACAAATCACAGCATCTCTTACATAGATGCTCTTTAGTTTATACTGAAAAACTTTGGATGCGTGAACTGTGTAAAGTCATTTGAGCCGAAAAATCACTGGGAATTCCGGAAATGAACTCTTGCTTGTAGGAAGACACAGAGCCTTTGGTTTAACTCCGTTTGTGAAGGGAAATTCAGACCAGTGTTCTCATCCATGAAACATCCTCTGTTTTCACGCAAGAAGCATCCTCTTCTGTCCTGAGTTGCAATACAGCAAGAAATATGAGCATGTCCATTAAAAAAGAACTGTATTTCTTACTCATACGGACCATATCTATTTGAACTCTGCTTGTGAAACTGTAACAAACCACTGCATCTCTTACATAGATGCTCTTTAGTTTATAGTGAAAAACGTGTGGGGTTCGTGAACTGGGCAAATTCATTTGAGCCCTAAAATCACTGGATTTTCCGGAAATGAACTCTTACTTGTAGGAAGATACAGAGCCTTTGGTTTAACTCCGTTTGTGAAGGGAAATTCAGACCAGTGTTCTCATCCATGAAACATACTCTGTTTTAATGCAAAGAGCATGCTCTTCTTTCCAGAGTCTCTAATACAGCAAGAAACATGTGCATGCCCAGAAAAAAAGAACTGTGTTTCCTACTAATACTGACCATATCTACTTGAACTCTGCTTATGAAACTGTAACAAACCACAGCATCTCTTACATAGATGCTCTTTAGATTATAGTGAAAAACATGTTGGGTTCGTGAATTGTGTAAATTCATTTTAGCCGAAAAATCACTGGGTTTTCCGGAATTGAACTCTTGCTTGTAGGAAGACACAGAGCCTTTGTTTTAACTCCGTTTGTGAAGGGAAATTCAGACCAGTGTTCTCATCCATGAAACATACTCTGTTTTATCGCAAGAAGCATGCTCTTCTTTCCATCATCTCCAATACAGCAAGAAACATGAGCATGCCCAGATAAAACGAACTGTGTTTCTTACTCATACCGACCATATCTAGTTAAACTCTGCTTGTGAAACTGTAACAAACAACATCATCTCTTACATAGATGCTCTTTAGTTTATAGTGAAAAACGTGTTGGGTTCGTGAACTGTGTAAATTCATTTGAGCCGAAAAATCACTGGGATTCCTGGAAATGAACTCTTGCTTGTAGGAAGACACAGAGCCTTTGGTTTAACTACTTTTGTGAAGGGAAATTCAGACCAATGTTCTCATCCATGAAACATCCTCTGTTTTAACGCAAGAAGCATCCTCTTCTGTCCAGAGTTGCAATACAGCAAGAAATATGAGCACGTCCATAAAAAAAGAAGTGTATATCCTACTCATACGGACCATATCTAGTTGAACTCTGCTTGTGAAACTGTAACAAACCACAGCATGTCTTACATAGAAGCTCTTTAGTTTATAGTGAAAAACTTCTGGGGTTCGTGAACTGAGTAAATTCATTTGAGCCGAAAAATCACTGGGTTTTCCGGAAATGAACTCTTGCTTGTAGGAAGACACAGAGCCTTTGGTTTAACTCCGTTTGTGAAGGGAAATTCAGACCAGTGTTCTCATCCATGAAACACACTCTGTTTTAACGCAAAGAGCATGCTCTTCTTTCCAGTGTCTCTAATACAGCAAGAAACAAGAGCATGCCTAGAAAAAACGAACTGTGTTTCTTACACATACGGACCATATCTAGTTTAACTCTGCTTGTGAAACTATAACAAATCACAGCATCTCTTACATAGATGCACTTTAGTTTATACTGAAAAACGTGTTGGGTGCGTGAACTGTGTAAAGTCATTTGAGCCGAAAAATCAGTGGGTATTCCGGAAATGAACTCTTGCTTGTAGGAAGACACAGAGCCTTTGGTTTAACTCCGTTTTTGCAGGGTAATTCATACCAGTGTTCTCATCCATGAAACATCCTCTGTTTTAACGCAACAAGCATCCTCTTCTGTCCAGAGTTGCAATACAGCAAGAAATATGAGCATGTCCATAAAAAAAGAACTGTATTTCTTACTCATACGGACCATATCTAGTTGAACTCTGCTTGTGAAACTGTAACAAACCACAGCATCTCTTACATAGATGCTCTTTAGTTTATAGTGAAAAACGTGTGGGGTTCGTGAACTGGGCAAATTCATTTGAGCCCTAAAATCACTGGGTTTTCCGGAAATGAACTCTTACTTGTAGGAAGATACAGAGCCTTTGGTTTAACTCTGTTTGAAGGGAAATTCAGACCAGTGTTCTCATCCATGAAACATACTCTGTTTTAACGCAAAGAGCATGCTCTTCTTTCCAGAGTCTCTAATACAGCAAGAAACATGAGCATGCCCATAAAAAACGAACTGTGTTTCTTACTCATACGGACCATATCTAGTTAAACTCTACTTGTGAAACTGTAACAAACAACAGCATCTCTTACATAGATGCTCTTTAGTTTATAGTGAAAAAAGTGTTGGGTTCATGAACTGGGTAAATTCATTTGAGCCAAGAAATCACTGGGATTTCCGGAAATGAACTCTTGCTTGTAGGAAGACGAAGAGCCTTTGGTTTAACTCCTTTTGTGAAGGGAAATTCAGACCAGTGTTCTCATCCATGAAACACCGTCTGTTTTAACACAGGAAGCATCCTCTTCTGTCCAGAGTTGCAATACAGCAAGAAATATGAGCATGTCCATAAAAAAAGAACTGTATGTCCTACTAATACAGACCATATCTAGTTGAACTCTGCTTGTGAAACTGGAATAAACCACAGCATCTCTTACATAGATGCTCTTTAGTTTATAGTGAAAAACGTGTGGGGTGCGTGAACTCGGTAAATTCTTTTGAGCCGAAAAATCACTGGGATTTCCGGAAATGAACTCTTGCTTGTAGGAAGACACAGAGCCTTTGGTTTAACTCCGTTTGTGAAGGGAAATTCAGACCAGTGTTCTCATCCATGAAACACACTCTGTTTTATCGCAAAGAGCATGCTCTTCTATCCAGAGTTTCTAATACAGCAAGAAACGTGAGCATGCCCAGAAAAAAAGAACTCTGTTTCCTACGAATACTGACCATATCTAGTTGAACTCTGCTTATGAAACTGTAACAAACCACAGCATCTCTTACATTGATGCTCTTTAGTTTATAGTGAAAAACGTGTTGGCTTCGTGAATTGTGTAAATTCATTTTAGCCGAAAAATCACTGGGTTTTCAGGAAAGAACTCTTGCTTGAAGGAAGACATAGAGACTTTGGTTTAACTCCGTTTGTGAAGGGAAATTCAGACCAGTGTTCTCATCCATGAAACATCCTCTGTTTTCACGCAAGAAGCATCCTCTTCTGTCCAGAGTTGCAATACAGCAAGAAATATGAGCATGTCCATAAAAAAAGAACTGTATTTCTTACTCATACGACCATATCTATTTGAACTCTGCTTGTGAAACTGTAACAAACCACTGCATCTCTTACATAGATGCTCTTTAGTTTATAGTGAAAAACGTGTGGGGTTCGTGAACTGGGCAAATTCATTTGAGCCCTAAAATCACAGGGTTTTCCGAAAATGAACTCTTACTTGTAGGAAGATACAGAGCCTTTGGTTTAACTCCGTTTGTGAAGGGAAATTCAGACCAGTGTTCTCATCCATCAAACATACTCTGTTTTAACGCAAAGAGCATGCTCTTCTTTCCAGAGTCTCTAATACAGAAAGAAACATGTGCATGCCCAGAAAAAAAGAACTGTGTTTCCTACTAATACTGACCATATCTACTTGAACTCTGCTTATGAAACTGTAACAAACCACAGCATCTCTTACATAGATGCTCTTTAGATTATAGTGAAAAACATGTTGGGTTCGTGAATTGTGTAAAGTCATTTGAGCCGAAAAATCACTGGGAATTCCGGAAATGAACTCTTGCTTGTAGGAAGACACAGAGCCTTTGTTTTAACTCCGTTTGTGAAGGGAAATTCAGACCAGTGTTCTCATCCATGAAACATGCTCTGTTTTAACGCAAGAAGCATCCTCTTCTGTCCAGAGTTGCAATACAGCAAGAAATATGAGCATGTCCATAAAAAAAGAACTGTATTTCCTACTCATACGGACCATATCTAGTTAAACTCTGCTTGTGAAACTGTAACAAATCACAGCATCTCTTACATAGATGCTCTTTAGTTTATACTGAAAAACGTGTTTGGTGCGTGAACTCTGTAAAGTCATTTGAGCCGAAAAATCACTGGGAATTCCGGAAATAATCTCTTGCTTGTAGGAAGACACAGAGACTTTGGTTTAAATCCGTTTGTGAAGGGAAATTCAGACCAGTGTTCTCATCCATGAAACAACTCTGTTTTAACGCAAGAAGCATGCTCTTCTTTCCAGCGTCTCCAAAACAGCAAAAAACATGAGCATGCCCAGAAAAAAACGAACTGTGTTTCTGACACATACGGACCATATCTAGTTAAACTCTGCTTGTGAAACTGTAACAAATCACAGCATCTCTTACATAGATGCTCTTTAGTTTATAGTGCAAAACGTGTGGGGTTCCTGAACTGGGCAAATTCATTTGAGCCCTAAAATCACTGGGTTTTCCGGAAATGAACTCTTACTTGTAGGAAGATACAGAGCCTTTGGTTTAACTCCGTTTGTGAAGGGAAATTCAGACCAGTGTTCTCATCCATGAAACATACTCTGTTTTATCACAAGAAGCATGCTCTTCTTTCCAGCATCTCCAATACAGCAAGAAACATGAGCATGCCCAGATAAAACGAACTGTGTTTCTTACTCATACCGACCATATCTAGTTAAACTCTGCTTGTGAAATTGTAACAAACAACATCATCTCTTACATAGATGCTCTTTAGTTTATAGTGAAAAACGTGTTGGGTTCGTGAACTGTGTAAATTCATTTGAGCCGAAAAATCACTGGGATTCCTGGAAATGAACTCTTGCTTGTAGGAAGACACAGAGCGTTTGGTTTAACTACGTTTGTGAAGGGAAATTCAGACCAATGTTGTCATCCATGAAACATCCTCTGTTTTAACGCAAGAAGCATCCTCTTCTGTCCAGAGTTGCAATACAGCAAGAAATATGAGCATGTCCATAAAAAAAGAACTGTATTTCCTACTCATACGGACCATATCTAGTTGAACTCTGCTTGTGAAACTGTAACAAACAACAGCATCTCTTACATTGAAGCTCTTTAGTTTATAGTGAAAAACTTCTGGGGTTCGTGAACTGGGTAAATTCATTTGACCCGAAAAATCACTGGGTTTTCCGGAAATGAACTCTTGCTTGTAGGAAGACACAGAGCCTTTGGTTTAACTCCGTTTGTGAAGGGAAATTCAGACCAGTGTTCTCATCCATGAAACACACTCTGTTTTAACGCAAAGAGCATGCTCTTCTTTCCAGTGTCTCTAATACAGCAAGAAACAAGAGCATGCCTAGAAAAAACGAACTGTGTTTCTTACACATACGGACCATATCTAGTTTAACTCTGCTTGTGAAACTGTAACAAATCACAGCATCTCTTACATAGATGCACTTTAGTTTATACTGAAAAACGTGTTGGGTGCGTGAACTGTGTAAAGTCATTTGAGCCGAAAAATCAGTGGGTATTCCGGAAATGAGCTCTTGCTTGTAGGAAGACACAGAGCCTTTGGTTTAACTCCGTTTTTGCAGGGTAATTCATACCAGTGTTCTCATCCATGAAACATCCTCTGTTTTAACGCAACAAGCATCCTCTTCTGTCCAGAGTTGCAATACAGCAAGAAATATGAGCATGTCCATAAAAAAGAACTGTATTTCCTACTCATACAGACCTTATCTAGTTGAACTCTGCTTGTGAAACTGTAACAAACCACCGCATCTCTTACATAGATGCTCTTTAGTTTATAGTGAAAAACGTGTGGGGTTCATGAACGGGGCAAATTCATTTGAGCCCTAAAATCACTGGGTTTTCGGAAATGAACTCTTGCTTGTAGGAAGATACAGAGCCTTTTGTTTAACTCCGTTTGTGAAGGGAAATTCAGACCAGTGTTCTCATCCATGAAACATCCTCTGTTTTAATGCAAGAAGCATCCTCTTCTGTCCAGAGTTGCAATACAGCAAGAAATATGAGCATGTCCATAAAAAAAGAACTGTATTTCTTACTCATACGGACCATATCTAGTTGAACTCTGCTTGTGAAACTGTAACAAACCACAGCATCTCTTACATAGATGCTCTTTAGTTTATAGTGAAAAACATGTGGGGTTCGTGAACTGGGCAAATTCATTTGAGCCCTAAAATCACTGGGTTTTCCGGAAATGAACTCTTACTTGTAGGAATATACAGAGCCTTTGGTTTAACTCTGTTTGAAGGGAAATTCAGACCAGTGTTCTCATCCATGAAACATACTCTGTTTTAACGCAAAGAGCATGCTCTTCTTTCCAGAGTCTCTAATACAGCAAGAAACATGAGCATGCCCATAAAAAACGAACTGTGTTTCTTACTCATACGGACCATATCTAGTTAAACTCTACTTGTGAAACTGTAACAAACAACAGCATCTCTTACATAGATGCTCTTTAGTTTATAGTGAAAAAAGTGTTGGGTTCATGAACTGGGTAAATTCATTTGAGCCGAGAAATCACTGGGATTTCCGGAAATGAACTGTTGCTTGTAGGAAGACGAAGAGCCTTTGGTTTAACTCCTTTTGTGAAGGGAAATTCAGACCAGTGTTCTCATCCATGAAACACCGTCTGTTTTAACACAGGAAGCATCCTCTTCTGTCCAGAGTTGCAATACAGCAAGAAATATGAGCATGTCCATAAAAAAAGAACTGTATTTCCTACTAATACTGACCATATCTAGTTGAACTCTGCTTGTGAAACTGGAATAAACCACAGCAACTCTTACATAGATGCTCTTTAGTTTATAGTGAAAAACGTGTGGGGTGCGTGAACTCGGTAAATTCTTTTGAGCCAAAAAATCACTGGGATTTCCGGAAATGAACACTTGCTTGTAGGAAGACACAGAGCCTTTGGTTTAACTCCGTTTGTGAAGGGAAATTCAGACCAGTGTTCTCATCCATGAAACACACTCTGTTTTATCGCAAAGAGCATGCTCTTCTATCCAGAGTTTCTAATACAGCAAGAAACGTGAGCATGCCCAGAAAAAAAGAACTCTGTTTCCTACGAATACTGACCATATCTAGTTGAACTCTGCTTATGAAACTGTAACAAACCACAGCATCTCTTACATTGATGCTCTTTAGTTTATAGTGAAAAACGTGTTGGGTTCGTGAATTGTGTAAATTCATTTTAGCCGAAAAATCACTGGGTTTTCAGGAAATGAACTCTTGCTTGAAAAGACATAGAGACTTTGGTTTAACTCCATTTGTGAAGGGAAATTCAGGCCAGTGTTCTCTTCCATGAAACATACTCTGTTTTATCGCAAGAAGCATGCTCTTCTTTCAAGCGTCTCCAAAACAGCAAGAAATATGAGCATGCCCATAAAAAACGAACTGTGTTTCTTACACATACGGATCATATCTAGTTAAACTCTGCTTGTGAAACTGTAACAAATCACAGCATCTCTTCCATAGATGCTCTTTAGTTTATAGTGAAAAACGTGTGGGGTGCGTGAACTCGGTAAATTCTTTTGAGCCGAAAAATCACTGGGATTTCCGGAAATGAACTCTTGATTGTAGGAAGACACAGAGCCTTTGGTTTAACTCCGTTTGTGAAGGGAAATTCATACCAGTGTTCTCATCCATGAAACATACTCTGTTTTAACGCAAGAAGCATGCTCTTCTTTCCAGCGTCTCCAAAACAGGAAAAAACATGAGCATGCCCAGAAAAAAACGAACTGTGATTCTGAAACATACGGACCATATCTAGTTAAACTCTGCTTGTGAAACTGTAACAAATCACAGCATCTCTTACATAGATGCTCTTTAGTTTATACTGAAAAACGTGTTGGGTGCGTGAACTGTGTAAATTCATTTGAGCCGAAAAATCAGTGGGTATTCCGGAAATGAACTCTTGCTTGCAGGAAGACACAGAGCCTTTAGTTTAACTCCGTTTTTGCAGGCAAATTCATACCAGTGTTCTCATCCATGAAACATCCTCTGTTTTAATGCAACAAGCATCCTCTTCTGTCCAGAGTTGCAATACAGCAAGAAATATGAGCATGTCCATAAAAAAGAACTGTATTTCCTACTCATACGGACCTTATCTAGTTGAACTCTGCTTGTGAAACTGTAACAAACCACCGCATCTCTTACATAGATGCTCTTTAGTTTATACTGAAAAACGTGTGGGGTTCGTGAACTGGGCAAATTCATTTGAGCCCTAAAATCACTGGGTTTTCCGGAAATGAACTCTTGCTTGTAGGAAGATACAGAGCCTTTTGTTTAACTCATTTTGTGAAGGGAAATTGAGACCAGTGTTCTCATCCATGAAACATACTCTGTTTTAACGCAAAGAGCATGCTCTTCTTTCCAGAGTCTCTAATACAGCAAGAAACATGAGCATGCCCAGAAAAAACGAACTGTGTTCCTTACTCATACGGACCATATCTAGTTAAACTCTGCTTGTGAAACTGTAACAAACAACAGCATCTCTTACATAGATGCTCTTTGGTTTATAGTGAAAAAAGTGTTGGGTTCATGAACTGGGTAAATTCATTTGAGCCGAAAAATCACTGGGATTTCCGGAAATGAACTCTTGCTTGTAGAAAGACACAGAGCCTTTGGATTAACTCCGTTTGTGAAGGGAAATTCAGACCAGTGATCTCATCCATGAAACACACTCTGTTTTATCGCAAAGAGCATGCTCTTCTATCCAGAGTTTCTAATACAGCAAGAAACATGAGCATGTCCATAAAAAAAGAACTGTATTTCCTACTCATACGGACCATATCTAGTTAAACTCTGCTTGTGAAACTGTAACAAATCACAGCATCTCTTACATAGATGCTCTTTAGTTTATACTGAAAAACGTGTTTGGTGCGTGAACTCTGTAAAGTCATTTGAGCCGAAAAATCAGTGGGTATTCCGGAAATGAGCTCTTGCTTGTAGGAAGACACAGAGCCTTTGGTTTAACTCCGTTTTTGCAGGGTAATTCATACCAGTGTTCTCATCCATGAAACATCCTCTGTTTTAACGCAACAAGCATCCTCTTCTGTCCAGAGTTGCAATACAGCAAGAAATATGAGCATGTCCATAAAAAAGAACTGTATTTCCTACTCATACAGACCTTATCTAGTTGAACTCTGCTTGTGAAACTGTAACAAACCACCGCATCTGTTACATAGATGCTCTTTAGTTTATAGTGAAAAACGTGTGGGGTTCATGAACGGGGCAAATTCATTTGAGCCCTAAAATCACTGGGTTTTCGGAAATGAACTCTTGCTTGTAGGAAGATACAGAGCCTTTTGTTTAACTCCGTTTGTGAAGGGAAATTCAGACCAGTGTTCTCATCCATGAAACATCCTCTGTTTTAATGCAAGAAGCATCCTCTTCTGTCCAGAGTTGCAATACAGCAAGAAATATGAGCATGTCCATAAAAAAAGAACTGTATTTCTTACTCATACGGACCATATCTAGTTGAACTCTGCTTGTGAAACTGTAACAAACCACAGCATCTCTTACATAGATGCTCTTTAGTTTATAGTGAAAAACGTGTGGGGTTCGTGAACTGGGCAAATTCATTTGAGCCCTAAAATCACTGGGTTTTCCGGAAATGAACTCTTACTTGTAGGAATATACAGAGCCTTTGGTTTAACTCTGTTTGAAGGGAAATTCAGACCAGTGTTCTCATCCATGAAACATACTCTGTTTTAACGCAAAGAGCATGCTCTTCTTTCCAGAGTCTCTAATACAGCAAGAAACATGAGCATGCCCATAAAAAACGAACTGTGTTTCTTACTCATACGGACCATATCTAGTTAAACTCTACTTGTGAAACTGTAACAAACAACAGCATCTCTTACATAGAAGCTCTTTAGTTTATAGTGAAAAAAGTGTTGGGTTCATGAACTGGGTAAATTCATTTGAGCCGAGAAATCACTGGGATTTCCGGAAATGAACTGTTGCTTGTAGGAAGACGAAGAGCCTTTGGTTTAACTCCTTTTGTGAAGGGAAATTCAGACCAGTGTTCTCATCCATGAAACACCGTCTGTTTTAACACAGGAAGCATCCTCTTCTGTCCAGAGTTGCAATACAGCAAGAAATATGAGCATGTCCATAAAAAAAGAACTGTATTTCCTACTAATACTGACCATATCTAGTTGAACTCTGCTTGTGAAACTGGAATAAACCACAGCAACTCTTACATAGATGCTCTTTAGTTTATAGTGAAAAACGTGTGGGGTGCGTGAACTCGGTAAATTCTTTTGAGCCAAAAAATCACTGGGATTTCCGGAAATGAACACTTGCTTGTAGGAAGACACAGAGCCTTTGGTTTAACTCCGTTTGTGAAGGGAAATTCAGACCAGTGTTCTCATCCATGAAACACACTCTGTTTTATCGCAAAGAGCATGCTCTTCTATCCAGAGTTTCTAATACAGCAAGAAACGTGAGCATGCCCAGAAAAAAAGAACTCTGTTTCCTACGAATACTGACCATATCTAGTTGAACTCTGCTTATGAAACTGTAACAAACCACAGCATCTCTTACATTGATGCTCTTTAGTTTATAGTGAAAAACGTGTTGGGTTCGTGAATTGTGTAAATTCATTTTAGCCGAAAAATCACTGGGTTTTCAGGAAATGAACTCTTGCTTGAAAAGACATAGAGACTTTGGTTTAACTCCATTTGTGAAGGGAAATTCAGGCCAGTGTTCTCTTCCATGAAACATACTCTGTTTTATCGCAAGAAGCATGCTCTTCTTTCAAGCGTCTCCAAAACAGCAAGAAATATGAGCATGCCCATAAAAAACGAACTGTGTTTCTTACACATACGGATCATATCTAGTTAAACTCTGCTTGTGAAACTGTAACAAATCACAGCATCTCTTCCATAGATGCTCTTTAGTTTATAGTGAAAAACGTGTGGGGTGCGTGAACTCGGTAAATTCTTTTGAGCCGAAAAATCACTGGGATTTCCGGAAATGAACTCTTGATTGTAGGAAGACACAGAGCCTTTGGTTTAACTCCGTTTGTGAAGGGAAATTCATACCAGTGTTCTCATCCATGAAACATACTCTGTTTTAACGCAAGAAGCATGCTCTTCTTTCCAGCGTCTCCAAAACAGCAAAAAACATGAGCATGCCCAGAAAAAAACGAACTGTGATTCTGAAACATACGGACCATATCTAGTTAAACTCTGCTTGTGAAACTGTAACAAATCACAGCATCTCTTACATAGATGCTCTTTAGTTTATACTGAAAAACGTGTTGGGTGCGTGAACTGTGTAAATTCATTTGAGCCGAAAAATCAGTGGGTATTCCGGAAATGAACTCTTGCTTGCAGGAAGACACAGAGCCTTTAGTTTAACTCCGTTTTTGCAGGCAAATTCATACCAGTGTTCTCATCCATGAAACATCCTCTGTTTTAATGCAACAAGCATCCTCTTCTGTCCAGAGTTGCAATACAGCAAGAAATATGAGCATGTCCATAAAAAAGAACTGTATTTCCTACTCATACGGACCTTATCTAGTTGAACTCTGCTTGTGAAACTGTAACAAACCACCGCATCTCTTACATAGATGCTCTTTAGTTTATACTGAAAAACGTGTGGGGTTCGTGAACTGGGCAAATTCATTTGAGCCCTAAAATCACTGGGTTTTCCGGAAATGAACTCTTGCTTGTAGGAAGATACAGAGCCTTTTGTTTAACTCATTTTGTGAAGGGAAATTGAGACCAGTGTTCTCATCCATGAAACATACTCTGTTTTAACGCAAAGAGCATGCTCTTCTTTCCAGAGTCTCTAATACAGCAAGAAACATGAGCATGCCCAGAAAAAACGAACTGTGTTCCTTACTCATACGGACCATATCTAGTTAAACTCTGCTTGTGAAACTGTAACAAACAACAGCATCTCTTACATAGATGCTCTTTGGTTTATAGTGAAAAAAGTGTTGGGTTCATGAACTGGGTAAATTCATTTGAGCCGAAAAATCACTGGGATTTCCGGAAATGAACTCTTGCTTGTAGAAAGACACCGAGCCTTTGGATTAACTCCGTTTGTGAAGGGAAATTCAGACCAGTGATCTCATCCATGAAACACACTCTGTTTTATCGCAAAGAGCATGCTCTTCTATCCAGAGTTTCTAATACAGCAAGAAACATGAGCATGTCCATAAAAAAAGAACTGTATTTCCTACTCATATGGACCATATCTAGTTAAACTCTGCTTGTGAAACTGTAACAAATCACAGCATCTCTTACATAGATGCTCTTTAGTTTATACTGAAAAACGTGTTTGGTGCGTGAACTCTGTAAAGTCATTTGAGCCGAAAAATCAGTGGGTATTCCGGAAATGAGCTCTTGCTTGTAGGAAGACACAGAGCCTTTGGTTTAACTCCGTTTTTGCAGGGTAATTCATACCAGTGTTCTCATCCATGAAACATCCTCTGTTTTAACGCAACAAGCATCCTCTTCTGTCCAGAGTTGCAATACAGCAAGAAATATGAGCATGTCCATAAAAAAGAACTGTATTTCCTACTCATACAGACCTTATCTAGTTGAACTCTGCTTGTGAAACTGTAACAAACCACCGCATCTCTTACATAGATGCTCTTTAGTTTATAGTGAAAAACGTGTGGGGTTCATGAACGGGGCAAATTCATTTGAGCCCTAAAATCACTGGGTTTTCGGAAATGAACTCTTGCTTGTAGGAAGATACAGAGCCTTTTGTTTAACTCCGTTTGTGAAGGGAAATTCAGACCAGTGTTCTCATCCATGAAACATCCTCTGTTTTAATGCAAGAAGCATCCTCTTCTGTCCAGAGTTGCAATACAGCAAGAAATATGAGCATGTCCATAAAAAAAGAACTGTATTTCTTACTCATACGGACCATATCTAGTTGAATTCTGCTTGTGAAACTGTAACAAACCACAGCATCTCTTACATAGATGCTCTTTAGTTTATAGTGAAAAACGTGTGGGGTTCGTGAACTGGGCAAATTCATTTGAGCCCTAAAATCACTGGGTTTTCCGGAAATGAACTCTTACTTGTAGGAATATACAGAGCCTTTGGTTTAACTCTGTTTGAAGGGAAATTCAGACCAGTGTTCTCATCCATGAAACATACTCTGTTTTAACGCAAAGAGCATGCTCTTCTTTCCAGAGTCTCTAATACAGCAAGAAACATGAGCATGCCCATAAAAAACGAACTGTGTTTCTTACTCATACGGACCATATCTAGTTAAACTCTACTTGTGAAACTGTAACAAACAACAGCATCTCTTACATAGATGCTCTTTAGTTTATAGTGAAAAAAGTGTTGGGTTCATGAACTGGGTAAATTCATTTGAGCCGAGAAATCACTGGGATTTCCGGAAATGAACTGTTGCTTGTAGGAAGACGAAGAGCCTTTGGTTTAACTCCTTTTGTGAAGGGAAATTCAGACCAGTGTTCTCATCCATGAAACACCGTCTGTTTTAACACAGGAAGCATCCTCTTCTGTCCAGAGTTGCAATACAGCAAGAAATATGAGCATGTCCATAAAAAAAGAACTGTATTTCCTACTAATACTGACCATATCTAGTTGAACTCTGCTTGTGAAACTGGAATAAACCACAGCAACTCTTACATAGATGCTCTTTAGTTTATAGTGAAAAACGTGTGGGGTGCGTGAACTCGGTAAATTCTTTTGAGCCAAAAAATCACTGGGATTTCCGGAAATGAACACTTGCTTGTAGGAAGACACAGAGCCTTTGGTTTAACTCCGTTTGTGAAGGGAAATTCAGACCAGTGTTCTCATCCATGAAACACACTCTGTTTTATCGCAAAGAGCATGCTCTTCTATCCAGAGTTTCTAATACAGCAAGAAACGTGAGCATGCCCAGAAAAAAAGAACTCTGTTTCCTACGAATACTGACCATATCTAGTTGAACTCTGCTTATGAAACTGTAACAAACCACAGCATCTCTTACATTGATGCTCTTTAGTTTATAGTGAAAAACGTGTTGGGTTCGTGAATTGTGTAAATTTATTTTAGCCGAAAAATCACTGGGTTTTCAGGAAATGAACTCTTGCTTGAAAAGACATAGAGACTTTGGTTTAACTCCATTTGTGAAGGGAAATTCAGGCCAGTGTTCTCTTCCATGAAACATACTCTGTTTTAACGCAAGAAGCATGCTCTTCTTTCAAGCGTCTCCAAAACAGCAAGAAATATGAGCATGCCCATAAAAAACGAACTGTGTTTCTTACACATACGGATCATATCTAGTTAAACTCTGCTTGTGAAACTGTAACAAATCACAGCATCTCTTCCATAGATGCTCTTTAGTTTATAGTGAAAAACGTGTGGGGTGCGTGAACTCGGTAAATTCTTTTGAGCCGAAAAATCACTGGGATTTCCGGAAATGAACTCTTGATTGTAGGAAGACACAGAGCCTTTGGTTTAACTCCGTTTGTGAAGGGAAATTCATACCAGTGTTCTCATCCATGAAACATACTCTGTTTTAACGCAAGAAGCATGCTCTTCTTTCCAGCGTCTCCAAAACAGCAAAAAACATGAGCATGCCCAGAAAAAAACGAACTGTGATTCTGAAACATACGGACCATATCTAGTTAAACTCTGCTTGTGAAACTGTAACAAATCACAGCATCTCTTACATAGATGCTCTTTAGTTTATACTGAAAAACGTGTTGGGTGCGTGAACTGTGTAAATTCATTTGAGCCGAAAAATCAGTGGGTATTCCGGAAATGAACTCTTGCTTGCAGGAAGACACAGAGCCTTTAGTTTAACTCCGTTTTTGCAGGCAAATTCATACCAGTGTTCTCATCCATGAAACATCCTCTGTTTTAATGCAACAAGCATCCTCTTCTGTCCAGAGTTGCAATACAGCAAGAAATATGAGCATGTCCATAAAAAAGAACTGTATTTCCTACTCATACGGACCTTATCTAGTTGAACTCTGCTTGTGAAACTGTAACAAACCACCGCATCTCTTACATAGATGCTCTTTAGTTTATACTGAAAAACGTGTGGGGTTCGTGAACTGGGCAAATTCATTTGAGCCCTAAAATCACTGGGTTTTCCGGAAATGAACTCTTGCTTGTAGGAAGATACAGAGCCTTTGGTTTAACTCATTTTGTGAAGGGAAATTGAGACCAGTGTTCTCATCCATGAAACATACTCTGTTTTAACGCAAAGAGCATGCTCTTCTTTCCAGAGTCTCTAATACAGCAAGAAACATGAGCATGCCCAGAAAAAACGAACTGTGTTCCTTACTCATACGGACCATATCTAGTTAAACTCTGCTTGTGAAACTGTAACAAACAACAGCATCTCTTACATAGATGCTCTTTGGTTTATAGTGAAAAAAGTGTTGGGTTCATGAACTGGGTAAATTCATTTGAGCCGAAAAATCACTGGGATTTCCGGAAATGAACTCTTGCTTGTAGGAAGACACAGAGCCTTTGGTTTAACTACGTTTGTGAAAGGAAATTCAGACCAGTGTTCTCATCCATGAAACACACTCTGTTTTAACGCAAGAAGCATCCTCTTCTGTCCAGAGTTGCAATACAGCAAGAAATATTAGCATGTCCATAAAAAAAGAACTGTATTTCCTACTCATACGGACCATATCTAGTTAAACTCTGCTTGTGAAACTGTAACAAATCACAGCATCTCTTACATACATGCTCTTTAGTTTATACTGAAAAACGTGTTGGGTACGTGAACTCTGTAAAGTCATTTGAGCCAAAAAATCACTGGGAATTCCAGAAATAAACTCTTGCTTGTAGGAAGACACAGAGCCTTTGGTTTAACTCCGTTTGTGAAGGGAAATTCAGACCAGTGTTCTCATCCATGAAACATCCTCTGTTTTAACACAAGAAGCATCCTCTTCTGTCCAGAGTTGCAATACAGCAAGAAATATGAGCATGTCCATAAAAAAAGAACTGTATTTCTTACATATACGGACCATATCTAGTTGAACTCTGCTTGTGAAACTGTAACAAACCACAGCATCTCTTACATAGATGCTCTTCAGTTTATAGTGAAAAACGTGTTGGGTTCGTGAACTGGGCAAATTCATTTGACCCGAAAAATCACTGGGTTTTCCGGAATTGAACTCTTGCTTGTAGGAAGACACAGAGCCTTTGTTTTAACTCCGTTTGTGAAGGGAAATTCAGACCAGTGTTCTCATCCATGAAACATCCTCTGTTTTAACGCAAGAAGCATCCTCTTCTGTCCAGAGTTGCAATACAGCAAGAAATATGAGCATGTCCATTAAAAAGAACTGTATTTCCTAATCATACGGACCATATCTAGTTGAACTCTGCTTGTGAAGCTGTAACAATCCACAGCATCTCTTACATAGATGCTCTTTAGTTTATAGTGAAAAACGTGTGGGGTTCGTGAACTGGGCAAATTCATCTGAGCCCTAAAATTACTGGGAATTCCGGAAATGAACTCTTGCTTGTAGAAAGACACAGAACCTTTGGTTTAACTCCGTTTGTGAAGGGAAATTCAGACCAGTGTTCTCATCCATGAAACATACTCTGTTTTAACGCAAAGAGCATGTTCTTCTTTCCAGAGTCTCTAATACAGCAAGAAACATTTGCATGCCCAGAAAAAAAGAACTATCTTTCCTACTAATACTGACCATATCTACTTGAACTCTGCTTATGAAACTGTAACAAACCACAGCATCTCTTACATAGATGCTCTTTAGATTATAGTGAAAAACATGTTGGGTTCGTGAATTGTGTAAATTCATTTTAGCCGAAAAATCACTGGGTTTTCCGGAATTGAACTCTTGCTTGTAGGAAGACACAGAGCCTTTGTTTTAACTCCGTTTGTGAAGGGAAATTCAGACCAGTGTTCTCATCCATGAAACAACTCTGTTTTAACGCAAGAAGCATCCTCTTCTTTCCAGCGTCTCCAAAACAGCAAAAAACATGAGCATGCCCAGAAAAAAACGAACTGTGTTTCTGACACATACGGACCATATCTAGTTAAACTCTGCATGTGAAACTGTAACAAATCACAGCATCTCTTACATAGATGCTCTTTAGTTTATACTGAATAACGTGTTGGATGCGTGAACTGTGTAAAGTCATTTGAGCCGAAAAATCACTGGGAATTCCGGAAATGAACTCTTGCTTGTAGGAAGACACAGAGCCTTTGTTTTAACTCCGTTTGTGAAGGGAAATTCAGACCAGTGTTCTCATCCATGAAACATGCTCTGTTTTAACGCAAGAAGCATCCTCTTCTGTCCAGAGTTGCAATACAGCAAGAAATATGAGCATGTCCATAAAAAAAGAACTGTATTTCCTACTCATACGGACCATATCTAGTTAAACTCTGCTTGTGAAACTGTAACAAATCACAGCATCTCTTACATACATGCTCTTTAGTTTATACTGAAAAACGTGTTTGGTGCGTGAACTCTGTAAAGTCATTTGAGCCGAAAAATCACTGGGAATTCCGGAAATAATCTCTTGCTTGTAGGAAGACACAGAGCCTTTGGTTTAACTCCGTTTGTGAAGGGAAATTCAGACCAGTGTTCTCATCCATGAAACATCCTCTGTTTTAACGCAAGAAGCATCCTCTTCTGTCCAGAGTTGCAATACAGCAAGAAATATGAGCATGTCCATAAAAAAGAAACTGTATTTCTTACATATACGGACCATATCTAGTTGAACTCTGCTTGTGAAACTGTAACAAACCACAGCATCTCTTACATAGATGCTCTTTAGTTTATAGTGAAAAACATGTGGGGTTCCTGAACTGGGCAAATTCATTTGAGCCCTAAAATCACTGGGTTTTCCGGAAATGAACTCTTACTTGTAGGAAGATACAGAGCCTTTGGTTTAACTCCGTTTGTGAAGGGAAATTCAGACCAGTGTTCTCATCCATGAAACATACTCTGTTTTATCACAAGAAGCATGCTCTTCTTTCCAGCATCTCCAATACAGCAAGAAACATGAGCATGCCTAGAAAAAATGAACTGTGTTTCTTACACATACGGACCATATCTAGTTTAACTCTGCTTGTGAAACTGTAACAAATCACAGCATCTCTTACATAGATGCACTTTAGTTTATACTGAAAAACGTGTTGGGTGCGTGAACTGTGTAAAGTCATTTGAGCCGAAAAATCAGTGGGTATTCCGGAAATGAACTCTTGCTTGTAGGAAGACACAGAGCCTTTGGTTTAACTCCGTTTTTGCAGGGTAATTCATACCAGTGTTCTCATCCATGAAACATCCTCTGTTTTAACGCAACAAGCATCCTCTTCTGTCCAGAGTTGCAATACAGCAAGAAATATGAGCATGTCCATAAAAAAGAACTGTATTTCCTACTCATACAGACCTTATCTAGTTGAACTCTGCTTGTGAAACTGTAACAAACCACCGCATCTCTTACATAGATGCTCTTTAGTTTATACTGAAAAACGTGTGGGGTTCGTGAACTGGGCAAATTCATTTGAGCCCTAAAATCACTGGGTTTTCGGAAATGAACTCTTGCTTGTAGGAAGATACAGAGCCTTTTGTTTAACTCCGTTTGTGAAGGGAAATTCAGACCAGTGTTCTCATCCATGAAACATCCTCTGTTTTAATGCAAGAAGCATCCTCTTCTGTCCAGAGTTGCAATACAGCAAGAAATATGAGCATGTCCATAAAAAAAGAACTGTATTTCTTACTCATACGGACCATATCTAGTTGAACTCTGCTTGTGAAACTGTAACAAACCACAGCATCTCTTACATAGATGCTCTTTACTTTATAGTGAAAAACGTGTGGGGTTCGTGAACTGGGCAAATTCATTTGAGCCCTAAAATCACTGGGTTTTCCGGAAATGAACTCTTACTTGTAGGAAGATACAGAGCCTTTGGTTTAACTCTGTTTGAAGGGAAATTCAGACCAGTGTTCTCATCCATGAAACATACTCTGTTTTAACGCAAAGAGCATGCTCTTCTTTCCAGAGTCTCTAATACAGCAAGAAACATGAGCATGCCCATAAAAAACGAACTGTGTTTCTTACTCATACGGACCATATCTAGTTAAACTCTACTTGTGAAACTGTAACAAACAACAGCATCTCTTACATAGATGCTCTTTAGTTTATAGTGAAAAAAGTGTTGGGTTCATGAACTGGGTAAATTCATTTGAGCCGAGAAATCACTGGGATTTCCGGAAATGAACTCTTGCTTGTAGGAAGACGAAGAGCCTTTGGTTTAACTCCTTTTGTGAAGGGAAATTCAGACCAGTGTTCTCATCCATGAAACACCGTCTGTTTTAACACAGGAAGCATCCTCTTCTGTCCAGAGTTGCAATACAGCAAGAAATATGAGCATGTCCATAAAAAAAGAACTGTATTTCCTACTAATACTGACCATATCTAGTTGAACTCTGCTTATGAAACTGTAACAAACCACAGCATCTCTTACATTGATGCTCTTTAGTTTATAGTGAAAAACGTGTTGGGTTCGTGAATTGTGTAAATTCATTTTAGCCGAAAAATCACTGGGTTTTCAGGAAATGAACTCTTGCTTGAAAAGACATAGAGACTTTGGTTTAACTCCATTTGTGAAGGGAAATTCAGGCCAGTGTTCTCATCCATGAAACATACTCTGTTTTATCGCAAGAAGCATGCTCTTCTTTCAAGCGTCTCCAAAACAGCAAGAAACATGAGCATGCCCATAAAAAACGAACTGTGTTTCTTACACATACGGATCATATCTAGTTAAACTCTGCTTGTGAAACTGTAACAAATCACAGCATCTCTTCCATAGATGCTCTTTAGTTTATAGTGAAAAACGTGTGGGGTGCGTGAACTCGGTAAATTCTTTTGAGCCGAAAAATCACTGGGATTTCCGGAAATGAACTCTTGATTGTAGGAAGACACAGAGCCTTTGGTTTAACTCCGTTTGTGAAGGGAAATTCATACCAGTGTTCTCATCCATGAAACATACTCTGTTTTAACGCAAGAAGCATGCTCTTCTTTCCAGCGTCTCCAAAACAGCAAAAAACATGAGCATGCCCAGAAAAAAACGAACTGTGTTTCTGAAACATACGGACCATATCTAGTTAAACTCTGCTTGTGAAACTGTAACAAATCACAGCATCTCTTACATAGATGCTCTTTAGTTTATACTGAAAAACGTGTTGGATGCGTGAACTGTGTAAAGTCATTTGAGCCGAAAAATCACTGGGAATTCCGGAAATGAACTCTTGCTTGTAGGAAGACACAAAGCCTTTGGTTTAACTCCGTTTGTGAAGGGAAATTCAGACCAGTGTTCTCATCCATGAAACATCCTCTGTTTTCACGCAAGAAGCATCCTCTTCTGTCCAGAGTTGCAATACAGCAAGAAATATGAGCATGTCCATAAAAAAGAACTGTATTTCTTACTCATACGGACCATATCTATTTGAACTCTGCTTGTGAAACTGTAACAAACCACTGCATCTCTTACATACATGCTCTTTAGTTTATAGTGAAAAACGTGTGGTGTTCGTGAATTGGGCAAATTCATTTGAGCCCTAAAATCACTGGGTTTTCCGGAAATGAACTCTTACTTGTAGGAAGATACAGAGCCTTTGGTTTAACTCCGTTTGTGAAGGGAAATTCAGACCAGTGTTCTCATCCATGAAACACACTCTGTTTTAACGCAAAGAGCATGCTCTTCTTTCCAGAGTCTCTAATACAGCAAGAAACATGTGCATGCCCAGAAAAAAAGAACTGTGTTTCCTACTAATACTGACCATATCTACTTGAACTCTGCTTATGAAACTGTAACAAACCACAGCATCTCTTACATAGATGCTCTTTAGATTATACTGAAAAACAGGTTGGGTTCGTGAATTGTGTAAATTCATTTTAGCCGAAAAATCACTGGGTTTTCCGGAATTGAACTCTTGCTTGTAGGAAGACACAGAGCCTTTGTTTTAACTCCGTTTGTGAAGGGAAATTCAGACCAGTGTTCTCATCCATGAAACACACTCTGTTTTAACGCAAAGAGCATGCTCTTCTTTCCAGTGTCTCTAATACAGCAAGAAACAAGAGCATGCCTAGAAAAAACGAACTGTGTTTCTTACACACACGGACCATATCTAGTTAAACTCTGCTTGTGAAACTGTAACAAATCACAGCATCTCTTACATAGATGCTCTTTAGTTTATACTGAAAAACGTGTTGGGTGCGTGAACTGTGTAAATTCATTTGAGCCGAAAAATCAGTGGGTATTCCGGAAATGAACTCTTGCTTGTAGGAAGACACAGAGCCTTTAGTTTAACTCCGTTTTTGCAGGCAAATTCATACCAGTGTTCTCATCCATGAAACATCCTCTGTTTTAATGCAACAAGCATCCTCTTCTGTCCAGAGTTGCAATACAGCAAGAAATATGAGCATGTCCATAAAAAAGAACTGTATTTCCTACTCATACGGACCTTATCTAGTTGAACTCTGCTTGTGAAACTGTAACAAACCACCGCATCTCTTACATAGATGCTCTTTAGTTTATAGTGAAAAACGTGTGGGGTTCGTAAACTGGGCAAATTCATTTGAGCCCTAAAATCACTGGGTTTTCCGGAAATGAACTCTTGCTTGTAGGAAGATACAGAGCCTTTTGTTTAACTCCGTTTGTGAAGGGAAATTCAGACCAGTGTTCTCATCCATGAAACATCCTCTGTTTTAATGCAAGAAGCATCCTCTTCTGTCCAGAGTTGCAATACAGCAAGAAATATGAGCATGTCCATAAAAAAAGAACTGTATTTCTTACTCATACGGACCATATCTAGTTGAACTCTGCTTGTGAAACTGTAACAAACCACAGCATCTCTTACATAGATGCTCTTTACTTTATAGTGAAAAACGTGTGGGGTTCGTGAACTGGGCAAATTCATTTGAGCCCTAAAATCACTGGGTTTTCCGGAAATGAACTCTTACTTGTAGGAAGATACAGAGCCTTTGGTTTAACTCTGTTTGAAGGGAAATTCAGACCAGTGTTCTCATCCATGAAACATACTCTGTTTTAACGCAAAGAGCATGCTCTTCTTTCCAGAGTCTCTAATACAGCAAGAAACATAAGCATGCCCATAAAAAACGAACTGTGTTTCTTACTCATACGGACCATATCTAGTTAAACTCTACTTGTGAAACTGTAACAAACAACAGCATCTCTTACATAGATGCTCTTTAGTTTATAGTGAAAAAAGTGTTGGGTTCATGAACTGGGTAAATTCATTTGAGCCGAGAAATCACTGGGATTTCCGGAAATGAACTCTTGCTTGTAGGAAGACGAAGAGCCTTTGGTTTAACTCCTTTTGTGAAGGGAAATTCAGACCAGTGTTCTCATCCATGAAACACCGTCTGTTTTAACACAGGAAGCATCCTCTTCTGTCCAGAGTTGCAATACAGCAAGAAATATGAGCATGTCCATAAAAAAAGAACTGTATTTCCTACTAATACTGACCATATCTAGTTGAACTCTGCTTATGAAACTGTAACAAACCACAGCATCTCTTACATTGATGCTCTTTAGTTTATAGTGAAAAACGTGTTGGGTTCGTGAATTGTGTAAATTCATTTTAGCCGAAAAATCACTGGGTTTTCAGGAAATGAACTCTTGCTTGAAAAGACATAGAGACTTTGGTTTAACTCCATTTGTGAAGGGAAATTCAGGCCAGTGTTCTCATCCATGAAACATACTCTGTTTTATCGCAAGAAGCATGCTCTTCTTTCAAGCGTCTCCAAAACAGCAAGAAACATGAGCATGCCCATAAAAAACGAACTGTGTTTCTTACACATACGGATCATATCTAGTTAAACTCTGCTTGTGAAACTGTAACAAATCACAGCATCTCTTCCATAGATGCTCTTTAGTTTATAGTGAAAAACGTGTGGGGTGCGTGAACTCGGTAAATTCTTTTGAGCCGAAAAATCACTGGGATTTCCGGAAATGAACTCTTGATTGTAGGAAGACACAGAGCCTTTGGTTTAACTCCGTTTGTGAAGGGAAATTCATACCAGTGTTCTCATCCATGAAACATACTCTGTTTTAACGCAAGAAGCATGCTCTTCTTTCCAGCGTCTCCAAAACAGCAAAAAACATGAGCATGCCCAGAAAAAAACGAACTGTGTTTCTGAAACATACGGACCATATCTAGTTAAACTCTGCTTGTGAAACTGTAACAAATCACAGCATCTCTTACATAGATGCTCTTTAGTTTATACTGAAAAACGTGTTGGATGCGTGAACTGTGTAAAGTCATTTGAGCCGAAAAATCACTGGGAATTCCGGAAATGAACTCTTGCTTGTAGGAAGACACAAAGCCTTTGGTTTAACTCCGTTTGTGAAGGGAAATTCAGACCAGTGTTCTCATCCATGAAACATCCTCTGTTTTCACGCAAGAAGCATCCTCTTCTGTCCAGAGTTGCAATACAGCAAGAAATATGAGCATGTCCATAAAAAAGAACTGTATTTCTTACTCATACGGACCATATCTATTTGAACTCTGCTTGTGAAACTGTAACAAACCACTGCATCTCTTACATACATGCTCTTTAGTTTATAGTGAAAAACGTGTGGTGTTCGTGAATTGGGCAAATTCATTTGAGCCCTAAAATCACTGGGTTTTCCGGAAATGAACTCTTACTTGTAGGAAGATACAGAGCCTTTGGTTTAACTCCGTTTGTGAAGGGAAATTCAGACCAGTGTTCTCATCCATGAAACACACTCTGTTTTAACGCAAAGAGCATGCTCTTCTTTCCAGAGTCTCTAATACAGCAAGAAACATGTGCATGCCCAGAAAAAAAGAACTGTGTTTCCTACTAATACTGACCATATCTACTTGAACTCTGCTTATGAAACTGTAACAAACCACAGCATCTCTTACATAGATGCTCTTTAGATTATACTGAAAAACAGGTTGGGTTCGTGAATTGTGTAAATTCATTTTAGCCGAAAAATCACTGGGTTTTCCGGAATTGAACTCTTGCTTGTAGGAAGACACAGAGCCTTTGTTTTAACTCCGTTTGTGAAGGGAAATTCAGACCAGTGTTCTCATCCATGAAACACACTCTGTTTTAACGCAAAGAGCATGCTCTTCTTTCCAGTGTCTCTAATACAGCAAGAAACAAGAGCATGCCTAGAAAAAACGAACTGTGTTTCTTACACACACGGACCATATCTAGTTAAACTCTGCTTGTGAAACTGTAACAAATCACAGCATCTCTTACATAGATGCTCTTTAGTTTATACTGAAAAACGTGTTGGGTGCGTGAACTGTGTAAATTCATTTGAGCCGAAAAATCAGTGGGTATTCCGGAAATGAACTCTTGCTTGTAGGAAGACACAGAGCCTTTAGTTTAACTCCGTTTTTGCAGGCAAATTCATACCAGTGTTCTCATCCATGAAACATCCTCTGTTTTAATGCAACAAGCATCCTCTTCTGTCCAGAGTTGCAATACAGCAAGAAATATGAGCATGTCCATAAAAAAGAACTGTATTTCCTACTCATACGGACCTTATCTAGTTGAACTCTGCTTGTGAAACTGTAACAAACCACCGCATCTCTTACATAGATGCTCTTTAGTTTATAGTGAAAAACGTGTGGGGTTCGTAAACTGGGCAAATTCATTTGAGCCCTAAAATCACTGGGTTTTCCGGAAATGAACTCTTGCTTGTAGGAAGATACAGAGCCTTTTGTTTAACTCCGTTTGTGAAGGGAAATTCAGACCAGTGTTCTCATCCATGAAACATCCTCTGTTTTAATGCAAGAAGCATCCTCTTCTGTCCAGAGTTGCAATACAGCAAGAAATATGAGCATGTCCATAAAAAAAGAACTGTATTTCTTACTCATACGGACCATATCTAGTTGAACTCTGCTTGTGAAACTGTAACAAACCACAGCATCTCTTACATAGATGCTCTTTACTTTATAGTGAAAAACGTGTGGGGTTCGTGAACTGGGCAAATTCATTTGAGCCCTAAAATCACTGGGTTTTCCGGAAATGAACTCTTACTTGTAGGAAGATACAGAGCCTTTGGTTTAACTCTGTTTGAAGGGAAATTCAGACCAGTGTTCTCATCCATGAAACATACTCTGTTTTAACGCAAAGAGCATGCTCTTCTTTCCAGAGTCTCTAATACAGCAAGAAACATGAGCATGCCCATAAAAAACGAACTGTGTTTCTTACTCATACGGACCATATCTAGTTAAACTCTGCTTGTGAAACTGTAACAAACAACAGCATCTCTTACATAGATGCTCTTTGGTTTATAGTGAAAAAAGTGTTGGGTTCATGAACTGGGTAAATTCATTTGAGCCGAAAAATCACTGGGATTTCCGGAAATGAACTCTTGCTTGTAGAAAGACACAGAGCCTTTGGTTTAACTCCTTTTGTGAAGGGAAATTCAGACCAGTGTTCTCATCCATGAAACACCGTCTGTTTTAACACAAGAAGCATCCTCTTCTGTCCAGAGTTGCAATACAGCAAGAAATATGAGCATGTCCATAAAAAAGAACTGTATTTCCTACTAATACTGACCATATCTAGTTGAACTCTGCTTGTGAAACTGGAACAAACCACAGCATCTCTTACATAGATGCTCTTTAGTTTATAGTGAAAAACGTGTGGGGTGCGTGAACTCGGTAAATTCTTTTGAGCCGAAAAATCACTGGGATTTCCGGAATGAACTCTTGCTTGTAGAAAGACACAGAGCCTTTGGTTTAACTCCATTTGTGAAGGGAAATTCAGACCAGTGTTCTCATCCATGAAACACACTCTGTTTTATCGCAAAGAGCATGCTCTTCTATCCAGAGTTTCTAATACAGCAAGAAACATGAGCATGCCCAGAAAAAAAGAACTCTGTTTCCTACGAATACTGACCATATCTAGTTGAACTCTGCTCATGAAACTGTAACAAACCACAGCATCTCTTACATAGATGCTCTTTAGTTTATAGTGAAAAACGTGTTGGGTTCTTGAATTGTGTAAATTCATTTTAGCCGAAAAATCACTGGGTTTTCAGGAAATGAACTCTTGCTTGAAGGAAGACATAGAGACTTTGGTTTAACTCCGTTTGTGAAGGGAAATTCAGGCCAGTGTTCTCATCCATGAAACATACTCTGTTTTAACGCAAGAAGCATGCTCTTCTTTCCAGTGTCTCCAAAACAGCAAGAAACATGAGCATGCCCATAAAAAACGAACTGTGTTTCTGACACATACGGATCATATCTAGTTAAACTCTGCTTGTGAAACTGTAACAAATCACAGCATATCACTTAGATGCTATTTAGATTATAATGATAAACGTGTTGGGTTCGTGAACTGTGGAAATTCTTTTGAGCCGAAAAATCACTGGGATTTCCGGTAATGAACTATTGCTTGTAGGAAGACACAGAGCCTTTGGTTTAACTACGTTTGTGAAAGGAAATTCAGACCAGTGTTCTCATCCATGAAACACACTCTGTTTTAACGCAAAGAGCATGCTCTTCTTTCCAGAGTGTCTAATACAGCAAGAAACATGTGCATGCCCAGAAAAAAAGAACTGTGTTTCCTACTAATACTGACCATATCTAGTTGAACTCTGCTTATGAAACTGTAACAAACCACAGCATCTCTTACATAGATGCTCTTTAGTTTATAGTGAAAAACGTGTTGGGTTCGTGAATTGTGTAAATTCATTTTAGCCGAAAAATCACTGGGTTTTCCGGAATTGAACTCTTGCTTGTAGGAAGACACAGAGCCTTTGTTTTAACTCCGTTTGTGAAGGGAAATTCAGACAAGTGTTCTCATCCATGAAACATCCTCTGTTTTAACGCAAGAAGCATCCTCTTCTGTCCAGAGTTGCAATACAGCAAGAAATATGAGCATGTCCATAAAAAAAGAACTGTATTTCCTACTCATACGGACCATATCTAGTTAAACTCTGCTTGTGAAACTGTAACAAATCACAGCATCTCTTACATACATGCTCTTTAGTTTATACTGAAAAACGTGTTGGGTACGTGAACTCTGTAAAGTCATTTGAGCCGAAAAATCACTGGGAATTCCAGAAATAAACTCTTGCTTGTAGGAAGACACAGAGCCTTTGGTTTAACTCCGTTTGTGAAGGGAAATTCAGACCAGTGTTCTCATCCATGAAACATCCTCTGTTTTAACACAAGAAGCATCCTCTTCTGTCCAGAGTTGCAATACAGCAAGAAATATGAGCATGTCCATAAAAAAAGAACTGTATTTCTTACATATACGGACCATATCTAGTTGAACTCTGCTTGTGAAACTGTAACAAACCACAGCATCTCTTACATAGATGCTCTTCAGTTTATAGTGAAAAACGTGTGGGGTTCCTGAAGTGGGCAAATTCATTTGAGCCCTAAAATCACTGGGTTTTCCGGAAATGAACTCTTACTTGTAGGAAGATACAGAGCCTTTGGTTTAACTCCGTTTGTGAAGGGAAATTCAGACCACTGTTCTCGTCCATGAAACACACTCTGTTTTAACGCAAAGAGCATGCTCTTCTTTCCAGAGTCTCTAATACAGCAAGAAACATGTGCATGCCCAGAAAAAAAGAACTGTGTTTCCTACTAATACTGACCATATCTACTTGAACTCTGCTTATGAAACTGTAACAAACCACAGCATCTCTTACATAGATGCTCTTTAGATTATACTGAAAAACAGGTTGGGTTCGTGAATTGTGTAAATTCATTTTAGCCGAAAAATCACTGGGTTTTCCGGAATTGAACTCTTGCTTGTAGGAAGACACAGAGCCTTTGTTTTAACTCCGTTTGTGAAGGGAAATTCAGACCAGTGTTCTCATCCATGAAACACACTCTGTTTTAACGCAAAGAGCATGCTCTTCTTTCCAGTGTCTCTAATACAGCAAGAAACAAGAGCATGCCTAGAAAAAACGAACTGTGTTTCTTACACACACGGACCATATCTAGTTAAACTCTGCTTGTGAAACTGTAACAAATCACAGCATCTCTTACATAGATGCTCTTTAGTTTATACTGAAAAACGTGTTGGGTGCGTGAACTGTGTAAATTCATTTGAGCCGAAAAATCAGTGGGTATTCCGGAAATGAACTCTTGCTTGTAGGAAGACACAGAGCCTTTAGTTTAACTCCGTTTTTGCAGGCAAATTCATACCAGTGTTCTCATCCATGAAACATCCTCTGTTTTAATGCAACAAGCATCCTCTTCTGTCCAGAGTTGCAATACAGCAAGAAATATGAGCATGTCCATAAAAAAGAACTGTATTTCCTACTCATACGGACCTTATCTAGTTGAACTCTGCTTGTGAAACTGTAACAAACCACAGCATCTCTTACATTGATGCTCTTTAGTTTATAGTGAAAAACGTGTGGGGTTCGTAAACTGGGCAAATTCATTTGAGCCCTAAAATCACTGGGTTTTCCGGAAATGAACTCTTACTTGTAGGAAGATACAGAGCCTTTGGTTTAACTCTGTTTGAAGGGAAATTCAGACCAGTGTTCTCATCCATGAAACATACTCTGTTTTAACGCAAAGAGCATGCTCTTCTTTCCAGAGTCTCTAATACAGCAAGAAACATGAGCATGCCCATAAAAAACGAACTGTGTTTCTTACTCATACGGACCATATCTAGTTAAACTCTACTTGTGAAACTGTAACAAACAACAGCATCTCTTACATAGATGCTCTTTAGTTTATAGTGAAAAAAGTGTTGGGTTCATGAACTGGGTAAATTCATTTGAGCCGAGAAATCACTGGGATTTCCGGAAATGAACTCTTGCTTGTAGGAAGACGAAGAGCCTTTGGTTTAACTCCTTTTGTGAAGGGAAATTCAGACCAGTGTTCTCATCCATGAAACACCGTCTGTTTTAACACAGGAAGCATCCTCTTCTGTCCAGAGTTGCAATACAGCAAGAAATATGAGCATGTCCATAAAAAAAGAACTGTATTTCCTACTAATACTGACCATATCTAGTTGAACTCTGCTTATGAAACTGTAACAAACCACAGCATCTCTTACATTGATGCTCTTTAGTTTATAGTGAAAAACGTGTTGGGTTCGTGAATTGTGTAAATTCATTTTAGCCGAAAAATCACTGGGTTTTCAGGAAATGAACTCTTGCTTGAAAAGACATAGAGACTTTGGTTTAACTCCATTTGTGAAGGGAAATTCAGGCCAGTGTTCTCATCCATGAAACATACTCTGTTTTATCGCAAGAAGCATGCTCTTCTTTCAAGCGTCTCCAAAACAGCAAGAAACATGAGCATGCCCATAAAAAACGAACTGTGTTTCTTACACATACGGATCATATCTAGTTAAACTCTGCTTGTGAAACTGTAACAAATCACAGCATCTCTTCCATAGATGCTCTTTAGTTTATAGTGAAAAACGTGTGGGGTGCGTGAACTCGGTAAATTCTTTTGAGCCGAAAAATCACTGGGATTTCCGGAAATGAACTCTTGATTGTAGGAAGACACAGAGCCTTTGGTTTAACTCCGTTTGTGAAGGGAAATTCATACCAGTGTTCTCATCCATGAAACATACTCTGTTTTAACGCAAGAAGCATGCTCTTCTTTCCAGCGTCTCCAAAACAGCAAAAAACATGAGCATGCCCAGAAAAAAACGAACTGTGTTTCTGAAACATACGGACCATATCTAGTTAAACTCTGCTTGTGAAACTGTAACAAATCACAGCATCTCTTACATAGATGCTCTTTAGTTTATACTGAAAAACGTGTTGGATGCGTGAACTGTGTAAAGTCATTTGAGCCGAAAAATCACTGGGAATTCCGGAAATGAACTCTTGCTTGTAGGAAGACACAAAGCCTTTGGTTTAACTCCGTTTGTGAAGGGAAATTCAGACCAGTGTTCTCATCCATGAAACATCCTCTGTTTTCACGCAAGAAGCATCCTCTTCTGTCCAGAGTTGCAATACAGCAAGAAATATGAGCATGTCCATAAAAAAGAACTGTATTTCTTACTCATACGGACCATATCTATTTGAACTCTGCTTGTGAAACTGTAACAAACCACTGCATCTCTTACATACATGCTCTTTAGTTTATAGTGAAAAACGTGTGGTGTTCGTGAATTGGGCAAATTCATTTGAGCCCTAAAATCACTGAGTTTTCCGGAAATGAACTCTTACTTGTAGGAAGATACAGAGCCTTTGGTTTAACTCCGTTTGTGAAGGGAAATTCAGACCAGTGTTCTCATCCATGAAACACACTCTGTTTTAACGCAAAGAGCATGCTCTTCTTTCCAGAGTCTCTAATACAGCAAGAAACATGTGCATGCCCAGAAAAAAAGAACTGTGTTTCCTACTAATACTGACCATATCTACTTGAACTCTGCTTATGAAACTGTAACAAACCACAGCATCTCTTACATAGATGCTCTTTAGATTATACTGAAAAACAGGTTGGGTTCGTGAATTGTGTAAATTCATTTTAGCCGAAAAATCACTGGGTTTTCCGGAATTGAACTCTTGCTTGTAGGAAGACACAGAGCCTTTGTTTTAACTCCGTTTGTGAAGGGAAATTCAGACCAGTGTTCTCATCCATGAAACACACTCTGTTTTAACGCAAAGAGCATGCTCTTCTTTCCAGTGTCTCTAATACAGCAAGAAACAAGAGCATGCCTAGAAAAAACGAACTGTGTTTCTTACACACACGGACCATATCTAGTTAAACTCTGCTTGTGAAACTGTAACAAATCACAGCATCTCTTACATAGATGCTCTTTAGTTTATACTGAAAAACGTGTTGGGTGCGTGAACTGTGTAAATTCATTTGAGCCGAAAAATCAGTGGGTATTCCGGAAATGAACTCTTGCTTGTAGGAAGACACAGAGCCTTTAGTTTAACTCCGTTTTTGCAGGCAAATTCATACCAGTGTTCTCATCCATGAAACATCCTCTGTTTTAATGCAACAAGCATCCTCTTCTGTCCAGAGTTGCAATACAGCAAGAAATATGAGCATGTCCATAAAAAAGAACTGTATTTCCTACTCATACGGACCTTATCTAGTTGAACTCTGCTTGTGAAACTGTAACAAACCACCGCATCTCTTACATAGATGCTCTTTAGTTTATAGTGAAAAACGTGTGGGGTTCGTAAACTGGGCAAATTCATTTGAGCCCTAAAATCACTGGGTTTTCCGGAAATGAACTCTTGCTTGTAGGAAGATACAGAGCCTTTTGTTTAACTCATTTTGTGAAGGGAAATTGAGACCAGTGTTCTCATCCATGAAACATACTCTGTTTTAACGCAAAGAGCATGCTCTTCTTTCCAGAGTCTCTAATACAGCAAGAAACATGAGCATGCCCATAAAAAACGAACTGTGTTTCTTACTCATACGGACCATATCTAGTTAAACTCTGCTTGTGAAACTGTAACAAACAACAGCATCTCTTACATAGATGCTCTTTGGTTTATAGTGAAAAAAGTGTTGGGTTCATGAACTGGGTAAATTCATTTGAGCCGAAAAATCACTGGGATTTCCGGAAATGAACTCTTGCTTGTAGAAAGACACAGAGCCTTTGGTTTAACTCCTTTTGTGAAGGGAAATTCAGACCAGTGTTCTCATCCATGAAACACCGTCTGTTTTAACACAAGAAGCATCCTCTTCTGTCCAGAGTTGCAATACAGCAAGAAATATGAGCATGTCCATAAAAAAGAACTGTATTTCCTACTAATACTGACCATATCTAGTTGAACTCTGCTTGTGAAACTGGAACAAACCACAGCATCTCTTACATAGATGCTCTTTAGTTTATAGTGAAAAACGTGTGGGGTGCGTGAACTCGGTAAATTCTTTTGAGCCGAAAAATCACTGGGATTTCCGGAATGAACTCTTGCTTGTAGAAAGACACAGAGCCTTTGGTTTAACTCCATTTGTGAAGGGAAATTCAGACCAGTGTTCTCATCCATGAAACACACTCTGTTTTATCGCAAAGAGCATGCTCTTCTATCCAGAGTTTCTAATACAGCAAGAAACATGAGCATGCCCAGAAAAAAAGAACTCTGTTTCCTACGAAAACTGACCATATCTAGTTGAACTCTGCTCATGAAACTGTAACAAACCACAGCATCTCTTACATAGATGCTCTTTAGTTTATAGTGAAAAACGTGTTGGGTTCTTGAATTGTGTAAATTCATTTTAGCCGAAAAATCACTGGGTTTTCAGGAAATGAACTCTTGCTTGAAGGAAGACATAGAGACTTTGGTTTAACTCCGTTTGTGAAGGGAAATTCAGGCCAGTGTTCTCATCCATGAAACATACTCTGTTTTAACGCAAGAAGCATGCTCTTCTTTCCAGTGTCTCCAAAACAGCAAGAAACATGAGCATGCCCATAAAAAACGAACTGTGTTTCTGACACATACGGATCATATCTAGTTAAACTCTGCTTGTGAAACTGTAACAAATCACAGCATATCACTTAGATGCTATTTAGATTATAATGATAAACGTGTTGGGTTCGTGAACTGTGGAAATTCTTTTGAGCCGAAAAATCACTGGGATTTCCGGTAATGAACTATTGCTTGTAGGAAGACACAGAGCCTTTGGTTTAACTACGTTTGTGAAAGGAAATTCAGACCAGTGTTCTCATCCATGAAACACACTCTGTTTTAACGCAAAGAGCATGCTCTTCTTTCCAGAGTGTCTAATACAGCAAGAAACATGTGCATGCCCGGAAAAAAAGAACTGTGTTTCCTACTAATACTGACCATATCTAGTTGAACTCTGCTTATGAAACTGTAACAAACCACAGCATCTCTTACATAGATGCTCTTTAGTTTATAGTGAAAAACGTGTTGGGTTCGTGAATTGTGTAAATTCATTTTAGCCGAAAAATCACTGGGTTTTCCGGAATTGAACTCTTGCTTGTAGGAAGACACAGAGCCTTTGTTTTAACTCCGTTTGTGAAGGGAAATTCAGACAAGTGTTCTCATCCATGAAACATCCTCTGTTTTAACGCAAGAAGCATCCTCTTCTGTCCAGAGTTGCAATACAGCAAGAAATATGAGCATGTCCATAAAAAAAGAACTGTATTTCCTACTCATACGGACCATATCTAGTTAAACTCTGCTTGTGAAACTGTAACAAATCACAGCATCTCTTACATACATGCTCTTTAGTTTATACTGAAAAACGTGTTGGGTACGTGAACTCTGTAAAGTCATTTGAGCCGAAAAATCACTGGGAATTCCAGAAATAAACTCTTGCTTGTAGGAAGACACAGAGCCTTTGGTTTAACTCCGTTTGTGAAGGGAAATTCAGACCAGTGTTCTCATCCATGAAACATCCTCTGTTTTAACACAAGAAGCATCCTCTTCTGTCCAGAGTTGCAATACAGCAAGAAATATGAGCATGTCCATAAAAAAAGAACTGTATTTCTTACATATACGGACCATATCTAGTTGAACTCTGCTTGTGAAACTGTAACAAACCACAGCATCTCTTACATAGATGCTCTTCAGTTTATAGTGAAAAACGTGTGGGGTTCCTGAAGTGGGCAAATTCATTTGAGCCCTAAAATCACTGGGTTTTCCGGAAATGAACTCTTACTTGTAGGAAGATACAGAGCCTTTGGTTTAACTCCGTTTGTGAAGGGAAATTCAGACCACTGTTCTCGTCCATGAAACACACTCTGTTTTAACGCAAAGAGCATGCTCTTCTTTCCAGAGTCTCTAATACAGCAAGAAACATGTGCATGCCCAGAAAAAAAGAACTGTGTTTCCTACTAATACTGACCATATCTACTTGAACTCTGCTTATGAAACTGTAACAAACCACAGCATCTCTTACATAGATGCTCTTTAGATTATACTGAAAAACAGGTTGGGTTCGTGAATTGTGTAAATTCATTTTAGCCGAAAAATCACTGGGTTTTCCGGAATTGAACTCTTGCTTGTAGGAAGACACAGAGCCTTTGTTTTAACTCCGTTTGTGAAGGGAAATTCAGACCAGTGTTCTCATCCATGAAACACACTCTGTTTTAACGCAAAGAGCATGCTCTTCTTTCCAGTGTCTCTAATACAGCAAGAAACAAGAGCATGCCTAGAAAAAACGAACTGTGTTTCTTACACACACGGACCATATCTAGTTAAACTCTGCTTGTGAAACTGTAACAAATCACAGCATCTCTTACATAGATGCTCTTTAGTTTATACTGAAAAACGTGTTGGGTGCGTGAACTGTGTAAATTCATTTGAGCCGAAAAATCAGTGGGTATTCCGGAAATGAACTCTTGCTTGTAGGAAGACACAGAGCCTTTAGTTTAACTCCGTTTTTGCAGGCAAATTCATACCAGTGTTCTCATCCATGAAACATCCTCTGTTTTAATGCAACAAGCATCCTCTTCTGTCCAGAGTTGCAATACAGCAAGAAATATGAGCATGTCCATAAAAAAGAACTGTATTTCCTACTCATACGGACCTTATCTAGTTGAACTCTGCTTGTGAAACTGTAACAAACCACCGCATCTCTTACATAGATGCTCTTTAGTTTATAGTGAAAAACGTGTGGGGTTCGTAAACTGGGCAAATTCATTTGAGCCCTAAAATCACTGGGTTTTCCGGAAATGAACTCTTGCTTGTAGGAAGATACAGAGCCTTTTGTTTAACTCATTTTGTGAAGGGAAATTGAGACCAGTGTTCTCATCCATGAAACATACTCTGTTTTAACGCAAAGAGCATGCTCTTCTTTCCAGAGTCTCTAATACAGCAAGAAACATGAGCATGCCCATAAAAAACGAACTGTGTTTCTTACTCATACGGACCATATCTAGTTAAACTCTGCTTGTGAAACTGTAACAAATCACAGCATCTCTTACATAGATGCTCTTTAGTTTATACTGAAAAACGTGTTGGATGCGTGAACTGTGTAAAGTCATTTGAGCCGAAAAATCACTGGGAATTCCGGAAATGAACTCTTGCTTGTAGGAAGACACAAAGCCTTTGGTTTAACTCCGTTTGTGAAGGGAAATTCAGACCAGTGTTCTCATCCATGAAACATCCTCTGTTTTCACGCAAGAAGCATCCTCTTCTGTCCAGAGTTGCAATACAGCAAGAAATATGAGCATGTCCATAAAAAAGAACTGTATTTCTTACTCATACGGACCATATCTATTTGAACTCTGCTTGTGAAACTGTAACAAACCACTGCATCTCTTACATACATGCTCTTTAGTTTATAGTGAAAAACGTGTGGTGTTCGTGAATTGGGCAAATTCATTTGAGCCCTAAAATCACTGGGTTTTCCGGAAATGAACTCTTACTTGTAGGAAGATACAGAGCCTTTGGTTTAACTCCGTTTGTGAAGGGAAATTCAGACCAGTGTTCTCATCCATGAAACACACTCTGTTTTAACGCAAAGAGCATGCTCTTCTTTCCAGAGTCTCTAATACAGCAAGAAACATGTGCATGCCCAGAAAAAAAGAACTGTGTTTCCTACTAATACTGACCATATCTACTTGAACTCTGCTTATGAAACTGTAACAAACCACAGCATCTCTTACATAGATGCTCTTTAGATTATACTGAAAAACAGGTTGGGTTCGTGAATTGTGTAAATTCATTTTAGCCGAAAAATCACTGGGTTTTCCGGAATTGAACTCTTGCTTGTAGGAAGACACAGAGCCTTTGTTTTAACTCCGTTTGTGAAGGGAAATTCAGACCAGTGTTCTCATCCATGAAACACACTCTGTTTTAACGCAAAGAGCATGCTCTTCTTTCCAGTGTCTCTAATACAGCAAGAAACAAGAGCATGCCTAGAAAAAACGAACTGTGTTTCTTACACACACGGACCATATCTAGTTAAACTCTGCTTGTGAAACTGTAACAAATCACAGCATCTCTTACATAGATGCTCTTTAGTTTATACTGAAAAACGTGTTGGGTGCGTGAACTGTGTAAATTCATTTGAGCCGAAAAATCAGTGGGTATTCCGGAAATGAACTCTTGCTTGTAGGAAGACACAGAGCCTTTAGTTTAACTCCGTTTTTGCAGGCAAATTCATACCAGTGTTCTCATCCATGAAACATCCTCTGTTTTAATGCAACAAGCATCCTCTTCTGTCCAGAGTTGCAATACAGCAAGAAATATGAGCATGTCCATAAAAAAGAACTGTATTTCCTACTCATACGGACCTTATCTAGTTGAACTCTGCTTGTGAAACTGTAACAAACCACCGCATCTCTTACATAGATGCTCTTTAGTTTATAGTGAAAAACGTGTGGGGTTCGTAAACTGGGCAAATTCATTTGAGCCCTAAAATCACTGGGTTTTCCGGAAATGAACTCTTGCTTGTAGGAAGATACAGAGCCTTTTGTTTAACTCATTTTGTGAAGGGAAATTGAGACCAGTGTTCTCATCCATGAAACATACTCTGTTTTAACGCAAAGAGCATGCTCTTCTTTCCAGAGTCTCTAATACAGCAAGAAACATGAGCATGCCCATAAAAAACGAACTGTGTTTCTTACTCATACGGACCATATCTAGTTAAACTCTGCTTGTGAAACTGTAACAAATCACAGCATCTCTTACATAGATGCTCTTTAGTTTATACTGAAAAACGTGTTGGATGCGTGAACTGTGTAAAGTCATTTGAGCCGAAAAATCACTGGGAATTCCGGAAATGAACTCTTGCTTGTAGGAAGACACAAAGCCTTTGGTTTAACTCCGTTTGTGAAGGGAAATTCAGACCAGTGTTCTCATCCATGAAACATCCTCTGTTTTCACGCAAGAAGCATCCTCTTCTGTCCAGAGTTGCAATACAGCAAGAAATATGAGCATGTCCATAAAAAAGAACTGTATTTCTTACTCATACGGACCATATCTATTTGAACTCTGCTTGTGAAACTGTAACAAACCACTGCATCTCTTACATACATGCTCTTTAGTTTATAGTGAAAAACGTGTGGTGTTCGTGAATTGGGCAAATTCATTTGAGCCCTAAAATCACTGGGTTTTCCGGAAATGAACTCTTACTTGTAGGAAGATACAGAGCCTTTGGTTTAACTCCGTTTGTGAAGGGAAATTCAGACCAGTGTTCTCATCCATGAAACACACTCTGTTTTAACGCAAAGAGCATGCTCTTCTTTCCAGAGTCTCTAATACAGCAAGAAACATGTGCATGCCCAGAAAAAAAGAACTGTGTTTCCTACTAATACTGACCATATCTACTTGAACTCTGCTTATGAAACTGTAACAAACCACAGCATCTCTTACATAGATGCTCTTTAGATTATACTGAAAAACAGGTTGGGTTCGTGAATTGTGTAAATTCATTTTAGCCGAAAAATCACTGGGTTTTCCGGAATTGAACTCTTGCTTGTAGGAAGACACAGAGCCTTTGTTTTAACTCCGTTTGTGAAGGGAAATTCAGACCAGTGTTCTCATCCATGAAACACACTCTGTTTTAACGCAAAGAGCATGCTCTTCTTTCCAGTGTCTCTAATACAGCAAGAAACAAGAGCATGCCTAGAAAAAACGAACTGTGTTTCTTACACACACGGACCATATCTAGTTAAACTCTGCTTGTGAAACTGTAACAAATCACAGCATCTCTTACATAGATGCTCTTTAGTTTATACTGAAAAACGTGTTGGGTGCGTGAACTGTGTAAATTCATTTGAGCCGAAAAATCAGTGGGTATTCCGGAAATGAACTCTTGCTTGTAGGAAGACACAGAGCCTTTAGTTTAACTCCGTTTTTGCAGGCAAATTCATACCAGTGTTCTCATCCACGAAACATCCTCTGTTTTAATGCAACAAGCATCCTCTTCTGTCCAGAGTTGCAATACAGCAAGAAATATGAGCATGTCCATAAAAAAGAACTGTATTTCCTACTCATACGGACCTTATCTAGTTGAACTCTGCTTGTGAAACTGTAACAAACCACCGCATCTCTTACATAGATGCTCTTTAGTTTATAGTGAAAAACGTGTGGGGTTCGTAAACTGGGCAAATTCATTTGAGCCCTAAAATCACTGGGTTTTCCGGAAATGAACTCTTGCTTGTAGGAAGATACAGAGCCTTTTGTTTAACTCATTTTGTGAAGGGAAATTGAGACCAGTGTTCTCATCCATGAAACATACTCTGTTTTAACGCAAAGAGCATGCTCTTCTTTCCAGAGTCTCTAATACAGCAAGAAACATGAGCATGCCCATAAAAAACGAACTGTGTTTCTTACTCATACGGACCATATCTAGTTAAACTCTGCTTGTGAAACTGTAACAAACAACAGCATCTCTTACATAGATGCTCTTTGGTTTATAGTGAAAAAAGTGTTGGGTTCATGAACTGGGTAAATTCATTTGAGCCGAAAAATCACTGGGATTTCCGGAAATGAACTCTTGCTTGTAGAAAGACACAGAGCCTTTGGTTTAACTCCTTTTGTGAAGGGAAATTCAGACCAGTGTTCTCATCCATGAAACACCGTCTGTTTTAACACAAGAAGCATCCTCTTCTGTCCAGAGTTGCAATACAGCAAGAAATATGAGCATGTCCATAAAAAAGAACTGTATTTCCTACTAATACTGACCATATCTAGTTGAACTCTGCTTGTGAAACTGGAACAAACCACAGCATCTCTTACATAGATGCTCTTTAGTTTATAGTGAAAAACGTGTGGGGTGCGTGAACTCGGTAAATTCTTTTGAGCCGAAAAATCACTGGGATTTCCGGAATGAACTCTTGCTTGTAGAAAGACACAGAGCCTTTGGTTTAACTCCATTTGTGAAGGGAAATTCAGACCAGTGTTCTCATCCATGAAACACACTCTGTTTTATCGCAAAGAGCATGCTCTTCTATCCAGAGTTTCTAATACAGCAAGAAACATGAGCATGCCCAGAAAAAAAGAACTCTGTTTCCTACGAATACTGACCATATCTAGTTGAACTCTGCTCATGAAACTGTAACAAACCACAGCATCTCTTACATAGATGCTCTTTAGTTTATAGTGAAAAACGTGTTGGGTTCTTGAATTGTGTAAATTCATTTTAGCCGGAAAATCACTGGGTTTTCAGGAAATGAACTCTTGCTTGAAGGAAGACATAGAGACTTTGGTTTAACTCCGTTTGTGAAGGGAAATTCAGGCCAGTGTTCTCATCCATGAAACATACTCTGTTTTAACGCAAGAAGCATGCTCTTCTTTCCAGTGTCTCCAAAACAGCAAGAAACATGAGCATGCCCATAAAAAACGAACTGTGTTTCTGACACATACGGATCATATCTAGTTAAACTCTGCTTGTGAAACTGTAACAAATCACAGCATATCACTTAGATGCTATTTAGATTATAATGATAAACGTGTTGGGTTCGTGAACTGTGGAAATTCTTTTGAGCCGAAAAATCACTGGGATTTCCGGTAATGAACTATTGCTTGTAGGAAGACACAGAGCCTTTGGTTTAACTACGTTTGTGAAAGGAAATTCAGACCAGTGTTCTCATCCATGAAACACACTCTGTTTTAACGCAAAGAGCATGCTCTTCTTTCCAGAGTGTCTAATACAGCAAGAAACATGTGCATGCCCAGAAAAAAAGAACTGTGTTTCCTACTAATACTGACCATATCTAGTTGAACTCTGCTTATGAAACTGTAACAAACCACAGCATCTCTTACATAGATGCTCTTTAGTTTATAGTGAAAAACGTGTTAGGTTCGTGAATTGTGTAAATTCATTTTAGCCGAAAAATCACTGGGTTTTCCGGAATTGAACTCTTGCTTGTAGGAAGACACAGAGCCTTTGTTTTAACTCCGTTTGTGAAGGGAAATTCAGACCAGTGTTCTCATCCATGAAACATCCTCTGTTTTAACGCAAGAAGCATCCTCTTCTGTCCAGAGTTGCAATACAGCAAGAAATATGAGCATGTCCATAAAAAAAGAACTGTATTTCCTACTCATACGGACCATATCTAGTTAAACTCTGCTTGTGAAACTGTAACAAATCACAGCATCTCTTACATACATGCTCTTTAGTTTATACTGAAAAACGTGTTGGGTACGTGAACTCTGTAAAGTCATTTGAGCCGAAAAATCACTGGGAATTCCAGAAATAAACTCTTGCTTGTAGGAAGACACAGAGCCTTTGGTTTAACTCCGTTTGTGAAGGGAAATTCAGACCAGTGTTCTCATCCATGAAACATCCTCTGTTTTAACACAAGAAGCATCCTCTTCTGTCCAGAGTTGCAATACAGCAAGAAATATGAGCATGTCCATAAAAAAAGAACTGTATTTCTTACATATACGGACCATATCTAGTTGAACTCTGCTTGTGAAACTGTAACAAACCACAGCATCTCTTACATAGATGCTCTTTAGATTATACTGAAAAACAGGTTGGGTTCGTGAATTGTGTAAATTCATTTTAGCCGAAAAATCACTGGGTTTTCCGGAATTGAACTCTTGCTTGTAGGAAGACACAGAGCCTTTGTTTTAACTCCGTTTGTGAAGGGAAATTCAGACCAGTGTTCTCATCCATGAAACACACTCTGTTTTAACGCAAAGAGCATGCTCTTCTTTCCAGTGTCTCTAATACAGCAAGAAACAAGAGCATGCCTAGAAAAAACGAACTGTGTTTCTTACACACACGGACCATATCTAGTTAAACTCTGCTTGTGAAACTGTAACAAATCACAGCATCTCTTACATAGATGCTCTTTAGTTTATACTGAAAAACGTGTTGGGTGCGTGAACTGTGTAAATTCATTTGAGCCGAAAAATCAGTGGGTATTCCGGAAATGAACTCTTGCTTGTAGGAAGACACAGAGCCTTTAGTTTAACTCCGTTTTTGCAGGCAAATTCATACCAGTGTTCTCATCCATGAAACATCCTCTGTTTTAATGCAACAAGCATCCTCTTCTGTCCAGAGTTGCAATACAGCAAGAAATATGAGCATGTCCATAAAAAAGAACTGTATTTCCTACTCATACGGACCTTATCTAGTTGAACTCTGCTTGTGAAACTGTAACAAACCACCGCATCTCTTACATAGATGCTCTTTAGTTTATAGTGAAAAACGTGTGGGGTTCGTAAACTGGGCAAATTCATTTGAGCCCTAAAATCACTGGGTTTTCCGGAAATGAACTCTTGCTTGTAGGAAGACACAGAGCCTTTGGTTTAACTCCGTTTGTGAAGGGAAATTCAGACCAGTGTTCTCATCCATGAAACATCCTCTGTTTTAACACAAGAAGCATCCTCTTCTGTCCAGAGTTGCAATACAGCAAGAAATATGAGCATGTCCATAAAAAAAGAACTGTATTTCTTACATATACGGACCATATCTAGTTGAACTCTGCTTGTGAAACTGTAACAAACCACAGCATCTCTTACATAGATGCTCTTCAGTTTATAGTGAAAAACGTGTGGGGTTCCTGAAGTGGGCAAATTCATTTGAGCCCTAAAATCACTGGGTTTTCCGGAAATGAACTCTTACTTGTAGGAAGATACAGAGCCTTTGGTTTAACTCCGTTTGTGAAGGGAAATTCAGACCAGTGTTCTCGTCCATGAAACACACTCTGTTTTAACGCAAAGAGCATGCTCTTCTTTCCAGAGTCTCTAATACAGCAAGAAACATGTGCATGCCCAGAAAAAAAGAACTGTGTTTCCTACTAATACTGACCATATCTACTTGAACTCTGCTTATGAAACTGTAACAAACCACAGCATCTCTTACATAGATGCTCTTTAGATTATACTGAAAAACAGGTTGGGTTCGTGAATTGTGTAAATTCATTTTAGCCGAAAAATCACTGGGTTTTCCGGAATTGAACTCTTGCTTGTAGGAAGACACAGAGCCTTTGTTTTAACTCCGTTTGTGAAGGGAAATTCAGACCAGTGTTCTCATCCATGAAACACACTCTGTTTTAACGCAAAGAGCATGCTCTTCTTTCCAGTGTCTCTAATACAGCAAGAAACAAGAGCATGCCTAGAAAAAACGAACTGTGTTTCTTACACACACGGACCATATCTAGTTAAACTCTGCTTGTGAAACTGTAACAAATCACAGCATCTCTTACATAGATGCTCTTTAGTTTATACTGAAAAACGTGTTGGGTGCGTGAACTGTGTAAATTCATTTGAGCCGAAAAATCAGTGGGTATTCCGGAAATGAACTCTTGCTTGTAGGAAGACACAGAGCCTTTAGTTTAACTCCGTTTTTGCAGGCAAATTCATACCAGTGTTCTCATCCATGAAACATCCTCTGTTTTAATGCAACAAGCATCCTCTTCTGTCCAGAGTTGCAATACAGCAAGAAATATGAGCATGTCCATAAAAAAGAACTGTATTTCCTACTCATACGGACCTTATCTAGTTGAACTCTGCTTGTGAAACTGTAACAAACCACCGCATCTCTTACATAGATGCTCTTTAGTTTATAGTGAAAAACGTGTGGGGTTCGTAAACTGGGCAAATTCATTTGAGCCCTAAAATCACTGGGTTTTCCGGAAATGAACTCTTGCTTGTAGGAAGATACAGAGCCTTTTGTTTAACTCATTTTGTGAAGGGAAATTGAGACCAGTGTTCTCATCCATGAAACATACTCTGTTTTAACGCAAAGAGCATGCTCTTCTTTCCAGAGTCTCTAATACAGCAAGAAACATGAGCATGCCCATAAAAAACGAACTGTGTTTCTTACTCATACGGACCATATCTAGTTAAACTCTGCTTGTGAAACTGTAACAAACAACAGCATCTCTTACATAGATGCTCTTTGGTTTATAGTGAAAAAAGTGTTGGGTTCATGAACTGGGTAAATTCATTTGAGCCGAAAAATCACTGGGATTTCCGGAAATGAACTCTTGCTTGTAGAAAGACACAGAGCCTTTGGTTTAACTCCTTTTGTGAAGGGAAATTCAGACCAGTGTTCTCATCCATGAAACACCGTCTGTTTTAACACAAGAAGCATCCTCTTCTGTCCAGAGTTGCAATACAGCAAGAAATATGAGCATGTCCATAAAAAAGAACTGTATTTCCTACTAATACTGACCATATCTAGTTGAACTCTGCTTGTGAAACTGGAACAAACCACAGCATCTCTTACATAGATGCTCTTTAGTTTATAGTGAAAAACGTGTGGGGTGCGTGAACTCGGTAAATTCTTTTGAGCCGAAAAATCACTGGGATTTCCGGAATGAACTCTTGCTTGTAGAAAGACACAGAGCCTTTGGTTTAACTCCATTTGTGAAGGGAAATTCAGACCAGTGTTCTCATCCATGAAACACACTCTGTTTTATCGCAAAGAGCATGCTCTTCTATCCAGAGTTTCTAATACAGCAAGAAACATGAGCATGCCCAGAAAAAAAGAACTCTGTTTCCTACGAATACTGACCATATCTAGTTGAACTCTGCTCATGAAACTGTAACAAACCACAGCATCTCTTACATAGATGCTCTTTAGTTTATAGTGAAAAACGTGTTGGGTTCTTGAATTGTGTAAATTCATTTTAGCCGAAAAATCACTGGGTTTTCAGGAAATGAACTCTTGCTTGAAGGAAGACATAGAGACTTTGGTTTAACTCCGTTTGTGAAGGGAAATTCAGGCCAGTGTTCTCATCCATGAAACATACTCTGTTTTAACGCAAGAAGCATGCTCTTCTTTCCAGTGTCTCCAAAACAGCAAGAAACATGAGCATGCCCATAAAAAACGAACTGTGTTTCTGACACATACGGATCATATCTAGTTAAACTCTGCTTGTGAAACTGTAACAAATCACAGCATATCACTTAGATGCTATTTAGATTATAATGATAAACGTGTTGGGTTCGTGAACTGTGGAAATTCTTTTGAGCCGAAAAATCACTGGGATTTCCGGTAATGAACTATTGCTTGTAGGAAGACACAGAGCCTTTGGTTTAACTACGTTTGTGAAAGGAAATTCAGACCAGTGTTCTCATCCATGAAACACACTCTGTTTTAACGCAAAGAGCATGCTCTTCTTTCCAGAGTGTCTAATACAGCAAGAAACATGTGCATGCCCAGAAAAAAAGAACTGTGTTTCCTACTAATACTGACCATATCTAGTTGAACTCTGCTTATGAAACTGTAACAAACCACAGCATCTCTTACATAGATGCTCTTTAGTTTATAGTGAAAAACGTGTTGGGTTCGTGAATTGTGTAAATTCATTTTAGCCGAAAAATCACTGGGTTTTCCGGAATTGAACTCTTGCTTGTAGGAAGACACAGAGCCTTTGTTTTAACTCCGTTTGTGAAGGGAAATTCAGACAAGTGTTCTCATCCATGAAACATCCTCTGTTTTAACGCAAGAAGCATCCTCTTCTGTCCAGAGTTGCAATACAGCAAGAAATATGAGCATGTCCATAAAAAAAGAACTGTATTTCCTACTCATACGGACCATATCTAGTTAAACTCTGCTTGTGAAACTGTAACAAATCACAGCATCTCTTACATACATGCTCTTTAGTTTATACTGAAAAACGTGTTGGGTACGTGAACTCTGTAAAGTCATTTGAGCCGAAAAATCACTGGGAATTCCAGAAATAAACTCTTGCTTGTAGGAAGACACAGAGCCTTTGGTTTAACTCCGTTTGTGAAGGGAAATTCAGACCAGTGTTCTCATCCATGAAACATCCTCTGTTTTAACACAAGAAGCATCCTCTTCTGTCCAGAGTTGCAATACAGCAAGAAATATGAGCATGTCCATAAAAAAAGAACTGTATTTCTTACATATACGGACCATATCTAGTTGAACTCTGCTTGTGAAACTGTAACAAACCACAGCATCTCTTACATAGATGCTCTTCAGTTTATAGTGAAAAACGTGTGGGGTTCCTGAAGTGGGCAAATTCATTTGAGCCCTAAAATCACTGGGTTTTCCGGAAATGAACTCTTACTTGTAGGAAGATACAGAGCCTTTGGTTTAACTCCGTTTGTGAAGGGAAATTCAGACCACTGTTCTCGTCCATGAAACACACTCTGTTTTAACGCAAAGAGCATGCTCTTCTTTCCAGAGTCTCTAATACAGCAAGAAACATGTGCATGCCCAGAAAAAAAGAACTGTGTTTCCTACTAATACTGACCATATCTACTTGAACTCTGCTTATGAAACTGTAACAAACCACAGCATCTCTTACATAGATGCTCTTTAGATTATACTGAAAAACAGGTTGGGTTCGTGAATTGTGTAAATTCATTTTAGCCGAAAAATCACTGGGTTTTCCGGAATTGAACTCTTGCTTGTAGGAAGACACAGAGCCTTTGTTTTAACTCCGTTTGTGAAGGGAAATTCAGACCAGTGTTCTCATCCATGAAACACACTCTGTTTTAACGCAAAGAGCATGCTCTTCTTTCCAGTGTCTCTAATACAGCAAGAAACAAGAGCATGCCTAGAAAAAACGAACTGTGTTTCTTACACACACGGACCATATCTAGTTAAACTCTGCTTGTGAAACTGTAACAAATCACAGCATCTCTTACATAGATGCTCTTTAGTTTATACTGAAAAACGTGTTGGGTGCGTGAACTGTGTAAATTCATTTGAGCCGAAAAATCAGTGGGTATTCCGGAAATGAACTCTTGCTTGTAGGAAGACACAGAGCCTTTAGTTTAACTCCGTTTTTGCAGGCAAATTCATACCAGTGTTCTCATCCATGAAACATCCTCTGTTTTAATGCAACAAGCATCCTCTTCTGTCCAGAGTTGCAATACAGCAAGAAATATGAGCATGTCCATAAAAAAGAACTGTATTTCCTACTCATACGGACCTTATCTAGTTGAACTCTGCTTGTGAAACTGTAACAAACCACCGCATCTCTTACATAGATGCTCTTTAGTTTATAGTGAAAAACGTGTGGGGTTCGTAAACTGGGCAAATTCATTTGAGCCCTAAAATCACTGGGTTTTCCGGAAATGAACTCTTGCTTGTAGGAAGATACAGAGCCTTTTGTTTAACTCATTTTGTGAAGGGAAATTGAGACCAGTGTTCTCATCCATGAAACATACTCTGTTTTAACGCAAAGAGCATGCTCTTCTTTCCAGAGTCTCTAATACAGCAAGAAACATGAGCATGCCCATAAAAAACGAACTGTGTTTCTTACTCATACGGACCATATCTAGTTAAACTCTGCTTGTGAAACTGTAACAAATCACAGCATCTCTTACATAGATGCTCTTTAGTTTATACTGAAAAACGTGTTGGATGCGTGAACTGTGTAAAGTCATTTGAGCCGAAAAATCACTGGGAATTCCGGAAATGAACTCTTGCTTGTAGGAAGACACAAAGCCTTTGGTTTAACTCCGTTTGTGAAGGGAAATTCAGACCAGTGTTCTCATCCATGAAACATCCTCTGTTTTCACGCAAGAAGCATCCTCTTCTGTCCAGAGTTGCAATACAGCAAGAAATATGAGCATGTCCATAAAAAAGAACTGTATTTCTTACTCATACGGACCATATCTATTTGAACTCTGCTTGTGAAACTGTAACAAACCACTGCATCTCTTACATACATGCTCTTTAGTTTATAGTGAAAAACGTGTGGTGTTCGTGAATTGGGCAAATTCATTTGAGCCCTAAAATCACTGGGTTTTCCGGAAATGAACTCTTACTTGTAGGAAGATACAGAGCCTTTGGTTTAACTCCGTTTGTGAAGGGAAATTCAGACCAGTGTTCTCATCCATGAAACACACTCTGTTTTAACGCAAAGAGCATGCTCTTCTTTCCAGAGTCTCTAATACAGCAAGAAACATGTGCATGCCCAGAAAAAAAGAACTGTGTTTCCTACTAATACTGACCATATCTACTTGAACTCTGCTTATGAAACTGTAACAAACCACAGCATCTCTTACATAGATGCTCTTTAGTTTATAGTGAAAAACGTGTTGGGTTCGTGAATTGTGTAAATTCATTTTAGCCGAAAAATCACTGGGTTTTCCGGAATTGAACTCTTGCTTGTAGGAAGACACAGAGCCTTTGTTTTAACTCCGTTTGTGAAGGGAAATTCAGACAAGTGTTCTCATCCATGAAACATCCTCTGTTTTAACGCAAGAAGCATCCTCTTCTGTCCAGAGTTGCAATACAGCAAGAAATATGAGCATGTCCATAAAAAAAGAACTGTATTTCCTACTCATACGGACCATATCTAGTTAAACTCTGCTTGTGAAACTGTAACAAATCACAGCATCTCTTACATACATGCTCTTTAGTTTATACTGAAAAACGTGTTGGGTACGTGAACTCTGTAAAGTCATTTGAGCCGAAAAAACACTGGGAATTCCAGAAATAAACTCTTGCTTGTAGGAAGACACAGAGCCTTTGGTTTAACTCCGTTTGTGAAGGGAAATTCAGACCAGTGTTCTCATCCATGAAACATCCTCTGTTTTAACACAAGAAGCATCCTCTTCTGTCCAGAGTTGCAATACAGCAAGAAATATGAGCATGTCCATAAAAAAAGAACTGTATTTCTTACATATACGGACCATATCTAGTTGAACTCTGCTTGTGAAACTGTAACAATCCACAGCATCTCTTACATAGATGCTCTTTAGATTATACTGAAAAACAGGTTGGGTTCGTGAATTGTGTAAATTCATTTTAGCCGAAAAATCACTGGGTTTTCCGGAATTGAACTCTTGCTTGTAGGAAGACACAGAGCCTTTGTTTTAACCCCGTTTGTGAAGGGAAATTCAGACCAGTGTTCTCATCCATGAAACACACTCTGTTTTAACGCAAAGAGCATGCTCTTCTTTCCAGTGTCTCTAATACAGCAAGAAACAAGAGCATGCCTAGAAAAAACGAACTGTGTTTCTTACACACACGGACCATATCTAGTTAAACTCTGCTTGTGAAACTGTAACAAATCACAGCATCTCTTACATACATGCTCTTTAGTTTATACTGAAAAACGTGTTGGGTGCGTGAACTGTGTAAATTCATTTGAGCCGAAAAATCAGTGGGTATTCCGGAAATGAACTCTTGCTTGTAGGAAGACACAGAGCCTTTAGTTTAACTCCGTTTTTGCAGGCAAATTCATACCAGTGTTCTCATCCATGAAACATCCTCTGTTTTAATGCAACAAGCATCCTCTTCTGTCCAGAGTTGCAATACAGCAAGAAATATGAGCATGTCCATAAAAAAGAACTGTATTTCCTACTCATACGGACCTTATCTAGTTGAACTCTGCTTGTGAAACTGTAACAAACCACCGCATCTCTTACATAGATGCTCTTTAGTTTATAGTGAAAAACGTGTGGGGTTCGTAAACTGGGCAAATTCATTTGAGCCCTAAAATCACTGGGTTTTCCGGAAATGAACTCTTGCTTGTAGGAAGACACAGAGCCTTTGGTTTAACTCCGTTTGTGAAGGGAAATTCAGACCAGTGTTCTCATCCATGAAACATCCTCTGTTTTAACACAAGAAGCATCCTCTTCTGTCCAGAGTTGCAATACAGCAAGAAATATGAGCATGTCCATAAAAAAAGAACTGTATTTCTTACATATACGGACCATATCTAGTTGAACTCTGCTTGTGAAACTGTAACAAACCACAGCATCTCTTACATAGATGCTCTTCAGTTTATAGTGAAAAACGTGTGGGGTTCCTGAAGTGGGCAAATTAATTTGAGCCCTAAAATCACTGGGTTTTCCGGAAATGAACTCTTACTTGTAGGAAGATACAGAGCCTTTGGTTTAACTCCGTTTGTGAAGGGAAATTCAGACCAGTGTTCTCGTCCATGAAACATACTCTGTTTTATCGCAAGAAGCACGCTCTTCTTCCCAGCATCTCCAATACAGCAAGAAACATGAGCATGCCCAGAAAAAAAGAACTGTGTTTCCTACTAATACTGACCATATCTACTAGAACTCTGCTTATGAAACTGTAACAAACCACAGCATCTCTTACATAGATGCTCTTTAGATTATACTGAAAAACAGGTTGGGTTCGTGAATTGTGTAAATTCATTTTAGCCGAAAAATCACTGGGTTTTCCGGAATTGAACTCTTGCTTGTAGGAAGACACAGAGCCTTTGTTTTAACTCCGTTTGTGAAGGGAAATTCAGACCAGTGTTCTCATCCATGAAACACACTCTGTTTTAACGCAAAGAGCATGCTCTTCTTTCCAGTGTCTCTAATACAGCAAGAAACAAGAGCATGCCTAGAAAAAACGAACTGTGTTTCTTACACACACGGACCATATCTAGTTAAACTCTGCTTGTGAAACTGTAACAAATCACAGCATCTCTTACATACATGCTCTTTAGTTTATACTGAAAAACGTGTTGGGTGCGTGAACTGTGTAAATTCATTTGAGCCGAAAAATCAGTGGGTATTCCGGAAATGAACTCTTGCTTGTAGGAAGACACAGAGCCTTTAGTTTAACTCCGTTTTTGCAGGCAAATTCATACCAGTGTTCTCATCCATGAAACATCCTCTGTTTTAATGCAACAAGCATCCTCTTCTGTCCAGAGTTGCAATACAGCAAGAAATATGAGCATGTCCATAAAAAAGAACTGTATTTCCTACTCATACGGACCTTATCTAGTTGAACTCTGCTTGTGAAACTGTAACAAACCACCGCATCTCTTACATAGATGCTCTTTAGTTTATAGTGAAAAACGTGTGGGGTTCGTAAACTGGGCAAATTCATTTGAGCCCTAAAATCACTGGGTTTTCCGGAAATGAACTCTTGCTTGTAGGAAGATACAGAGCCTTTTGTTTAACTCATTTTGTGAAGGGAAATTGAGACCAGTGTTCTCATCCATGAAACATACTCTGTTTTAACGCAAAGAGCATGCTCTTCTTTCCAGAGTCTCTAATACAGCAAGAAACATGAGCATGCCCATAAAAAACGAACTGTGTTTCTTACTCATACGGACCATATCTAGTTAAACTCTGCTTGTGAAACTGTAACAAACAACAGCATCTCTTACATAGATGCTCTTTGGTTTATAGTGAAAAAAGTGTTGGGTTCATGAACTGGGTAAATTCATTTGAGCCGAAAAATCACTGGGATTTCCGGAAATGAACTCTTGCTTGTAGAAAGACACAGAGCCTTTGGTTTAACTCCTTTTGTGAAGGGAAATTCAGACCAGTGTTCTCATCCATGAAACACCGTCTGTTTTAACACAAGAAGCATCCTCTTCTGTCCAGAGTTGCAATACAGCAAGAAATATGAGCATGTCCATAAAAAAGAACTGTATTTCCTACTAATACTGACCATATCTAGTTGAACTCTGCTTGTGAAACTGGAACAAACCACAGCATCTCTTACATAGATGCTCTTTAGTTTATAGTGAAAAACGTGTGGGGTGCGTGAACTCGGTAAATTCTTTTGAGCCGAAAAATCACTGGGATTTCCGGAATGAACTCTTGCTTGTAGAAAGACACAGAGCCTTTGGTTTAACTCCATTTGTGAAGGGAAATTCAGACCAGTGTTCTCATCCATGAAACACACTCTGTTTTATCGCAAAGAGCATGCTCTTCTATCCAGAGTTTCTAATACAGCAAGAAACATGAGCATGCCCAGAAAAAAAGAACTCTGTTTCCTACGAATACTGACCATATCTAGTTGAACTCTGCTCATGAAACTGTAACAAACCACAGCATCTCTTACATAGATGCTCTTTAGTTTATAGTGAAAAACGTGTTGGGTTCTTGAATTGTGTAAATTCATTTTAGCCGAAAAATCACTGGGTTTTCAGGAAATGAACTCTTGCTTGAAGGAAGACATAGAGACTTTGGTTTAACTCCGTTTGTGAAGGGAAATTCAGGCCAGTGTTCTCATCCATGAAACATACTCTGTTTTAACGCAAGAAGCATGCTCTTCTTTCCAGTGTCTCCAAAACAGCAAGAAACATGAGCATGCCCATAAAAAACGAACTGTGTTTCTGACACATACGGATCATATCTAGTTAAACTCTGCTTGTGAAACTGTAACAAATCACAGCATATCACTTAGATGCTATTTAGATTATAATGATAAACGTGTTGGGTTCGTGAACTGTGGAAATTCTTTTGAGCCGAAAAATCACTGGGATTTCCGGTAATGAACTATTGCTTGTAGGAAGACACAGAGCCTTTGGTTTAACTACGTTTGTGAAAGGAAATTCAGACCAGTGTTCTCATCCATGAAACACACTCTGTTTTAACGCAAAGAGCATGCTCTTCTTTCCAGAGTGTCTAATACAGCAAGAAACATGTGCATGCCCAGAAAAAAAGAACTGTGTTTCCTACTAATACTGACCATATCTAGTTGAACTCTGCTTATGAAACTGTAACAAACCACAGCATCTCTTACATAGATGCTCTTTAGTTTATAGTGAAAAACGTGTTGGGTTCGTGAATTGTGTAAATTCATTTTAGCCGAAAAATCACTGGGTTTTCCGGAATTGAACTCTTGCTTGTAGGAAGACACAGAGCCTTTGTTTTAACTCCGTTTGTGAAGGGAAATTCAGACAAGTGTTCTCATCCATGAAACATCCTCTGTTTTAACGCAAGAAGCATCCTCTTCTGTCCAGAGTTGCAATACAGCAAGAAATATGAGCATGTCCATAAAAAAAGAACTGTATTTCCTACTCATACGGACCATATCTAGTTAAACTCTGCTTGTGAAACTGTAACAAATCACAGCATCTCTTACATACATGCTCTTTAGTTTATACTGAAAAACGTGTTGGGTACGTGAACTCTGTAAAGTCATTTGAGCCGAAAAATCACTGGGAATTCCAGAAATAAACTCTTGCTTGTAGGAAGACACAGAGCCTTTGGTTTAACTCCGTTTGTGAAGGGAAATTCAGACCAGTGTTCTCATCCATGAAACATCCTCTGTTTTAACACAAGAAGCATCCTCTTCTGTCCAGAGTTGCAATACAGCAAGAAATATGAGCATGTCCATAAAAAAAGAACTGTATTTCTTACATATACGGACCATATCTAGTTGAACTCTGCTTGTGAAACTGTAACAAACCACAGCATCTCTTACATAGATGCTCTTTAGATTATACTGAAAAACAGGTTGGGTTCGTGAATTGTGTAAATTCATTTTAGCCGAAAAATCACTGGGTTTTCCGGAATTGAACTCTTGCTTGTAGGAAGACACAGAGCCTTTGTTTTAACTCCGTTTGTGAAGGGAAATTCAGACCAGTGTTCTCATCCATGAAACACACTCTGTTTTAACGCAAAGAGCATGCTCTTCTTTCCAGTGTCTCTAATACAGCAAGAAACAAGAGCATGCCTAGAAAAAACGAACTGTGTTTCTTACACACACGGACCATATCTAGTTAAACTCTGCTTGTGAAACTGTAACAAATCACAGCATCTCTTACATAGATGCTCTTTAGTTTATACTGAAAAACGTGTTGGGTGCGTGAACTGTGTAAATTCATTTGAGCCGAAAAATCAGTGGGTATTCCGGAAATGAACTCTTGCTTGTAGGAAGACACAGAGCCTTTAGTTTAACTCCGTTTTTGCAGGCAAATTCATACCAGTGTTCTCATCCATGAAACATCCTCTGTTTTAATGCAACAAGCATCCTCTTCTGTCCAGAGTTGCAATACAGCAAGAAATATGAGCATGTCCATAAAAAAGAACTGTATTTCCTACTCATACGGACCTTATCTAGTTGAACTCTGCTTGTGAAACTGTAACAAACCACCGCATCTCTTACATAGATGCTCTTTAGTTTATAGTGAAAAACGTGTGGGGTTCGTAAACTGGGCAAATTCATTTGAGCCCTAAAATCACTGGGTTTTCCGGAAATGAACTCTTGCTTGTAGGAAGACACAGAGCCTTTGGTTTAACTCCGTTTGTGAAGGGAAATTCAGACCAGTGTTCTCATCCATGAAACATCCTCTGTTTTAACACAAGAAGCATCCTCTTCTGTCCAGAGTTGCAATACAGCAAGAAATATGAGCATGTCCATAAAAAAAGAACTGTATTTCTTACATATACGGACCATATCTAGTTGAACTCTGCTTGTGAAACTGTAACAAACCACAGCATCTCTTACATAGATGCTCTTCAGTTTATAGTGAAAAACGTGTGGGGTTCCTGAAGTGGGCAAATTCATTTGAGCCCTAAAATCACTGGGTTTTCCAGAAATGAACTCTTACTTGTAGGAAGATACAGAGCCTTTGGTTTAACTCCGTTTGTGAAGGGAAATTCAGACCAGTGTTCTCATCCATGAAACATACTCTGTTTTATCGCAAGAAGCACGCTCTTCTTCCCAGCATCTCCAATACAGCAAGAAACATGAGCATGCCCAGAAAAAACGAACTGTGTTTCTTACTCATACCGACCATATCTACTTGAACTCTGCTTATGAAACTGTAACAAACCACAGCATCTCTTACATAGATGCTCTTTAGTTTATATTGGAAAACATGTTGGGTTCGTGAACTGGGCAAATTCATTTGACCCGAAAAATCACTGGGTTTTCCGGAATTGAACTCTTGCTTGTAGGAAGACACAGAGCCTTTGTTTTAACTCCGTTTGTGAAGGGAAATTCAGACCAGTGTTCTCATCCATGAAACATCCTCTGTTTTAACGCAAGAAGCATCCTCTTCTGTCCAGAGCTGCAATACAGCAAGAAATATGAGCATGTCCATTAAAAAGAACTGTATTTCCTAATCATACGGACCATATCTAGTTGAACTCTGCTTGTGAAGCTGTAACAATCCACAGCATCTCTTACATAGATGCTCTTTAGTTTATAGTGAAAACCGTGTTGGGTTCGTGAATTGTGTAAATTCATTTTAGCCAAAAAATCACTGGGTTTTCAGGAAATGAACTCTTGCTTGAAGGAAGACACAGAGCCTTTGGTTTAACTCCGTTTGTGAAGGGAAATTCAGACCAGTGTTCTCATCCATGAAACATACTCTATTTTAACGCAAGAAGCATGCTCTTCTTTCCAGCGTCTCCAAAACAGCAAAAAACATGAGATGCCCAGAAAAAAACGAACTGTGTTTCTGACACATACGGACCATATCTAGTTAAACTCTGCTTGTGAAACTGTAACAAATCACAGCATCTCTTACATAGATGCTCTTTAGTTTATACTGAAAACGTGTTGGATGCGTGAACTGTGTAAAGTCATTTGAGCCGAAAAATCACTGGGAATTCCGGAAATGAACTCTTGCTTGTAGGAAGACACAGAGCCTTTGGTTTAACTCCGTTTGTGAAGGGAAATTCAGACCAGTGTTCTCATCCATGAAACATCCTCTGTTTTCACGCAAGAAGCATCCTCTTCTGACTTGAGTTGCAATACAGCAAGAAATATGAGCATGTCCATAATAAAAGAACTGTATTTCTTACATATACGGACCATATCTATTTGAACTCTGCTTGTGAAACTGTAACAAACCACTGCATCTCTTACATAGATGCTCTTTAGTTTATAGTGAAAAACGTGTGGGGTTCGTGAACTGGGCAAATTCATTTGAGCCCTAAAATCACTGGGAATTCCGGAAATGAACTCTTGCTTGTAGGAAGACACAGAGCCTTTGGTTTAACTCCGATTGTGAAGGGAAATTCAGACCAGTGTTCTCATCCATGAAACATACTCTGTTTTAACGCAAAGAGCATGTTCTTCTTTCCAGAGTCTCTAATACAGCAAGAAACATTTGCATGCCCAGAAAAAAAGAACTATGTTTCCTACTAATACTGACCATATCTACTTGAACTCTGCTTATGAAACTGTAACAAACCACAGCATCTCTTACATAGATGCTCTTTAGATTATAGTGAAAAACATGTTGGGTTCGTGAATTGTGTAAATTCATTTTAGCCGAAAAATCACTGAGTTATCCGGAATTGAACTCTTGCTTGTAGGAAGACACAGAGCCTTTGTTTTAACTCCGTTTGTGAAGGGAAATTCAGACCAGTGTTCTCATCCATGAAACATCCTCTGTTTTAACGCAAGAAGCATCCTCTTCTGTACAGAGTTGCAATACAGCAAGAAATATGAGCATGTCCATAAAAAAAGAACTGTATTTCCTACTCATACGGACCATATCTAGTTAAACTCTGCTTGTGAAACTGTAACAAATCACAGCATCTCTTACATAGATGCTCTTTAGTTTATACTGAAAAACGTGTTGGGTGCGTGAATTGTGTAAATTCATTTTAGCCGAAAAATCACTGGGTTTTCAGGAAATGAACTCTTGCTTGAATGAAGACACAGAGACTTTGGTTTAACTCCGTTTGTGAAGGGAAATTCAGACCAGTGTTCTCATCCATGAAACACCGTCTGTTTTAACACAAGAAGCATCCTCTTCTGTCCAGAGTTGTAATACAGCAGAAATATGAGCATGTCCATAAAAAAAGAACTGTATTTCCTACTAATACTGACCATATCTAGTTGAACTCTGCTTGTGAAACTGGAACAAACCACAGCATCTCTTACATAGATGCTCTTTAGTTTATAGTGAAAAACGTGTGGGGTGCGTGAACTCGGTAAATTCTTTTGAGCCGAAAAATCACTGGGATTTCCGGAAATGAACTCTTGCATGTAGGAAGACACAGAGCCTTTGGTTTAACTCCGTTTGTGAAGGGAAATTCTGACCAGTGTTCTCATCCATGAAACATACTCTGTTTTAACGCAAGAAGCATGCTCTTCTTTCCAGCGTCTCCAAAACAGCAAAAAACATGAGCATGCCCAGAAAAAAACGAACTGTGTTTCTGACACATACGGACCATATCTAGTTAAACTCTGCTTGTGAAACTGTAACAAATCACAGCATCTCTTACATAGATGCTCTTTAGTTTATACTGAAAAACGTGTTGGATGCGTGAACTGTGTAAAGTCATTTGAGCCGAAAAATCACTGGGAATTCCGGAAATGAACTCTTGCTTGTAGGAAGACACAGAGCCTTTGGTTTAACTCCGTTTGTGAAGGGAAATTCAGACCAGTGTTCTCATCCATGAAACATCCTCTGTTTTCACGCAAGAAGCATCCTCTTCTGACTTGAGTTGCAATACAGCAAGAAATATGAGCATGTCCATAATAAAAGAACTGTATTTCTTACATATACGGACCATATCTATTTGAACTCTGCTTGTGAAACTGTAACAAACCACTGCATCTCTTACATAGATGCTCTTTAGTTTATAGTGAAAAACGTGTGGGGTTCGTGAACTGGGCAAATTCATTTGAGCCCTAAAATCACTGGGAATTCCGGAAATGAACTCTTGCTTGTAGGAAGACACAGAGCCTTTGGTTTAACTCCGTTTGTGAAGGGAAATTCAGACCAGTGTTCTCATCCATGAAACATACTCTGTTTTAACGCAAAGAGCATGTTCTTCTTTCCAGAGTCTCTAATACAGCAAGAAACATTTGCATGCCCAGAAAAAAAGAACTATGTTTCCTACTAATACTGACCATATCTACTTGAACTCTGCTTATGAAACTGTAACAAACCACAGCATCTCTTACATAGATGCTCTTTAGATTATAGTGAAAAACATGTTGGGATCGTGAATTGTGTAAATTCATTTTAGCCGAAAAATCACTGGGTTATCCGGAATTGAACTCTTGCTTGTAGGAAGACACAGAGCCTTTGTTTTAACTCCGTTTGTGAAGGGAAATTCAGACCAGTGTTCTCATCCATGAAACATCCTCTGTTTTAAGGCAAGAAGCATCCTCTTCTGTACAGAGTTGCAATACAGCAAGAAATATGAGCATGTCCATAAAAAAAGAACTGTATTTCCTACTCATACGGACCATATCTAGTTAAACTCTGCTTGTGAAACTGTAACAAATCACAGCATCTCTTACATAGATGCTCTTTAGTTTATACTGAAAAACGTGTTGGGTGCGTGTACTATGTAAAGTCATTAGAGCCGAAAAATCACTGGGAATTCCGGAAATGAACTCTTGCATGTAGGAAGACACAGAGCCTTTGTTTTAACTCCGTTTGTGAAGGGAAATTCAGACCAGTGTTCTCATCCATGAAACATCCTCTGTTTTAACGCAAGAAGCATCCTTTTCTGTCGAGAGTTGCAATACAGCAAGAAATATGAGCATGTCCATAAAAAAAGAACTGTATTTCTTACATATACGGACCATATCTAGTTGAACTCTGCTTGTGAAACTGTAACAAACCACAGCATCTCTTACATAGATGCTCTTTAGTTTATAGTGAAAAACGTGTGGGGTTCCTGAACTGGGCAAATTCATTTGAGCCCTAAAATCACTGGGTTTTCCGGAAATGAACTCTTACTTGTAGGAAGATACAGAGCCTTTGGTTTAACTCCGTTTGTGAAGGGAAATTCAGACC